>CM036940.2:89097330-89214398 GCA_020352615.2 Yoshiicerus persimilis
ATATGTGCAGAATCAATTCAATCGTCCTACAGAAACAACCCTAAAGAGGAGAGGCCTTTCTGTAGTGCATTTTCTACAAACGAATTTGTCAAGCATTTTAAGGATTTGGTTTCATGCTTTAAAAGTGTAAGTTTTTGACAACACTGGTGCATTGTTTCCTTGTATCTTAATTATCCTATAAAACTGATACAATTTACAGAAGAAAAATAAACGTTACTTGTATTGGATGAGACTTGTATGGAATTCCTGCCTTTTGGACAAATCGGTTCTAAAAATTGACGAAAATGATTTTTGGAAAATGCAGGGTGTCAAGCCATGCAGTAAGTTACTTAGAACAAACATTGAAATTATGATCATTTCATTATGTATGTATAATACCAATTATATGAAAATAGGTCTCCCAACTAAATTTATCCTGAAAAGACAATTCGTAATGGAAATTGGAGACCCCGGGGAGGAAATAGCAGTTATTGCGGAAGTAGACACTAATTTAATTCGGGATGAAGGACCAATCATCCTTCTGCATTCCAGTGATGACGAAGACAGCGATATTGTAATTGAGCATAGTTTTGAAAAAAGCAAAGGTATGAAAAAAGTCTTCGAAAGCATTATTAAGTAATGTACTTTGTATTGGAAAATCATAGTAAAATATTGTATGCTTCTTATTTTCAGACTTGAACCAAAATAAGAATTATATAAAACTGTTTAGCCTAAACAGAAGTAAATGGTGGCAAAGATATTTTTCTATCAGTGAGAACCGCAAGAAAAGACTCCTTCGAAAATTTAATTTAAGTGCACAAAAAAGAAGTAAATCCAATGAAAAGAGCAATGTTGATTCACTTGACGTGGCCATTGAAATATTTCGCAAAACAATTCTTGATACATTTCCGTACGTTAACAAGAAAAAAATATTCCGTGTCACGAAGGAAGCCTTCTTTTTGTCAACTGAGTATGGTTACGGATTTGTTTATGACACTGTAGACTACCTTGCAAGTCAAATGCTGGTGATCTTATGTTTTATTTTAACGTTAACCTGATTTTCTTTTATTTTTGTAATTTGTTGTTGCTTCTGCTAGGTCAGCTTTAATTATATAATACTATAAATTATTGAACATACTATAATTAACATATCATTAATTTCTAGGAAGGAAATGAAGCCTGTGGGCCAAAAGAATGGAAACTATGTTCCAGATTGATTGCATTTCTTATATTACATTTTATTATAAGTGTTGAGAGCATTTATCCTTCAATTTTGCCAAATATAAAAGAGAAATCGTTCACCAACGCATTTCAACAGCAGGAAGAGACGAATCCGAGTATTGCAGCATTGCTCAATGATGTCAAAAATGTTAATACTCATTTTAATTATTTAAAGCATGGAACAGTTGAATATTAGAACCTCATAATTTTTCATTAATTCATTAATAGAACGAGATTAAGGAGATACTAAAATTCTTGGCGAGTACTTGGGTCGCTCCCAATAATGTCAATGAAACAGGTGTGTCTTCTCAAATCAATGAAGTATATCGAAAACACTGCTCGTTGGAAGTCTCCCACATTAAAGATATCATTGAGGTACTAATATACATCGCTCTAACTGCATTAAAAAATTATTTTACGTGTAGTAAATTTTTTAATCAAAACATGGTAAATCATGTAATATTTTGTCCCAGTTCTCAATAAAGATGTACAGTGAGAGAAAGGAATTGCTTGACATGGAAAGTTCTAGTAGCGATGATGAATACAGCAGTTCTCAAATTGTTGAAGGAAGTTCAACTAGAAAAATTGCTCCAGGAATTGTACATTCCATGATAAATATAGATGAGCCAGAGCAATCATGTACAGATTATGAGAAGCGGACGTCTGATTCCAGTGAAAAAGAAACATCAGACAATCACGAGCACAATCAAAATGTAATCTGTAGAACAGATACAAATTCAAGTGCTTCCAGTATTCCTTGTTCAAACAGTTTAAATGATTTTGAAACGAGACTAAATCACAAAAGGAGAAAAAATTCATTAAGCAATGATAATAACGCCAGTAGTAATTTTAATATCAAAGTAGAAACAAATGAAGATGTAAGTGGAGCGAACAAAAAACAGAAGGCAAACGAAAAAGAAAAATCTGTCAGTTTTATCTGAGACAAAAAAGAAACCGATGTTACTCCCAATAGTTTTGACTTGAATCAACGTGAGAACGAAATTAAAAGTATTAGTGCAACAAATAGTGACGTACAGTACCTAAATGATACTGTAAACGAAGAACAGGATAATCCACAAATATTCATCAAAACTGAAAAACAAGTTTGTACTCATAATGACAACTGTATTTGTGATCGTGAGTACCTTGTTGTAGGCAATTCGGTGAATAGCATTTTAGTGAAATCAGAACCACTCTGAAAATGCCAGTAAGAATGCCACAGTAGTGCATGACAATTTTGGGAGCAAAGCACTCTTTAATAGCAATTTAGCAATACCTATACAAAATAGTATTGATTATTAGAGTCTTAATTACTTTTTTACTTAAAGAAAGAGCTTAAATACGTATTTAATATCTACAAAGCAAGGCAAAATAAATCATAGTAAAAGTAGTAGTCTTTACGAATGTGTACAATAGTGTACGCAATTGTATGAATAAAACATATATTTTTTACTTTACGTAATTATACTTTGCTTTATATAGTTTTACTCTATATAATTTTACTTTATACTATACTTTTGTGTTATAGAGTGTTATTTTGTATATAGTTTTCCTTTACATAGACTTACTTTATGCTATACTTTTGGGTATACAGCATTACCATATAGTTTTCTTTTAGACAATTTTACTTTACTTTATATAGTTTTACGTTATTTTCTTTACTTGGTCTAGTTTTACGTTATTTTCTTTACTTGGTCTAGTTTTACTTTATTTACTTTACTTGATATAGTTTTATTTTATTTTCTTTACTTGGCCTAGTTTTACTTTATTTACTTTACTTGATATAGTTTTACGTTATTTGCTTTACCTTATATAATTTTACGTTTATATAATTTTAATTTATATAATTTCACCCTATATATTTTTACTTGTGGTACATAGCTAATTCTTTTCCGAGGCTGTTGCTTAAATATCAGTTTTGAAAATGTAAATAATGTGTTCATTTTGATTTTTATAATTTACGTCGCTTAAAATACATCTGCTTCATCGGTCGATATGAGAAGCTACATTCAAAATCTAATTGAATTAATTAATTTAATTTCACTAAGTTGGCTACGTAAGATTCGAAGGTCGTGCGGTGCAATAATATGTTAATGAACTCTTGCCACTTGTGGTCAAAAATTTGTGGTCAAAAGCAGTCTTAAACCTCCGCCAAACTGAAAACTAAACAAAGTATTAGTCGTATATGCACTCAATATAACTTCTAGTTGATAAATGCAAGGTTTCAAAAGTCGAACAAATATTTATTTTTTATAATGCTAATGAAAGAATTTATTGAGCCCTAAGATTCAGTTTTTTTCTATTATCCTTCAAAATAAATATTTGCTCTGAAATTCTAATTTTACGGATAAATACTTATACAACTTGTTGTAGTGTTTAGTGTTTTACATAGCTATAGTTAAGGAACGCTATATTAGGAATTAGCTTTTTCTATCTGTTTTGGTTTTTTTGCTGAAACACCTGAATAAAATGTAAACATTAAATATATGTACGCTTCGGATACAATTTTTATGACATCTGGAAATTAAGCTATCATTAGGTGTCGGAAGATTTTAATAAAAAGGATTAGTTGAAACTAATTTCAATTTTCTTAATAAAATTCATCAGTAACATCATTCCACAACTTTTCTTTGGTTTCGGATAGTGTTGCATTTAAGGAATGCAACCCACAATAGTATTAAACTAAATCAAATTTCGCAATTAATTAATTGAATGTTGATCTGCCCATTTAATCAAAATAGTTTGCTAGACATGGACAACTTTTCGTGAAGACTTTTGCTGTAAAGCAGTTAAAGCCCACAGATGCTTAAAGTGCATTTGTCAAACCGAATTTGCACTTACGCAAACTTATACTAAAGGAGTCTAAGCGGTTTACTAATCGTTTCTGCTTGAGTGTCCTTCTTACAAGCAAAAGAAACGCCATTTAAAAAAGCAAACAGAATTATGCAAACGTAAATCCGCAGACTCTTAAGAAAATTTACCTATTGTGACTTGGAAGTATACTGTGGAGGAATATAAAATGAATTTTCATTTTCCGTTATAAATAAATTTTGCAAATAAGGAACGGCCACCATAAAGTCCCGGCAATTATACAGTAGTGGATTTTGTCTTTCAAATGCTTATGTTGGATTCATTTTGTCCGTAACATGTGGTGTAAAAGAATTTGTACAGGAATTTTCAGAAAACTTTTGGTTAAAACAAAATGGATAATTTTCTGCAGAATTCTAAATGGAGTTTGTGATTTGGAAAATGGAAAGCGTCTAGACTTTTTGAGTGCACTTTGCAAATTGACTGGGTTTGGTATTTAATGCATTTTTTTCATTTAGGCTCCGACTTTCGGTCAAAGTCAAGGTTACTATAATTTTCTCTACTCGGAGTTAAAGTTATAATTTTTATTATACTTATTTCAAAGACATTAACCGGAAGCATCTCTTTTTAGTAAAACAGAAATATGGGAACCATTACTTTAGCTAAATGTGGCCAATACAAAAGTACGCAATCGTTTTTTATAGTTTCGTTATTATTAGCTTTTGAAATGTTTAAATTGTGTCCTGGACTATTTATAGAAATAAAAGGATTTAAAGTAATTTTAGAGCAGTTTTCATTAATTAGCAGGGTTTCCATAGTCTACGATAATATTCCCCCTGACCTTTCCATAATCCCAAGTGGCTTATCCCCCATCACCTTTATAAATATTAGGCACATCGTATCTCTAGCAAAAAATATTTCAATAAAACATCAACCGAATGTCAAATGGGTTTTACCATATGGAATAATATTACTCGCAACGTCCACAAACGTGACACAGTTATATTCAGACTACTATGATAACATCATTAACAGTTGTATTGCTGAAAATTATTTCATTCGTATAAAAAATTGTGAAAACTTTGGTTATGATATTTTCATCGGATCTTATGAAGTAATAAAAGAGTACTACGATACTCAAGCAAGGATCAAAGGTGACTACTCAGCTCCAATTTTCTTTCATATTGATATTGATGGTGGGACACAGCAAAGCTCGACAATAATTGATAAAGTTCAACTTGCTTGTCATTCTTGTTCAATTCCGCTGATGTGTCGAACTAGAGAAGATGTCCCCTTACTTATGGAGGAGTCATTTTCAGAAATATCACAGGAAACAATTGTTCGCTTGATAAAATATATTAAAAAATACAGATTTGAAGTGTTTCCAACTTCAAAGCGCTGTTTAGGTTACAATTACGACTCAAAGAACAACAGTATTCAATCGGAAACATACTTTGTAATAAATAATGAAATAAATTCCACACTTTTCAATTACAAGCAAATATCGCCGTTTAAATCTTTGAAAAAGCAATCAACAGATTTAAACAGTGCTATACGATCGCTTTATTTACCATGGAGTTTGGATATTGTAATATCACTCCCTCAGCCTTTTAGGAAAACAAATCTCGATGTCTTGTTAATAGGAAAATATTATGATCGCCCTAAGGCATTTGTCGCTTATCGAATTGTCACTGGACAAGAGAGTTGGAACTTCGTAACTTGTTCTGGAATCGTGAAAAAAATAAACTGGGAAATGTATGCCCACCCTTTTGATGCAATAACTTGGATTTCAATTCTTCTTTCCGTAATATCCGTGACTATGATATTTGTCTTTCAAAAATGGGAAATCAATAAATGGGCTAAGAATTCTGACGCACTGAATGTACAAGAAATATTGAATACATTTTTCAATTATATTGCAGCTTTGGTGGAACAAGGCGTATCTATTCAAAAAGGTATTAGAAAAAGAACCCTGCTATTCACGTTTGGCAATTGGATCATTCTTGGAGTAATTTTAAGTAGTGCTTACAAATCAATAATTGTAGGCGATGTCTTTTTACCACGAATCATTCAAAGCAAATATAGTAACTTTGTAGATTTAGACGGTTTTGCTATTCTAACGAAATTCGACCTTCATTGGGACAACTTCCTTACAGATTTAAACAAGTTGACGAAAAATGGTTTAGGTTTACCGAAATCAATTTATCAACAGAAAAGCATCCCTCGACTCTATTCCTGCGAAGATGAAAAAGCCATATATCAAGTTTATAGACTTTTTCCCCATTCTGCCAACTGGAATAAATCTTGCAAATATGCTTTAAGTCTTTTCCTGGGTATAGTTGACAATATTAATTTTAATGCAACTGCTGCAGAATCAAAATGGAAAACTTTAAGCCTAATAAAGGACAATATGTTAGAAAATTGGAGATTGAAATATTGGGATTGGGAATACGTTCGTATTAACAAAACGCAAATAGACGTTATAGACGCTCTAATTGAACATACAGATTCGAATGAGATACCAAGATTAAGAGAACTGCTAAAACTACCGTCCAAACTAATTATTCGACGTGATCAATATTACCATAAGGGTAATATAACATTTTTCGCAAAATATAGCCATGCATTTTTGCGTCATTGTGATGGACATGCTTTTGTGGATTACGATAATTGGCTAAACATTTATGAAAAATACTTATTCCGGGACATTACTTTTGTTCGTGGAAAGGGTCCCGTTTTGTGGAAACAAATGGTTTATTCTATTCCTTACTCTTTCGTGCAACATATTGTGCATTTCAGAATGCAAAACGTGATGAGTTCAGGAATATTTTGGTTGTTTGAAAAATGGAATACTGCTTTTGAAGAACAGGAATTCAGGATGGCAGTCAAAAATGAATCTTCCTTGTCGTTTCTTAAGGAGAAAAAGCAAACCTTAGATAATGCAAATATTATATCAGTGTTTTATTTATTTGCAATCGCCATTGCCTTTTGTTTAGGTTCTTTTGCCATCGAATATGGCCTAGGGCAATGTGGTAATAACAACCGAATCATTATTTTTTAACTATACCTATGATTTTTAAGTGGGAAAATGAAAAGTAGATTGTATGAAGTAAAAGTAAACTTTTACTGGAAACATTGACAATGTAAATTAATTTGTAAACAATAAATCATAAATAACAAATAAACTGATTTTGAAATTTACAAGAAGTTGATCTTTAAAGACGAACACTAGAGTACAGTAAGTCTGGAAAACTAATTACAAACAAATTTAAAAAAGGTTAAATTAATTAATAAATTAATGACAATGAAATACACGAATTTGTGAACTAATTAATTAACAGTAGTTAAGCCTTTGTATCCAAAGCTTTAGATTACATAATTACATCCGACAAACAAAGATGACTAAGGTAGATATTATATAAGGTAGATATTTTCCTCGACTCCCGGTTACATTCGTTCGTGACATTTGCCGAATACATATACTGTAGTACTGTTACTGTAACCACTATTATAGAACTAATACTCTAGTAGCACATAGTAAGCGTAAGCTGAGAACTGCTGTTTGGACATATATATTATAATGAATAATTTAATCATTGTTATTCTTAAAATGAATTTATCGGGCTAAGCGGGCGTGTCGCTAAGCCCGACTAAGGTTAAGTCCAGTTACCGATTACAGTACTCCCAGAATAAATAAAAAAATAATGTCTTATACAGGACATTAACAATACCCGAAAACAGAACCCCCGTATACATATATAATTTAGGTTTAACTTGGAGTAATATAAATAATTTCCTTTGCTGGACAGAGCAGATATCTATATAGGAAATGTGTTACTAAGTATTTGTGACATACCCCTTGTCTTGATTGTTTTCCTGAACCGTTTTAGTGGTCTCTTATCTTCTACATCTAAATGTTTTAAATAATTGAGGGTGGTTCTGAACAGAAATAATACAAGCCGTCCTACAAAATTCCGCAAAAATTAATTGTAAAGGCAGGTCTTTTAAGGATTTCATGCGACGATAATTGTATTTGCAGTAAAGAATCGGATGATGGCTTTAATAATAATACGATGGTAGTACCAAAAATCGAAGTAAAATTTTATTGATTATTACATAAATAATTGCGCAATTACAATAAATATTTCAAAGTTACCAACTCAAGGAAGATGTTACTAATTCCTGATATTTCAAAATATCCAATTTTCTAATAAATTGAAATAAAGGATTAACGCAATTTAAAGGGAAATATACTTTTGTGAACAATAATATTACTTTGATTTGATTTGGCTATCTTTACTTACGGGATACATTCCTTTTAGGCTATTTTGTGCATTTAAGCCATGAGACACTAAACTGTAATTTTAATAAATATTGTTTGGCCTGTAAGTTATATACATAGATATATTCAGATATTGACAGACATTAGCATATTCACAGTGTACAACGTAACGACTTCTAAAAACGTAAACACTGTCGATCTCTTCATGTAGAAGAAGGGTCCCACATCCAGGGTCATTGCTCTGGTACTTTTCACAATCCTTCTAATTAATTTATCCTCTTGTCTTTTCCAGCTTTGAATAAACATTAACGATTTTGTGTTGACTAGTGCAAAAGCAGGAATTAGTACTACTTCAATGATTAGCATCATCAGCAGCATGGACGGAAACATGAGGAAGCCAGGCATTGGCATAATTCCATACATTTTGACGCACCCAAAACTAAAAAATATAGTAAGGAGACTAGCGACAGAAAAACCCGCAGGTGCGATATGATAAAAAAGCAAATAATTCACATCCCGGTTCAAAAGATTTACTACAGTGGCCCAGTGCATGGCAGCCAATGGATTCTTTTTGAAAAATCTTTCAGTGTGGCGGTACTCGTTTGAGACAGTGTCGTTGGCAGAGGTTATTCTCAACAAAAATATTGTATTAATGCAAAAAATCATTTCAAAATAAATTAAAAACAGAACAGGGTACCACAAATGAAAACAACCAAGGATGCCGATTGGAATAAGTGCAATACGGAAGAGAGTTGACGTGATTTGGATTTTTTCTAATATGTAGACGAGGGGACTGAATGGAAAAGTTAGCCATGCAATTGCAGTGAATACAGACGTACTTAGTGCCATGTAAAACAGTAACTTAAAAATGGTGCCTAATATTTCGAATTCCTTTAAACTTGACCTATCCAATGGATGAATACATTTTTCTGCAACATAAACATAAAATATTAAAACGTGAATTTTTCAATAAAAAATACAAAATCACAAGTGAACTATTCTTACCGTAGAAATTTTTACCAAAAAGTGCCAATGAGTTGACTGTTGAAACAATATGGTGTCTTTTCGCGAACAGAAGACAATTATAAAATTGTGATAACGATAAAATTATAACTGTTATAATAAAAGTAACGACTTGCTGCACTGATAGTGAAGGTGTGAATATTTGGTTAACTAATATTACTAGTGTTACTAAATTTATTAACAGCGAACCGAAGAAACTGATCCCACAAACCGAAAGTCTGTTTTTACTCGGTGTTAAGCTCAACCATTTTTTTCTCGCATTCCATTCAAAATAGGACGAATGCATTAGGTCACCAAGAACATAAAAGAAACCATTTGTACTCGGAAACAAAATTTCAGAGGCCATGCTAAATGAAATTCTTGCTCTCGCCCCACACTCAATTAAGACTAAAATACCAAGACAATAAAGTAGACAATAGCTTGACACTATTTACTTAAATGTGAACCGTAGAAAGTTGTTTACTTGAAAAAGAAACTTTTCTAAACAGTAAACATTTACCAGAAGGTCTTGATTGATTGATTGATATACTTTATTTACAAAGTATAACCTTATTTATAACAAAAACACGGATGCTTTGCGTTGTAGTTTTGTTCTCTGTGTAGAAGTACATAACCTTGGAGGGTCTATAGAATGATGTATCAGAAATATGTTTATAAATCACAGTAATCTAAATCTAAATCAAATTATATATATTGCATAAATATGTATGTAGCGGAAGAAGCTATATCCAGATGATATCTATATTCTATAGACTGTGAAATTTACCTACGAGTATTGAGCTGAGTACGTCGTAAATTAATGTTATGGGCAATTCAATAATATCTGGTTGGTAAAGCAAATTAAAATTTACATTATAGCGTATCGAACAAGTTCTCCAAGAGTAAAAATTAGTTTGTTTACATTAGAAAATGTTAGCCGCTAAAGAAATGTTAATCAGTCACAACATTATAACCCCAAAAAGTGCGTCTTTTGAAAATACAAAAATTATTAGCATATTTTATTTAGCAGGTTTGGCAGAATTAGTTGCAGTTGCTGCTGTACTTTATGAATTCAGTATGCGAAATATCATGTATTATATCCAAAGTAAGTTCGTTGGCTTCTTTTTTAATCTGAGCGAATGTGCTTTCTTCCGCAGAATAATAGAACTTTCATTCGGACACCCAAGAAAATGAATTAAAAGCATTATTTTCAATCTCACCTATCATTAGATACATTTAAGACTTTCAGATTCAAATGCAATTTAATTTTTCTTTTGAAGAAAAACAAAATTTTGCAAAAAAACGGAACTTCGGTAAACAAAGTTCGACAAATATGTAAATGCAACTTATATAAATCATGCGGAAAGAGTATTTCCAAAAATATTGGGTAACCCGACAAGCACAGTGATAGCCCTCGGGCCCATTATTCCTCTTCTACCTTAGAATTATGTTCTTAACTGAATCATTGAAATCTGCAAGCAATTTATGTTCAAATTATAGCTATGAATGCTCAAGAGATAATTTAATGAAGAGACGTTTTGTAATATATACCGTATATCCCGAATTATGGCCCCCTGGGTGTTATTGTTTCAAGTCGATTTTTTCTCATGCAAACTTCATATTAAGAGCCCCATGGGGGCCTTATAACGGTCAGGGGTCTTATTGTTTCAACGCATTTATTTAACAGTCAAAATGAGTTAGTTATTACAAGTAACAAATAGTCAATAAATGAGAATGCATGAAATGTGTATTAAATAAATAAGTGGTGTTAACATAGGTAGTAAGGCGTTCTACATCATCAATCCGCGTCTATATCCATCATTTCATCATCAGAAGGAACTATAATGTCATCATCACAAATACTAGGTGCTGCTGCGCTGTGCAAGCACATTGCACGTTCCTTTAGTGCAGCCAAACCTTCTTGACATTCTTTTCCTGGCTTGAAAGATGTAATTAGGTGGTCTTCACTGCCATCAGTTGCATTCAATATACCACAAGATTTGAATGACGTCAGTATGGTTTCTTCTGTGATTGAGTTCCAAGCTTCTACTATCCATTTACATACGAGGATTGCCGGTGCAGACCTAGGGTTGCCCCCACTCGTCTGAGGTATATCACCTGTAAATGTAAATGGGATATGTGAATGCATGTTTTCAATATGCAATGCAAATAGTAAACCATAACCTTCACTTAGCCATGCGTTATACTGCTCACGTATTTTATCTTTAAATGGTTTGTTCCACGACACGTCTGCTGGTTGTATGTACTTCGTGCAACCTCCAGGAATAACGGAAGAATCGACGTTAAGTTTTGCCAGCTCTGCTTTTGTGGATTCACTAATGTGGCACCGAAAACTATCCCAAACCAAGAGTCTACGCCTAAATAAATCCTTGCCTATTATTTTATGCAAATAGGACTTGGTGAGACAATCATCCATCCATGTCTTTCCTGCATAAACGATTTCCAGTTGCCGGGAGTATTGCTCTAATTCTTTAATGGGACGTTTTCGATTCAACAGCAAAAAAGGCTTGAGTTTTGTTCCGTTTCCTTTAGCTGTCAGCATTACTGTAAGTCTTAATTTGTCGTGGCCTGTTGTTAATACTGGAACTTCCTTTGCTCCTTTTTGTGTTATCGTTGTATTGCTGCTACAATCAATCCATATTGCCGTTTCATCAGCTGCAAATATTGCAGCATTATCATAGTTATGCAGACTTCTCAATTTCCTTACAAATAAGACATGACTCACTATATATAGTTGGAATGTAGTCACTTGGTTTCTTTTGGCAAACAGTGGTTTTTCTTCGTAAAGATAATTCCTTTCTTGCCATAAAACGATCCAACCAAGATTTTCCTCCAGTAAAGGGCACATCTAAGGAAAGGGCGAGATGACAAGCTTTTTGAAGTATATTTTGCCTTGAAATAGCAAGCTTTCGGTCTCGTTGCTCAATTACCCAGCTATAAACGTATTCTTCTAAGTCCGGGTAAGCCAACTTTCTCCCACCACCTTTCAACTTTTTCCGGTCTGGCGTTCCTACAATTTCATAGTAGCACACAATAAACAAATCCTATATAATATAACTTGATGTGTCTGTTACTGCACATACAAATCCGGTCCGCTGCGCATAGAGGAGGAGGTGGAGGAGGAGTTGAGTGAGTGTAGTGTGGACTCAGCAGACGAGCCACGGCGGCACACTACACAACACACTCTTCCCTCTATTCCATTTCTCCCTTTGCACTGTGTGCAATGTGCAGCAATGCAGAAGGGAGAAGGGAAATGAGGAGAGCCGTGCGGTGCACAACTCAACTACAAACCACGCTGACCTTAAAGCTCAGTGTGGTTATTATTATAAATCCCATGTGCTTTCCAGTCAGCTGTATCAGTGATCTCTTGACAGTGGCACTTTTAAGAGAGTACTGACGGATGTGACTGGTGGGCACCGGGAAAAGAGCACTGATAGAGCTGACTGGAGGGCACCGGGAAGAGAGCACTGATACAGCTGACTGGAAAGCATATTGGGGGATACGGAAAACCTGTGCTGTCTAGACCCTTCCCGACATTTACGACATAGCCGACACCTAGCTACGACATAGCCGACACCTAGCTACACCATAGCCGAAACTTAGCCACACTGTACCGACACATAATCTACCGTACCCGACATTTACCCTACGGTACCCAACACTTAGCTACACCGTACCCGACACTTAGCCACACCGTACCGACACTTAACCTACCGTACCCGACACTTAACTACACCGTACCCGACACTTAGCTACACTGTACCCGACACTTAGCTACACTGTACCCGCCACTTAACTACACCGTACCCGACACTTAACTACACCGTACCCGACACTTAGCTACACTGTACCCGACACTTGAAGTAGATGGAGTCAGATGGAGTAGATGGAGTCAGATGGAGTAGATGGAGTCAGATGGAGTAGATGGAGTCATATGGAGTAGATGGAGTCAGATGGAGTAGATGGAGTCAGATGGAGTAGATGGAGTCAGATGGAGTAGATGGAGTCAGATGGAGTAGATGGAGTCAGATGGAGTAGATGGAGTCAGATGGAGTAGATGGAGTCAGATGGAGTAGATGGAGTCAGATGGAGTAGATGGAGTCAGATGGAGTAGATGGAGTCAGATGGAGTAGATGGAGTCAGATGGAGTAGATGGAGTCAGATGGAGTAGATGGAGTCAGATGGAGTAGATGGAGTCAGATGGAGTCAGATGGAGTAGATGGAGTCAGATGGAGTAGATGGAGATATGGAGTCAGATGGAGTCAGATGGAGTAGATGGAGTCAGATGGAGTAGATGGAGTCAGATGGAGTAGATGGAGTCAGATGGAGTAGATGGAGTCAGATGGAATAGATGGAGTCAGATGGAGTAGATGGAGTCAGATGGAGTAGATGGAGTCAGATGGAGTAGATAGAGTCAGATGGAGTAGATGGAGTCAGATGGAGTAGATGGAGTCAGATGGAGTAGATGGAGTCAGATGGAGTAGATGGAGTCAGATGGAGTAGATGGAGTCAGATGGAATAGATGGAGTCAGATGGAGTAGACGGAGTCAGATGAAGTAGACGGAGTCAGATGAAGTAGACGGAGTCAGATGGAGTAGACGGAGTCAGATGGAGTAGATGGAGTCAGATGGAGTAGATGGAGATATGGAGTCAGATGGAGTCAGATGGAGTAGATGGAGTCAGATGGAGTAGATGGAGTCAGATGGAGTAGATGGAGTCAGATGGAGTAGATGGAGTCAGATGGAGTAGATGGAGTCAGATGGAGTCAGATGGAGTAGATGGAGTCAGATGGAGTAGATGGAGATATGGAGTCAGATGGAGTCAGATGGAGTAGATGGAGTCAGATGGAGTAGATGGAGTCAGATGGAGTAGATGGAGTCAGATGGAGTAGATGGAGTCAGATGGAGTAGATGGAGTCAGATGGAATAGATGGAGTCAGATGGAGTAGACGGAGTCAGATGAAGTAGACGGAGTCAGATGAAGTAGACGGAGTCAGATGGAGTAGACGGAGTCAGATGGAGTAGATGGAGTCAGATGGAGTAGATGGAGTCAGATGGAGTAGATGGAGTCAGATGGAGTAGATGGAGTCAGATGGAGTAGATGGAGTCAGATGGAGTAGATGGAGTCAGATGGAGTAGATGGAGTCAGATGGAGTAGATGGAGTCAGATGGAGTAGATGGAGTCAGATGGAGTAGATGGAGTCAGATGGAGTAGATGGAGTCAGATGGAGTAGATGGAGTCAGATGGAGTAGATGGAGTCAGATGGAGTAGATGGAGTCAGATGGAGTAGATGGAGTCAGATGGAGTAGATGGAGTCAGATGGAGTAGATGGAGTCAGATGGAGTAGATGGAGTCAGATGGAGTAGATGGAGTCAGATGGAGTAGATGGAGTCAGATGGAGTAGATGGAGTCAGATGGAGTAGATGGAGTCAGATGGAGTAGATGGAGTCAGATGGAGTAGATGGAGTCAGATGGAGTAGATGGAGTCAGATGGAGTCAGATGGAGTAGATGGAGTCAGATGGAGTAGATGGAGTCAGATGGAGTAGACGGAGTCAGATGAAGTAGACGGAATCAAATGGAGTAGACGGAGTCAAATGGAGTAGACGGAGTCAGATGGAGTAGATGGAGTAGATGGAGTCAGATGGAGTAGATGGAGTCAGATGGAGTAGATGGAGTCAGATGGAGTAGATGGAGTCAGATGGAGTAGATGGAGTCAGATGGAGTAGATGGAGTCAGATGGAGTAAATGGAGTCAGATGGAGTCAGATGAAGTAGATGGAGTCAGATGGAGTAGATGGAGTCAGATTTGTCAGATGCAGTCAGATTTGTCAGATGGAGTAGATGGAGTCAGATTTGTCACATGTAGTCAGATGGAGTCAGATTTGCCACATGGAGTCAGATGGAGTCAGATTTGTCAGATGGAGTCAGATTTGTCAGATGGAGTCAGATTTGTCAGATGGAGTCAGATTTGTCAGATGGAGTCAGATTTGTCAGATGGAGTCAGATTTGTCAGATGGAGTCAGATTTGTCAGATGGAGTCAGATTTGTCAGATGGAGTCAGATTTGTCAGATGGAGTCAGATTTGTCAGATGGAGTAGATGGAGTCAGATTTGTCAGATGGAGTCAGATTTGTCAGATGGAGTAGATGGAGTCAGATTTGTCAGATGGAGTCAGATTTGTCAGATGGAGTCAGATTTGTCAGATGGAGTAGATGGAGTCAGATTTGTCAGATGGAGTCAGATTTGTCAGATGGAGTCAGATTTGTCAGATGGAGTCAGATTTGTCAGATGGAGTCAGATTTGTCAGATGGAGTCAGATTTGTCAGATGGAGTCAGATTTGTCAGATGGAGTCAGATTTGTCAGATGGAGTCAGATTTGTCAGATGGAGTCAGATTTGTCAGATGGAGTCAGATTTGTCAGATGGAGTCAGATTTGTCAGATGGAGTCAGATTTGTCAGATGGAGTCAGATTTGTCAGATGGAGTCAGATTTGTCAAATGGAGTCAGATTTGTCAGATGGAGTCAGATTTGTCAGATGGAGTCAGATTTGTCAGATGGTGTCAGATTTGTCAGATGGAGTCAGATTTGTCAGACGGAGTCAGATGAAGTAGACGGAGTCAGATGAAGTAGACGGAGTCAGATGGAGTAGACGGGGTCAGATGGAGTAGATGGAGTCAGATGGAGTAGATGGAGTCAGATGGAGTAGATGGAGTCAGATGGAGTAGATGGAGTCAGATGGAGTAGATGGAGTCAGATGGAGTAGATGGAGTCAGATGGAGTAGATGGAGTCAGATGGAGTAGATGGAGTCAGATGGAGTAGATGGAGTCAGATGGAGTAGATGGAGTCAGATGGAGTAGATGGAGTCAGATGGAATAGATGGAGTCAGATGGAGTAGATGGAGTCAGATGGAGTAGATGGAGTAGATGGAGTCAGATGGAGTAGATGGAGTCAGATGGAGTAGATGGAGTCAGATGGAATAGATGGAGTCAGATGGAGTAGACGGAGTCAGATGAAGTAGACGGAGTCAGATGAAGTAGACGGAGTCAGATGGAGTAGACGGAGTCAGATGGAGTAGATGGAGTCAGATGGAGTAGATGGAGATATGGAGTCAGATGGAGTCAGATGGAGTAGATGGAGATATGGAGTCAGATGGAGTCAGATGGAGTAGATGGAGTCAGATGGAGTAGATGGAGTCAGATGGAGTCGGATGGAGTAGATGGAGTCAGATGGAGTAGATGGAGTCAGATGGAGTAGATGGAGTCAGATGGAGTAGATGGAGTCAGATGGAGTAGATGGAGTCAGATGGAGTAGATGGAGTCAGATGGAGTAGATGGAGTCAGATGGAGTAGATGGAGTCAGATGGAGTAGATGGAGTCAGATGGAGTAGATGGAGTCAGATGGAGTAGATGGAGTCAGATGGAGTCAGATTTAGTAGATGGAGTCAGATGGAGTAGATGGAGATATGGAGTCAGATGGAGTCAGATGGAGTAGATGGAGTCAGATGGAGTAGATGGAGTCAGATGGAGTAGATGGAGTCAGATGGAGTAGATGGAGTCAGATGGAGTAGATGGAGTCAGATGAAGTAGACGGAGTCAGATGAAGTAGATGGAGTCAGATGGAGTAGATGGAGTCAGATGGAGTAGATGGAGTCAGATGGAGTAGATGGAGTCAGATGGAGTAGATGGAGTCAGATGGAGTAGATGGAGTCAGATGGAGTAGATGGAGTCAGATGGAGTAGATGGAGTCAGATGGAGTCAGATGGAGTAGAAGGAGTCAGATGGAGTAGATGGAGATATGGAGTCAGATGGAGTCAGATTTGTCAGATGGAGTCAGATTTGTCAAATGGAGTCAGATTTGTCAGATGGAGTCAGATTTGTCAGATGGAGTCAGATTTGTCAGATGGTGTCAGATTTGTCAGATGGAGTCAGATTTGTCAGACGGAGTCAGATGAAGTAGACGGAGTCAGATGAAGTAGACGGAGTCAGATGGAGTAGACGGAGTCAGATGGAGTAGATGGAGTCAGATGGAGTAGATGGAGTCAGATGGAGTAGATGGAGTCAGATGGAGTAGATGGAGTCAGATGGAGTAGATGGAGTCAGATGGAGTAGATGGAGTCAGATGGAGTAGATGGAGTCAGATGGAGTAGATGGAGTCAGATGGAGTAGATGGAGTCAGATGGAATAGATGGAGTCAGATGGAGTAGATGGAGTCAGATGGAGTAGATGGAGTCAGATGGAGTAGATGGAGTAGATGGAGTCAGATGGAGTAGATGGAGTCAGATGGAGTAGATGGAGTAGATGGAGTCAGATGGAGTAGATGGAGTCAGATGGAGTAGATGGAGTCAGATGGAATAGATGGAGTCAGATGGAGTAGACGGAGTCAGATGAAGTAGACGGAGTCAGATGAAGTAGACGGAGTCAGATGGAGTAGACGGAGTCAGATGGAGTAGATGGAGTCAGATGGAGTAGATGGAGATATGGAGTCAGATGGAGTCAGATGGAGTAGATGGAGTCAGATGGAGTAGATGGAGTCAGATGGAGTCAGATGGAGTAGATGGAGTCAGATGGAGTAGATGGAGTCAGATGGAGTAGATGGAGTCAGATGGAGTAGATGGAGTCAGATGGAGTAGATGGAGTCAGATGGAGTAGATGGAGTCAGATGGAGTAGATGGAGTCAGATGGAGTAGATGGAGTCAGATGCAGTAGATAGAGTCAGATGGAGTAGATGGAGTCAGATGGAGTAGATGGAGTCAGATGGAGTAGATGGAGTCAGATGGAGTCAGATTTAGTAGATGGAGTCAGATGGAGTAGATGGAGATATGGAGTCAGATGGAGTCAGATGGAGTAGATGAAGTCAGATGGAGTAGATGGAGTCAGATGGAGTAGATGGAGTCAGATGGAGTAGATGGAGTCAGATGGAGTAGATGGAGTCAGATGGAGTAGATGGAGTCAGATGGAATAGATGGAGTCAGATGGAGTAGACGGAGTCAGATGAAGTAGACGGAGTCAGATGAAGTAGATGGAGTCAGATGGAGTAGATGGAGTCAGATGGAGTAGATGGAGTCAGATGGAGTAGATGGAGTCAGATGGAGTAGATGGAGTCAGATGGAGTAGATGGAGTCAGATGGAGTAGATGGAGTCAGATGGAGTAGATGGAGTCAGATGGAGTAGATGGAGTCAGATGGAGTCAGATGGAGTAGAAGGAGTCAGATGGAGTAGATGGAGATATGGAGTCAGATGGAGTCAGATGGAGTAGATGGAGTCAGATGGAGTAGATGGAGTCAGATGGAGTAGATGGAGTCAGATGGAGTAGATGGAGTCAGATGGAATAGATGGAGTCAGATGGAGTAGACGGAGTCAGATGAAGTAGACGGAGTCAGATGAAGTAGACGGAGTCAGATGGAGTAGACGGAGTCAGATGGAGTAGATGGAGTCAGATGGAGTAGATGGAGTCAGATGGAGTAGATGGAGTCAGATGGAGTAGATGGAGTCAGATGGAGTAGATGGAGTCAGATGGAGTAGATGGAGTCAGATGGAGTAGATGGAGTCAGATGGAGTAGATGGAGTCAGATGGAGTAGATGGAGTCAGATGGAGTAGATGGAGTCAGATGGAGTAGATGGAGTCAGATGGAGTAGATGGAGTCAGATGGAGTAGATGGAGTCAGATGGAGTAGATGTAGTCAGATGGAGTAGATGGAGTCAGATGGAGTAGATGGAGTCAGATGGAGTAGATGGAGTCAGATGGAGTAGATGGAGTCAGATGGAGTAGATGGAGTCAGATGGAGTAGATGGAGTCAGATGGAGTAGATGGAGTCAGATGGAGTAGATGGAGTCAGATGGAGTAGATGGAGTCAGATGGAGTAGATGGAGTCAGATGGAGTAGATGGAGTCAGATGGAGTAGATGGAGTCAGATGGAGTAGATGGAGTCAGATGGAGTAGATGGAGTCAGATGGAGTAGATGGAGTCAGATGGAGTAGATGGAGTCAGATGGAGTAGATGGAGTCAGATGGAGTAGATGGAGTCAGATGGAGTAGATGGAGTCAGATGGAGTAGATGGAGTCAGATGGAGTAGATGGAGTCAGATGGAGTAGACGGAGTCAGATGGAGTAGACGGAGTCAGATGAAGTAGACGGAGTCAAATGGAGTAGACGGAGTCAGATGGAGTAGATGGAGTCAGATGGAGTAGATGGAGTCAGATGGAGTAGATGGAGTCAGATGGAGTAGATGGAGTCAGATGGAGTAGATGGAGTCAGATGGAGTAGATGGAGTCAGATGGAGTAGATGGAGTCAGATGGAGTAGATGGAGTCAGATGGAGTAGATGGAGTCAGATGGAGTAAATGGAGTCAGATGGAGTCAGATGAAGTAGATGGAGTCAGATGGAGTAGATGGAGTCAGATTTGTCAGATGCAGTCAGATTTGTCAGATGGAGTAGATGGAGTCAGATTTGTCACATGGAGTCAGATGGAGTCAGATTTGCCACATGGAGTCAGATGGAGTCAGATTTGTCAGATGGAGTCAGATTTGTCAGATGGAGTCAGATTTGTCAGATGGAGTCAGATTTGTCAGATGGAGTAGATGGAGTCAGATTTGTCAGATGGAGTCAGATTTGTCAGATGGAGTAGATGGAGTCAGATTTGTCAGATGGAGTCAGATTTGTCAGATGGAGTCAGATTTGTCAGATGGAGTAGATGGAGTCAGATTTGTCAGATGGAGTCAGATTTGTCAGATGGAGTCAGATTTGTCAGATGGAGTCAGATTTGTCAGATGGAGTCAGATTTGTCAGATGGAGTCAGATTTGTCAGATGGAGTCAGATTTGTCAGATGGAGTCAGATTTGTCAGATGGAGTCAGATTTGTCAGATGGAGTCAGATTTGTCAGATGGAGTCAGATTTGTCAGATGGAGTCAGATTTGTCAGATGGAGTCAGATTTGTCAGATGGAGTCAGATTTGTCAGATGGAGTCAGATTTGTCAGATGGAGTCAGATTTGTCAGATGGAGTTAGATTTGTCAGATGGAGTCAGATTTGTCAGATGGAGTCAGATTTGTCAGATGGAGTCAGATTTGTCAGATGGAGTCAGATTTGTCAGATGGAGTCAGATTTGTCAGATGGAGTCAGATTTGTCAGATGGAGTCAGATTTGTCAGATGGAGTCAGATTTGTCAGATGGAGTCAGATTTGTCAGATGGAGTCAGATTTGTCAGATGGAGTCAGATTTGTCAGATGGAGTCAGATTTGTCAGATGGAGTCAGATTTGTCAGATGGAGTCAGATTTGTCAGATGGAGTCAGATTTGTCAGATGGAGTCAGATTTGTCAGATGGAGTCAGATTTGTCAGATGGAGTCAGATTTGTCAGATGGAGTCAGATTTGTCAGATGGAGTCAGATTTGTCAGATGGAGTCAGATTTGTCAGATGGAGTCAGATTTGTCAGATGGAGTCAGATTTGTCAGATGGAGTCAGATTTGTCAGATGGAGTCAGATTTGTCAGATGGAGTCAGATTTGTCAGATGGAGTCAGATTTGTCAGATGGAGTCAGATTTGTCAGATGGAGTCAGATTTGTCAGATGGAGTCAGATTTGTCAGA
This sequence comes from Yoshiicerus persimilis, assembly GCA_020352615.2. Lineage (NCBI taxonomy): Eukaryota > Metazoa > Arthropoda > Collembola > Entomobryomorpha > Tomoceridae > Yoshiicerus > Yoshiicerus persimilis. Next base: position 89,118,227 of record CM036940.2, read on the forward strand.
TGGAGTCAGATTTGTCAGATGGAGTCAGATTTGTCAGATGGAGTCAGATTTGTCAGATGGAGTCAGATTTGTCAGATGGAGTCAGATTTGTCAGATGGAGTCAGATTTGTCAGATGGAGTCAGATTTGTCAGATGGAGTCAGATTTGTCAGATGGAGTCAGATTTGTCAGATGGAGTCAGATTTGTCAGATGGAGTCAGATTTGTCAGATGGAGTCAGATTTGTCAGATGGAGTCAGATTTGTCAGATGGAGTCAGATTTGTCAGATGGAGTCAGATTTGTCAGATGGAGTCAGATGGAGTAGATGGAGTCAGATGGAGTAGATGGAGTCAGATGGAGTAGATGGAGTCAGATGGAGTAGATGGAGTCAGATGGAGTAGATGGAGTCAGATGGAGTAGATGGAGTAGATGGAGTAGATGGAGTAGATGAAGTCAGATGGAGTAGATGAAGTCAGATGGTGGAAATGGAATCAAATGGAATATCTAAATACTTAAGCACCAATTCAAATTCTGTGCTGGTTTACAATTCATTTCTTAATAAAATTGGACTAATTAAAAAATGAATGTGTAGTTTCACTCCCAGATCTATCCAAACAACTTATGATTACTAAATGTAATTATTTCAATTTTTTCTGATCACTAATTATGGGTTTTCTAACTTTCTCGGATGCTTAATTTACTGTTATTTTTCCGTTCGTAGAACGGGTAATTTACTAGTACAGTTTACATGATGGTGTGACTTAACATTACAATAAATACTACATAAATTAAATTTTTACCTTCTTTCACAGATTTCTGCAGTTCCTCCCGCTGCCGTTTCCATTGTCTAACCCATTTTCTGTCAACGTTATACATTTCACTGGCTTTATGAATAGAAAATTTTTCACTGTATGCTACTACTTCCAGTTTTGCTTTTACCGAGTAAGACATAAGTCTTTTTGGAGTACGCCATGGTCGTCCTTCTTCCTCAGACATTGTCTACGAACTAAATGTGTATGTCTACAGTTCTTCTACGATAGCCATTATCTTATTCAATAAGAATACTAATCATTTGCCTAATCTCTACTGTGAGATTAGGTGAATAGGAGATTAGGTGTGAAGCGATATAGGTATATAGATAGAAGAAGTACACATTATGCTGCTACAAATCTCATTGCATATTATTGGTTAGGGGGCCTCATTTCGAACGGGGGTCTTATAGTTCGATGAGCCTTTTTAAGCAAGTTTGGTCATAATAAGGCCCCCTTGGGGGCCTTAATACGAGAGGGGGCCACAATTCGGGATATACGGTAATAGTTTTTCTGCTCTTTTTTCATATCGGGTCCTTATATTTGTAAAATCATAAAATTGCAACAAACTATTTTTGGCACCGTTTAAAGTACTACGACATAATTTTATGGTCAAATAATACTTTCGTACGTAATTTCTAAAACATTAATTAAAGAAAGGAACCATACGTCATCACTTACTAATTAAGCGTTAATGTCTGACTCGACTACTGCAACCAACATACAAATACAACTGAGTCCTGATTGCATATTAACCAAATAAGAGTTTTGCTTTCAGCTAATGCATGATGCAAATATCATGCAATAACAGAACAGAAAGCAGAAATAGCAGACACAGCATTGATGATTCACATATTACTTATTATTTATTTATTTATTTATTATTTTATTTATTTGTTGGATGATATGGCCAGCAGCCTTTACATCAGTTATTGTATATTAATTGCTATAATGTGTTATATATTTAGTAACGAGAAATTATATAATGATATAGAAATTATAATAAAGCTTAGAGAGGTGTATATTTTGAGATAGTTTACAGAAATAATAGAGAATATGTTGTATACATGTGTGCATATCATATATTCTAATATTAATAAAGTCATTAATAATTAGTGTCATTATATTTATTCCAAGTGAAATAATAAGAATTAGGCGATTGCACATTAAGATGTTAAGGTTGGCTACTACTAGTTGAAATTCTTATTCTACCAGCTACACTATTTTCGTATTCTTTTATAGTTTTTTCCTTTTTCTTTGTTAAGTATGTGCCTAATAAATTTTTAACATTAATCAACAATCCAATAGATAATAGAGCGATAATAGTACTTAATAAAGAGCAGATTAGGCTAAAGTAATGAGTTTCATTCTTAAAATCTTCCTCCATCAGCTGACACTCCTTTATTTTACTGTTAAGAACACTTTTAGCATACGCAAAGTTATCGTTTACGTTCAGTATGTCTGTAAGGTTATATTTTTCAAAAAGACCAGAAAGCTGTCCGAACCAATTTTTTCCTTTTAAAGTTAAAGCATCTCTAGGTACGCTTGATACACTATGCTATCTCTTGGTTTACCCATAATTCTGGCCCAGAATTTAATTACTCTTTTAATTAAGAATACTTGGATGGGTGAAATAAGTGTTTCTAGCCTAAATAGCCACCTAGGTGTCCATTGAGGCATACAAAAAAGCCGGCGGAGAAAGTTCATTTGAAATATTTCCAGTCTTTCAAAAGAACTCAGCCCCCAAATTGGCATTCCGTAAGTGAGGACTGATATTACATATTAGATTTACATATATATTAGATATTAGATTAGATTATATCATATTACATATATTCACATATTACTTGCTTCAGTTGCATTATTGTATTTCGATAATACAATCAATAGTGGTTCGCTCTGATAAATAAAAAGCTTCGTGATGCAGATTGGCTTTGTAGATAATAGAGCAGGCAGCAAATTTTATAAACAGTAAAAACACTAATAAAAGATCCGTGATTACGCAGAAATGACTGAATACAAATGGTAATGTGTTATCGCTTGTTTGCGATATTAAGTCTTATAACAATACAGATGTAATCGCAGCGAGTTATTACAATTTACCAGCTAAAAAAATTAAAGTGGCTTATATGTACAAATTTGCATATTTGATAATTTATCAGTGTTATATATATTGTAGAATGAATCATCGCTTAAAGTGATTGATAAGTAATGTTGTAATTTTGTAACGGAAATGTGATTACTGCAAATCAGTCACAAGCACGCGTTACCTGGATGCTATTATTCTCATGTTAATACATAAACGTATGAAACATTCCGTTGGATGAAACAAAATTACATTTTAATGTAACACCTGATGTAGCAGGAAATATTTAATATTTATTTTACTGATCCATAATATAGTTCTGACACTATATTATGGATCTGCATGTAGTTATTTGTTCGGAAATACGTAAATCAGCATAAATGCAATTTTCGCTTAACTTTCCGTATTTTTGTTCATGGATAGTAAGGCGAATCTACTAATATTTAACAACAGTTTATATTTGCAGTCTATTCGTTGCAGGCAAAACGGTGGACAACATCAGGTTACAAAGCTATTAATAAACATTGCATGTTTTCATTATTATCTAATCTCAATTATAATGCGATATATATTAATACTACATTTCCTCTAAAAATTCAAATGCATTGTGATTCTTCTTTCGTCCTTCATAAGCATTTATCCCGTTAAAATTTACAAAGTGCTTTATATTTCGCTTTATATTATTAATGTACATTAATTTCATGTACATTCATGAGAAGTCAAGGATTAACAACGGAGTGACCTTTCTTGATTGGAAATTATTTTCTTTAGAATAGGTTTTCTTGATATCTATAATATCATTGTTATCAGTGAGCCCAGCATTAGGGGCAAGACGCACAAAATGAATATAAAAGGTACAAAAATACCGAAGCAATTTTTGAACGCATTAGATTTCGTCAACTATGATCAATACGGGAAAACACCTTGGACATCAAAGGATTTGGAACAGGAAAGAGTTGTTCTGCCACATCACTACATTTGTGTTACCCCATTGTTGGGGATTGACTGTGAAATGGTCGGAGTTGGTCAGCTCAAAGATAGTGCATTAGGACGAGTGTCTATCGTTAACGAATATGGCTATTGTGTTTATGATACATTTGTTAAACCTCAAGAAAATGTTACAGACTACAGAACGAAGTACAGTGGAATTAGGCCTGAGGACCTAACTAATGGTTGGCAAATTTTGTTATAATCTATGTATTTGAATTAGTAGAGAGTAGAGAATCATTGATGGACAATGTACAGAATATAATAGTCTCAATGATGATTAATTTTTAATTTTTTCTTTCGGTAGCACCCACAATGGAAACTATTGTAAAAAGGGTTGCAAAGATACTGAAGGGAAAAATTATTGTTGGTCATTCTATTCAAAATGATCTTAAAGTATTAAAACCCGTAAACCACCCACAGAGTCATGTTCGGGATACCGCCGAGTAAGCCTCAGTTCATCATCATATTTAATTATCAAATACAGTTTACAGGGAGATTTCTTGTATTATCTTTTCTACAGATATTTCAAACGAGAACTACAGACGAAAGGCACTCCGTCTCTGAAGGATCTGGCAAAAATATATTTAAATCTTGATATTCAGACTGGGGAGCACAGTTCTGTTAGTTTCATAAAGTTGATCTGCATTCAAAATACTAAAAAGAATTTCACTACTGTGCTACAATAATGATTTTTCTGATTTGCAGATTCAGGATGCGCAAGTAACTTTGAAATTATATTTATTAAATCGCGTAAAATGGGAAGAAGACTTTGCAACACGGTAAAATCGTAAATCATTAATTAAAATAATTTATTATGGAGTAATAATATAAATAAAATTGCGAGAACTCTTGAAATTCGTTAATTATTTTTTAAAATCTAGGAGAGAAAAGGCAAATCTTAAAATGGATTCTCTGTCGGCAACACATATTACTGACATTTCCCTAATGCACGTAGAACCCAGAGAAGAAGACTTGTTCGTGGACTCCAGCACCGTATTTCTAAGACCAAACAAGATTGTCGGTGCATATTCTTCAAACGAAGAATATCTTGATGTACAATTCAGACTCTTATTGGAAGATTTTCTACGGCCTCTTAGGGAAGGTATAAAGCACGAAAATCATTGGAAACTGTTTAACAGAAGTTCATTGTTCCATGATGTCCGAATTATCAAAAGCGCCGACGAGTTTGAAGTTAGAGGGAGAGCTACTTTGATGGTTCCCATTGAAAGAAACAAATTGCAGAATGTTGACTGGGAAGAATCGAAACTGTTTTTGAATGGATCTCTATTGTTGCTAACACCAGACAAATTTAAAAACGTAAAATTTGCAGTAATTCTCAGATATCGCCCTAAAAAGAAAAATCTGGAAGAAGATGACGAAAACGACGAAAACGAAGAAAATGCTCCAATGGAAGAGCTTGCTGAACCTGGCTTCTTTAAATTGAATGCTATATTTTTTAAAGAAGGTCCTAGTTGGACAATTACTAATGAAGACAAGTTTTTGATGATGGAAAGTCCTGCCTTTTACGAAGCCTACAAACATTCCTTATTACATCTACAGAGTGTCATCTTGGATACATTTCCAATAAAGAAGTACATTGTCGACGCAGAAACAACTTCCCAGCATCCCAAGTATTTAAAGCCTATAACAAAGAAATTGGACTTCTCTGTTTTAAGAAACAGTACAAGTGACGATTCCAGTTCAAACGCAAAATTTAAAGCTAAGCCATTGGATTTTGAGAACTGGCCAACTGCAAATGATCTAAATTTGGACACATCACAGTACGAAGCTTTCCAAAAGGCTTTAACTCAAGAATTGACAATAATTCAAGGCCCACCTGGAACAGGAAAAACGTTTATAGGAATTCAGATAGTAAAACTGCTATTATCTAACATGTGGCTGTTCAATTCTCCAATCCTTATCGTCTCTTACACAAATCATTCGTTGGATCAAGCATTGGAACAGATTTTCTATTTTGTTACCAAACAAATCTGTTCTGGAAACGAGATGGAAGCTGAACAAATGATTCTCCGAGTTGGCGGGGGTTCGAAATCAAAAATTGTTGAGCCATTGACATTGGCTTACAAATGCGAAAAACTTGAGGAAAAGGAATTACTTCAGAAGAAACTTAATAATCTGAATAAACTGCTTAATTCTATAAAACATTTAAATTTTCAGGACCTCTTACTTAATCAAGGTATACTTGATTTTGGAAAGTTGCCTTCTGGAATTCTGAAGAGATTAACAACTGATGAAAAGAGCAAAACAAAATTCGAAGAATGGAAAAATTTAGAACAAGAAATAAAACAGAATCCATTAAATTGGTTTGGAATTCAATCTAAACAAATGAGCAGTACAAATCAAGCACATTCACCAAATAATGGTAGATTCCTTATAAATTTCTCCCAGATTGATATCAGTAGATTGCTACCATTTTTGATTGCCATAAAAGATCAAGTATTACTGAATCCTTTACAAAGTAATACGCCAATCAATCCGCAATTGCCCAGCACAGGGATTACAATTATTAAAAATCGATGGGAACAGTACTTTAGCCTTACCAAATGCGTGAAAGAACTTGTTGAGGAAATGAAGCAGAGAATAATAATATTGCATCAGGAGTACTTGAAAGTAGAACATTGTCTACCTAAAAAGAAAATAATTAATTTGGCAAAAGTTATTGGAATGACCACAACGGGAGCCGTGAAACACAAATGGATTGTTTTTCAGACAAAACCAAAAATTATGATTGTAGAAGAAGCTGCTCATGTTTTAGAAGCCCATGTAGTAGCGTCACTAACAGAACATTGTCAACAAATGATCTTGATTGGAGATCATAAACAATTACGCCCTTTAACAGCGGACAACAATTTAGCTACAGAATATAAATTAGATGTGTCGCTGATGGAAAGACTTGTTAAGAATGGAATGGTTCAGGGAAACCAAAATTGGAGTCAGCTTAAAGTTCAGCACAGGATGCGTCCAGAAATTGCCCGTTTAATATCTCCTGTCATTTACGAAGAATTATAATCACCCAAGTGTACATTTGTACCCTAATGTCCGTGGTTGCTCAAAAAATTTATTTTTCATTGATCATAGACAACCAGAGAGCAAGGTTAGCATTACACATTTTGTTTCCATTTCAATTCATTTACTAATATTTGTAAGTATATATTTTTATTTTCCTATTAAAACAATACTTCTTTTTTAAGGACGATGTAGACCGTAGTTACTTTAACGAATATGAAGTCCAATTTTTAGCAGCATTAGTCAAATATTTCATTTACGGGGGTTACTATCAACCACACCAGCTTACTGTAATTGCTGCATATTCTGCACAAAAACTGTTATTGGACAATGTAAGTTTAATTTTTGACTTCAATCATCATAAAAACAATTATTAATTTTTATTGCACAGAAAAATCATCTGATATTCAATGTAACCATTTGCAGGAGCTCAGAAGCGATGCACAATGTAAGCAAGTGCGAATAAGCACTGTCGATGGATACCAAGGTGAAGAAAATGACGTAATTCTACTCTCTTTAGTCCGGAACAATCAGAAAAATCAGGTTGGGTTTCTGGAGACAGACAACAGAGTTTGTGTTGCGTTATCTCGCGCACGGTATGTTTGAAAACGATATTTATCGATCCAGAGTAAAAATTTTTATCACAAATTGTTTGTCATTTAATACCTTCTATTATTTTACTTCCAGAAAAGGATTTTATATGATAGGCAATATGTTCATTTTAAAATCGAAGTCAGAAACGTGGGCGAAAGTAAATACAATCCTTCAAGAAATGGGAAGTATTGGAAAGAGTTTGCCTTTAACGGGATCAGGATTTCAAATGCAACCTCTCAAAATTAAATCGCCAAATCCAGGTTTTTCTACCGTCACTGACTATGTCCAGACAAACCTGAATTTTCAAGTGGACGAAAAATATCCTCTAATCAATAATAAACCTTCAGAAACTATTACATGCACTGAAAGCATAAAATCCAGAGATGGAGGACTTCCTATAAAAGCATCGCAATTTAGCAGCACTGCTAAAGTTCTTAGTTACAGCGAATGCGTCAAATCAAATGCAAAATTGCTACAGTCGTCTTCCAAAGAAATTCGCGTAGTTTCTAAAAATACTGCCAAAAGTACTTTAAAGATCCAAGCACCTTCTTCCAATAATTTCTCCATAAATAATAGCCCTTCATACAGTGAACGTGTGAAATCAAGCGTACAAGTGCCGGTACAACAACCTTTTAGATGTAATTCCAAGGGCACTCCGCATAGTACTTTAAACGAATGCATCAAAGCTAAATTAGAAACACCACCTTCTCGTACGCACGGTAGTTTCATAATTACTGGAAATCGTTCATATAGCGATTGTGTGAAATCAGTCATAAATTCAAAGTCAATAGCACAACACCCATTGAATGGAATTTGTAAAATTCCTGAAAGTTCAAATATGACTCTGCTGAAGTGTGGACATTACCAAGAATTATCTAAGCAGCAAAAGAAAAACCTAAGCAAGGTAAAATGTCTAACTTTGGTTGAAAAACTGTTTTCTTGTGGGTCGACTCAGCGAGTGCCTTGTCATCAAAAAAGTATTAATCTTGTATGCCTAACAAATGTAAGTGAAATATTGACATGTGAGCACAAAATGCAATGACGCTTTATAATGTAAGGAAAAAATTTAAAGAAAATCAATGTAAGTGCTACAAATTTTAAAAGTGTTACCCTGTAGGATAAACAAAGACCACTTTACTTGCTACCTAGCATGTGCCAAACCAATTTTTTATATTATTGACTAGTGTAGATTATTTTCTGTTTTGATTACTAGTGATATAGTGACTAAAAATGAACCATAATCAATGTGTAGTAACCCTAAATACTTCTATGTACTTTTAGCTGTATTTATTGCGGTCATTAGCATGGCAGTATAGATATTTTGGTGTTGTTAATACCCAGTAATGGTAATAACTTACAAAGTAAAACTATTTATTCATTTAATATTAGTAATAAGTAAGAAGTATTGATAATAAACATAGTAAGTCATAATGAGTAACTGATTAATAATATAAAAAGGAGTTTAATCTACTGATTGAATTTTTTATTAACGTGTCATTAACATTTCTAGTCACTTCTAGTCATGTGTGATCACGTAACTATATATTTGAATACATAAACTAAGTATCCAACAGATTTACAAGGAGTAGTACATTTTTGTGCAGTTTAAAAATGAACCTTTAATTAACATCGATTTTATTTCGCTCGAGTAGAATCATTACTTACATATTATGCACTTTACTTAAACTGCCACAAGGAGTTTAGCTGTTCCTTTTGCAACATTAGACAAGAATTTGCCTACGGTATGTTTTCTGATAGTATAATAATCCCCGACTTGTACTCCGATTGGCTGCCATGATCTACAAAACCTTCTCACATAAAGTCGCAACCGTTTATCTTGTGTGTTTAATTTTCTCCAGGAATTTTTACAGGCTTGACTAACATGGTGTAATTTTGAACTCACTCTTAGCAAATAGATCCACAATAGTAAAAGTACTAATGACCCAGATCCGAAGAAGAGAATTGTCGACAAACTCAATGCTATATGGAATTTGATCAATACGAAATTGCATATCATAATGCATCTCAAAATTATGGATTGCCAAGGCATCAGGAAATATTTGAAACATATATTGACAATCGTGTACATAATGTACTGGCTGCGGGCTATTCTTTCCATTTCTCTCACAGACATTAGGCCGCTATACTTTGTTTCTGGATTATACCTACGAAAATGTTTTACATTTGTCAATACTTTTGTTGGTTTTTCAAATTAAAAACTAAGAAATTAAACAGGTAAAATGGCTTACTTGGACTTCATCATGATTTTGATTTGATGATGGAGTTCGTGCTTTATGAATAAAACAAAACATACTACAATGCTTTCAATTCCCAAAGCGTACCAGTAAGCCCAGAATGCTACGAATACTTGAAAAAGCAAGTATTGATTGTGTATTGGAAGAAAGAAATGTAAAGGAAATACAGTGATGGCATTTCTGTTGGTGTAGTAGTGAATGCACACTAGAGTAGGTAAGATGATCATCGATCCAAGAACACATTTTGATTTCCAGTTTTCAATATGAGTATCTTTATGGTGCATTTCTGTTGAAATTTGCACAACCAATTAAAATCTTCATTTACACAATAGGTATTAGAAAATATACTAAAATTCACGTAAATTCAAATATTCGTAAATGCAAATATTCACGTAAATTCAGTTACGTAAACTAATTACAATTTAGTAAGTTTGGCAATTAATGTGGTCCATAAATAAAGGATTACCATCATTAAAGAGTACGTTTTTTGAAGAATTAAAGCGAAATCACATGTAAAAAATGAAATGCTGTAATACTTTAATTGATTTTGGGTAGGTTCAGTGCAGGTACATTAATATGTAAACCAAACCAAAAGGTAAAAAGGTTAATTTAATTTATTTTACTAATTGTATACAGGAAAGTAAATACAGCAATAGCTAATCCCAGTATAGGGGATAGCTATTGTAGTTTCCTTAATCATACAAGGATTGTAAATATATGGTCATTTGCCTGTACAATCCAGTGGGTTGAATTTTTGCAAATATTGCCAATCTAATATTTCTTCAATATACGTAGAGGATTTTTCAAAATAATTGTATTGACATACAAATTTTTTTTTAAATCCAAAATAATTTCCGCTTTTGTTCAATTTGACAATTTAGCAAGCCAATTTTGGAGAAACCAGGTGACTAAATCGAAATTGATATAAAATTTAATATTTCTTTATTTTCCGGAAAGCATCAAAGAACAAATCTTTTAATCGAAGTACCATAATTGTAACAAGAAGACACTCTCTTTAAATCAAAGAATGAATTTCTTTTCAGAAGCTTTTTTTAATAGAAGACATTTTTAATTGGGGGCCATAATAAATTAAAACGATTTCTTAATTTTGAAAATAAATTCAAAAATTTTACCGGAAAACCGACTTGTATATGTTAGAAAAATATTTGCAATCTCCACCAATGAGTCTGATTTAATTTCTATGATTAGAAATGTGCTGCTAATTCCAGCACATCCTACAAGGACTCCAAGGCAGAGGTCAATGTTTGGAATGACTTCACCTTTCACAGCAGCATATGCAAATCGTAAAGCAACTGCAACAGTATAACCGTATACTATGGAAACGAAGAAATGAAATCTGAATAAGTCAAAACGGCTTTTTGATTTGACAAGCCTTTTATTGTCCCAATCCCATTCAAAAGGAAGGACTCCGGTGATGGAACCCAACTTCAAAATTGACGATTGAAGTTTTTCCTTTCCACTCACAACCATCTTCAATAGGTACTGTTGAAGTTGTAGTGAACTGCACAATGACAATGTCTTGCGATTATTTTGTCAATTTACCCTGAATATCGATACATTCTGAATACTCTGTTTTGCAATACTAGAGTACAATCAGGAATCAGAAATGTCTATCTTGAAGAAATGCCACTCCTATTTTTCCATGGTTTTTATACCTACATATTAGACTAAATCATAGTATTTTGCTTTTCTTTGAGTTGATTTCTGGATAAATATAGAGAAGTCGAAAAACTTGTCTTTTGCTAAATAATTTGTACCAAATTACAACCGACTCAAAAATGTTGAAATTGAAGGCGCAACAATAAATCAACATTGTGGAAGCAATACGCCAGTTGGGAAATACTCTTTGGTTACTATGATTATAACATTTTTATTGCCCTGAAATTTCTGTCCTCAGTTGTGTCAACTAATAAGAATAATATATTTAAGCGCTTAATTGGGACATATTTTTGCAAACTTATTGTGATTGCAATCAATTACTATAGTCAATACGGTAGAACAGAGTACCAATATTCCCAAGCAAAATAAATCCTTGTATGGTATTTGTATTTACAGATTATTATCGAACCATGAAATAAAAAATCTGATGATGATGATGATTGGTAGTAGTTGTTTAATTTAAAGATGTAATTGATGCACAAAGTCATAGTGTACTTTTAATGCTATTAATGTTTGCCATGTTTTCAGTTTTCAAAACCACTTAGCGGAAAGCAATTTCACGTACAAAAATTTCACTTCAGTGATAGTTAAATTTACCTTTCGCATATAGAATTTTATTAGAATTGATGGACACTGTAAACAACAGAGCGTGTTAATCGTCTTACAGGAAAGTAGGACTACAATAAACCTCACTTGGGTTAAACGAGTTTAAATAAAATCGTCCTGATTATTACACGTAGTACTAGAACAATTTATTTCTTTATGCTCTATAGGTATGCAATATATATTTTCATTTATTAATTTTCACACATCTTCCTTGGAAGACGCCATCAACACATTTTAAAGGATAAGTAGCTTTCATTATGTATATTTTTGTGGGTACTAGTTGATAATAGAAGCGTTTATTATTTCTTGAATTCCAAATGCATATAGTCAACTGATGTCAAAAATATCTCCATTCTCCGCTTATGTACTTGCAAAATTGCAGTGTATTATTTCTCAGAAACTAGCCTAATTCCTCTATTTAGTAAATAAAAATGAGGCCATTTCTCAGAAAAATGGTATACGCAGTAGTTTTACAATCGGCAAACTATAGATGTGTACTAGATATACGTATTACCTTATAGTTACATTTGTTTTAAAGCATACGGTAAATGAAAACTGTACGCTTAAAGACCAATCAGCATTAAGAGTATACATTTAGAAAGGCATTATATCTCTACGTCAAAACCTTACTAACGAAAGTAGTTGCCGTCATTGCTACGTAAGTGTACTTGTAACTTAGATACGCAGTATTGGTCAAGAACTATATAACTGTAGTTATTAAGATTATCCAAATGATCAGCTAGATTACTTGGGACGACCTTCAGCAACGCACTGTTAGATTTCATTGCTGCATGGATAGTATCTTCAAATACAGCTAAAGACTTTATTACTAATGCTATTTTTTCCTTAAAAGAAATGAAATACAGTTTTGATCGATTCAAACATGTAGAGTTAAAAATATTGAAATAGTTATGCAAATAATTGGCATCAGATATTCATTATTATTCTAAACACCTTTACAATATATAATTATTTTGCAAATTTCATTTAGAGTTGGCGAAAAAAGTAATTGAAAATTAATTAGACACTAGTAATTCATTTGCATTGCAAGGATAAATTTATTGTCAATGGTATTTTTTAAAAGCAATATATGATGAACAGAAAACATTTACAAATAGGTATGTGCGGTACAAAAATACTGATTTGCATTGCGTTTTTTGAATATAAGTAGACCAACTTTCCCATATTTCGAAACTAATTTAACCAACAAATTCTGAAGTGGATCTGGAGAAATTATTGTAAAGCTTTGCTCTTATATTCGGTTAATTTTTTGCAAAATCGATGTGTGAACGTTTCATATTAGTAGACCTTCTTAGTCTACTAAAGATAAGCTCAGAATCTTTTACTTCCCCATGTATAGATTAAAAGCATTAAAAGAATACCAGAAAGGAAAATGAAAAGTGTGGCAGAGGTATTGCAATTGTGCACTTCTCCTTGAGACATTGGCGAGTGAGCACGTACGTCCGTACTGCTCTCCGCAAAATTAATTTTTTAAGTGGTTTAAATCGGCCGAATTCCGTAAAAATTGTGTTGTGCAGTGACCCTGAGACGTGACCATTACAGTGAGAGTGACAATTTTGCGTGAAAGTGAGGATTTCTGACCGTATTTTCGGTTTTTATGAAGTGCCTTGCTGAAATATCATAATCGGAAGATGGCTGAACCTTATCGCGGAGGATTTTGCATAGGAACTTGTGGCGGTATGCAAACGAGGCCTTTCCTACTCTTGAAGACACCGTCTACTTCAACTGATGTTGTGTTGGGTGTAATCTAATTCAAGTAACCAAATTGGTATTGGAGAGGAGAGTCGCTGTACCTTTACGTGCTGTAAGTCGACATTCATGGGATGGGATAGTCTTCTGGCGGCTCAGCATCTCCTTGCAAGTCATACCCATCTGGTCTGTGTCTTCTGATAGCAACTCTATATGCTTCAACTCAACACATACTACTCACCTTGGTCAGTTAGACGGGTCACTCGCAAACTCAAGTTTTTATACCTATATATTGTTAATGTCTCAAGGTGAAGTCCGCTCATGCATGAGTGTGGGCGAAACTACTGTAGGCAGATAAAGACAAGGGGCCAGGTAAAATGCGTATTTACTTAATTATTATTTTGAACACTCATGTACATGAATTGCTGGGATATAGGATTTATACGTGTCATTGTTAGTGTAAGAGCTGTTGTTTGGTGTCAGCCCAACACACGGGTATGATACCGCTTCTAATAGTGTTATGTACCTATAGTTGGGATTAAACGGGTAAAGCTGTTGTAAATGTACCACCTAAGCAAGCAAGGGAGCATACGGAGGTAGTAATCTGTATTTTGTGGAAATGTTTGTCGTGATACTATTTTGAGTGAATATGTGTTTTTGGAATTTGATTATGTATTATGATGGATTTATTTGGAAATAATGTTTTGTAATGATTAATTTGTGATTGATAATGCTTTATATCGATCAATAAAACCCTACTACTACTATTGCAATTGTGCAAACCGAGACCACCTTAAACACTTTTTTAGAAAAGCGGAAATGAACCATATCGCTAATATTATAAGATTGCCAATTGTAATGTATTCTTTCTAACTCTGGACTCCAAGTCCGCTTATAATACATTCCTATTGTGGAAACCAAAATGCCAAAACTTTTCGGCATACAAATATTTCCTGCAGTACCAGCGTAAACGTTGGGTTTCTATAAATATATAATACTAATAGTATATTTTTAGATACTTGTGCTTAGTAATAAGTGCAAACTTGTTGCACACACGGACAAAATAGAATGGTTTAAAAAATTGACAAAACTTATTATTATCCATTATATTCTTATCCATAGCGGTCGTCTGTGATAAAAGCAATAATTTATGTGTATTGATTGAAACAACCCGTTTGAAAAGAGAAAAATGTAAATGAACTACCTAAGAACTGAATTAACTGGGAATTAACACTCTGATGCTGCCCTATGTCATTTTTTTATTATGCAATGTATGAAATGACCACCAAAAATAAAAATTACAACAAACAAAGCCAATATTTTTAATACATCCAACTTCAGCTTCAAAGCATGCGAGTAACCATAGCACAATTTGCTCAAAATAGTATTGCGAAAAACATTTTCACTAAATATAGATTATTATCATATTTGTCACATTTATTTACAATATAATATAATATAATATAATATAATATAATACAATATAATATAATATAATATAATATAATACAATATAATACAATATAATATAATATAATATAATATAATATAATATAATATAATACAATATAATACAATATAATATAATACAATATAATATAATATAATACTTTTTTCATCAAAAGTTATAGCTTCATATTATGGAAAACACCAAAAAAGTTAGCTTACCGCTTCATACAACGGAAAAAACCCATAAAGCTAGCCTATGGCTTCATATATTAAGAAACACTCAAAAATTAGATTACCACTTCCTACAATGTGGTACAATTAAAAAGTTAGCGAACCACTTCTTCCTAAACCCAAGTTTTGCATTTACAAGAATAGCTTTACAAATTACTGAAATTAATTCAATGTTCGGCTGCACCAGCAAAATTTTAAATTGCTGCTTCTAATGTGGTATCAATTTCCGAGTGGTCTAAAAATTATTTCACGAAAGTAAAGACCTGGAATTCCCATAAATGCAGCATTTTTCATTTATCTACATTCTCATACTTAAAAATGGAAACCAAACAACATCCATTTATTCTTACGTCTCTTTAGCCGCATTTATTTGTGCAATAACTCAATATAAGCAAATATAATCTATGGGAACTGCTATATTATTATTTTAAAGAGAAGTATTTACGAAACAAATGTAACTGTGCGCTCCGGGGAGAAGAGTCACAGAAACCTCGTACAGAGTACGGAAGCTTGGCTATGAGAGAGGTGCTAGTTGGATTTAATAAATAGTCAGAGAGAGCTGTTATTTGGGGCAATATAAAGATTGGGTTTTATTAAGATAACAAAAGGGTAGTGGTTGGTGTGGCTGAGAAGAAAGAGAGAGGAAAGAGAGAGGCTTAGGAGCGTTCTGATCTAACGGACCAGAGCTGAAGGAGAGATGTTAAACAAGGAAAGACCAGCTCTGCTTAGCGTGTTCTGGGGTTTTATGCCCAAACCGTATGGAGGGAGATTTGCTCCATAAAGAAATTCTGCTCCCTCTTGAATGATCACACAAAAAAAGTGCGTACTTCTCAATTGAGAAGAACACTCTTCTCATTCTGAAGTGCGTACTTCTCAATTGAGTAGAACACTCTTCTCATTCTGAAGTGCGTACTTCTCAATTGAGAAGAATACTCTTCTCATTCCGAAGTGCGTACTTCTCAATTGAGAAGAACACTCTCCTCATTCTGAAGTGCGTACTTCTCAATTGAGAAGAACACTCTTCTCATTCTGAAGTGCGTACTTCTCAATTGAGAAGAACACTCTTCTCATTCTGAAGTGCGTACTTCTCAATTGAGAAGAACACTCTTCTCATTCTGAAGTGCGTACTTCTCAATTGAGAAGAACACTCTTCTCAATTGAGAAGAACACTCTTCTCAATTGAGAAGAACACTCTTCTCATTCTGAAGTGCGTACTTCTCAATTGAGCAGAACGCTCTTCTCATTCTGCAGTGTACTCTTCTCAATTGAGAAGAACACTCTTCTCATTCTGAAGTGTACTCTTCTCAATTGAGAAGAACACTCTTCTTATTCTGAAGTGCGCACTTCTCAAATGAGAAGAACACTCTTCTCATTCTGAAGTGCGTACTTCTCAATTGAGAAGAACACTCTTCTCATTCTGAAGTGCGTACTTCTCAATTGAGAAGAACACTCTTCTCATTCTGAAGTGCGTACTTCTCAATTGAGAAGAACACTCTTCTCATTCTGAAGTGCGTACTTCTCAATTGAGAAGAACACTCTTCTCATTCTGAAGTGCGTACTTCTCAATTGAGCAGTACGCTCTTCTCATTCTAAAGTGTACTCCTCTCATTCTGCAGTGTACTCTTCTCAATTGAGAAGAACACTCTTCTCATTCTGAAGTGTACTCTTCTCAATTAAGAAGAACACTCTTCTTATTCTGAAGTGTACTCTTCTCAATTGAGAAGAACACTCTTCTCATTCTGAAGTGTACTCTTCTCAATTGAGAAGAACACTCTTCTCATTCTGAAGTGTACTCTTCTCAATTGAGAAGAACACTCTTCTCATTCTGAAGTGTACTCTTCTCAATCCAGTACTGTGTAGTACTCATGAGAAATGCAATCTACAACTTCTCCTATTAGCACAGCACATTTCTTTTTCCTGAAGCCTGAAACACTGCATTCAGAAGTGAATACTTCTAAATCGAGAAGTACGTTCTTCTCATTTCTGCAGCCTGAAACACTGAATTGAGCAGAGATACTTCTCAATCCTAAAATACACACTTCTGGACTGCGACTATGACTGTCCTTTTACCTAGTAGATCCATTACTCACATGATATTCGTATTCCTCCTTCATTGGAAATGATAATCTAGGGCGCCCTTTCCAAATATTGCCACATTGCCTGAAAATTAAAAGATATTTATTACAATAAGTAATACATGTCTTGCGATTGTGTAAAAGTTTATTTTATTAAGCATTACTCATTTGTCGTTGCACTGTATACTTAATAACTAATACGATGATGTACAACACCACTTTATGATCTATTTACATTTTCGTCACTTTATTGTTTCTGTCTAAATCAATAACTGCTTCAGTTGTCATACAGCAGTCACTATCACTAAACAAACTAAGCTTATTCATTACAAATTTTTAACAAGATGATAACTGTGGGGCGCCCCAATTTTTTAGTGTTTTAAAAGGATTTACTACTGCAGTCTATTATGAACATTTCGAATGTGTGAAATTCAACAAGTTAGAGCAGATGTTTTAAATCATAAATCTGATTCCGGCAATTCTGCAGAAACAGAAACGGTCATGTTGTGCTTTATTAAAAAAAATGACATTTCAAAGATTTAGTTCATTTATCTAGTTAGGACTCTCTAGATTGTTTGCAAAAATTGACGAAGAATAATTTCAGCACCCGCACGAAAATTTTCTGCATCACAATTGCATTAAATTAAAAGTTAAATTATAAAAGAACGGTGACTACAAGTTTTTCAACTTCCACAGATTAACTGTCTTCTGTATCATTTATTCATTCACATCTGTCATTCATTTATATAAATATTTATATGAATATATAACACAGTATCCCATTTTTATATTTAACAAGAATTGAACAACAATTGAGGTGAATTAATTAAAAGATAGAAGACAGTCAATCTGTGGAAGTTGAAAAACTTGTAGTCACCGTTCTTTTATAATTTAACTTTTAATTTAATGCAATTGTGACGCAGAAAATTTTCGTGCGGGTGCTGAAATTATTCTTCGTCAATTTTTGCAAACAATCTAGAGAGTCCTAACTAGATAAATGAACTAAATCTTTGAAATGTCATTTTTTTTAATAAAGCACAACATGACCGTTTCTGTTTCTGCAGGATTGCCGGAATCAGATTTATGATTTAAAACATCTGCTCTAACTTGTTGAATTTCACACATTCGAAATGTTCATAATAGACTGCAGTAGTAAATCCTTTTAAAACACTAAAAAATTGGGGCGCCCCACAGTTATCATCTTGTTAAAAATTTGTAATGAATAAGCTTAGTTTGTTTAGTGATAGTGACTGCTGTATGACAACTGAAGCAGTTATTGATTTAGACAGAAACAATAAAGTGACGAAAATGTAAATAGATCATAAAGTGGTGTTGTACATCATCGTATTAGTTATTAAGTATACAGTGCAACGACAAATGAGTACTGCTTAATAAAATAAACTTTTACACAATCGCAAGACATGTATTACTTATTGTAATAAATATCTTTTAATTTTCAGGCAATGTGGCAATATTTGGAAAGGGCGCCCTAGATTATCATTTCCAATGAAGGAGGAATACGAATATCATGTGAGTAATGGATCTACTAGGTAAAAGGACAGTCATAGTCGCAGTCCAGAAGTGTGTATTTTAGGATTGAGAAGTACGCTCTGCTCAATTCAGTGTTTCAGGCTGCAGAAATGAGAAGAACGTACTTCTCGATTTAGAAGTATTCACTTCTGAATGCAGTGTTTCAGGCTTCAGGAAAAAGAAATGTGCTGTGCTAATAGGAGAAGTTGTAGATTGCATTTCTCATGAGTACTACACAGTACTGGATTGAGAAGAGTACACTTCAGAATGAGAAGAGTGTTCTTCTCAATTGAGAAGAGTACACTTCAGAATGAGAAGAGTGTTCTTCTCAATTGAGAAGAGTACACTTCAGAATGAGAAGAGTGTTCTTCTCAATTGAGAAGAGTACACTTCAGAATAAGAAGAGTGTTCTTCTCAATTGAGAAGAGTACACTTCAGAATGAGAAGAGTGTTCTTCTCAATTGAGAAGAGTACACTTCAGAATGAGAAGAGTGTTCTTCTCAATTGAGAAGAGTACACTGCAGAATGAGAAGAGCGTTCTGCTCAATTGAGAAGTACGCACTTCAGAATGAGAAGAGTGTTCTTCTCAATTGAGAAGAGTGTTCTTCTCAATTGAGAAGTACGCACTTCAGAATGAGAAGAGTGTTCTTCTCAATTGAGAAGTACGCACTTCAGAATGAGAAGAGTGTTCTTCTCAATTGAGAAGTACGCACTTCAGAATGAGAAGAGTGTTCTTCTCAATTGAGAAGTACGCACTTCAGAATGAGAAGAGTGTTCTTCTCAATTGAGAAGTACGCACTTCAGAATGAGAAGAGTGTTCTTCTCAATTGAGAAGTACGCACTTCAGAATGAGAAGAGTGTTCTTCTCAATTGAGAAGTACGCACTTCAGAATGAGAAGAGTGTTCTTCTCAATTGAGAAGTACGCACTTTTTTTGTGTGATCATTCAAGAGGGAGCAGAATTTCTTTATGGAGCAAATCTCCCTCCATAAAACCGATCGATAATAGGTCAATAGTAGGCTGGATAGCTGCTTACGCATCGGAAAGGAAGGTAGGATTTGGTAGTTGGTGTGGAAAACATAGGGCTAGTTACATTACAATACATTGCATGTGTGTTAGTAGTGTACACTGTGTGAAGCTGTAGAGGTGGCGCATGGTAAGTGTCAACATATGGATTATACATACATATAACATAGGCAACTCCTGATACAGATATGTGCCTGTATCACAAATAACATAAATTCTCCAGCTATGTTAATTCCGGAATCGAACATAATACACAGTCGCTATCGATACTTAATACATGAGTGTCATATGTGCTTGGGTCGGACATCTATTTATTTAAATGCCCAAAATATTTATTTTCTTAAAGGAGTGAAATAATTTATTAAATATTTTCAGCAAAACCGATGAAAGTCAAATTTGACGATTAATCTGAAAACCTACGCTACAAGTAGAAAGAGAAAAATTTAGTTCGGCCTTTCTTACAAGTAGAAATTGAAATTGAAATTAAGCTTTATTAACATGTCATAAACAGTAACAATAGTACATTCATCGGTACAGTAACCAAAACAATGAGTAATAGCCATTTAAGTATCATTCCTCTCCCACCTTAGACATGCTATTCTACAGTGATAAAATTAAACTTAACTAGATTAATTAGTAACAATTAAAGAAGTTACTAGTCGCTAAAGATAAAGGGTTATAATATTCAAACAATAAACCCGAAATGCAAGAATATTTATTTTGCAATTCCTAAATAACTTCGTACACCAGTTATCTAATTTATAATCATAAAAGTTTTAGTACACATAGACATTCTTTGTTGCCGATATCATATTTAACTTCTGATCCTTCAACTTCTGATCCAGAGACACCGAAAAGTTAGGTTATCTCTTCATTTAATGAGAAATACGTAATAAGCCAACTTTCTATTATAGAAACTCTCAAAAAGTTAACTTCATATTGTGGGAAAACCCAAAAAGTGTTCTACACCAAATCTGTACTACACCTATATGTGATCTATGCTAATGACCACGTTTGGATTTTATTTTAAGCTGATTATTTATGCATTACTCAAAAATCTCATTACTATTGATATTGACACGATTAAATGACAAATGCATTTCATATTTGCCAATCAATTTTAAACAATATTCACATTAAATGACCAAAATCAGTTGAAAACTGTTAGTTATACTAGTTAACCATTATGGCCAAGAAAATTATTTCTGGGCAGTCTTCGTGATTACCTTAAATGAATGCAAGCTGTTTTCACCATGCACACGGAAAGGTTGAACAAAACCTAGTCATAACATTCATGCAGTGCACATGGACGAATACAATTTCGTGCGCACGAATCTGAAGACTCTGATGCTCATCATAAAGTAAAACTAACTAAAAATTCCCATAGAAATTTGAAAAAATTTGAAAATTTTGGTTATGTCTTTCAAATAAAGAATTTTATTAGATTTCATCGATACTACAATAAGCGGAGCTTGATAATAGCCATATAGAAATACGTACAAACCACAAATCTAGCCTGGGTTTCACTGAGTTTAAATAAAGTCGCTTGGATAACAAAAATTGCACTCATACTGTTTCTGCCGTATGTGTGTTGAATACGTATTTTTAGTTATTAATTTTGACACACCGTCCTTGAAAGACACCGTCAACGCATTTTAAAGGACTGCAGCACTGCGGTCCAAAAATACTGTTGCACCCCCATTCGTTTTCTCTGACGCAACCCTTTAAATATTAAAATTAAGCCAATATTAAAATTTTAAAAATGAATTTGAGTTCTAATAAATCCAATTTCACTCTTTTTATTACCTCGACATAGTAGAAGGCAAAGGTGGCAAGTACAAGAAAGAAAATGAAAGAATAAGTAGTTCTCATGATGTTTATTTTTGTGTGTACTCTCAAATCGAAAGTTGATAATAGAAGCTTTTGTTATTTCTTGAATTCCAACTGTAAATAATCAACTGATATCAAAAGTATCTCCATTCTCCGCTTATATACTCCCAAAATTGCATTATAGGATTTCGTGGAAACTAACCTAATTCGTCTATTTAGAAAATAAAAGTGAGGGTATTTCTCAGAACAGTTGTCATAAGTTGTTTTACAATCCACGAACTATTGGTGTATACATATAAGAAGATTACCTTATAGTTGTATTTATGTGTATGCATTTGCAAAATGGCAATTAAAATCATAAGTTTAAACATCTATCACTATTGTGAGCATACATTTAAAAAGGCATTGAATCTCTACGTCGTGGCCCTTATAACTGTTGTCGCTGCCGTCACTATTACGTCAATGTACATGTAATGTAGTAGGTACGCAGTATTGGTCAAGAACCTCTTACTACAGTTATTGAGACGTTCATGAACATTATTTTGCTGCATTGCCTTGTTAAAACTTACTGCCATATTCTATTATGTCAAACTTTGACTCGTCTTTGGCTTAAGATGCATTTGGGACGTAGAAATCGGGGGTCTAAGGTAAAACTTGCTGGAAGCAGAATGTCAACAGTTGGTTTACTAAGACTGTCTCTTCCATAAGCGGATAAAATGTAATTTATAAATTTAAAAAGCATACAGAGCAGATATTAAACCAAATATCATGTCGAACATTTAATCTGTGTATTAAATACGAAGTGCACTATTTCCATCACGAAACGTAACACTTAATTTTGGTAAGTGCGCCTACGAAAGGTACTATTTCGTAAGTTCAATATAATGCATAATTTATCGTTCAATACTGAAAAGTACAGCTTAAAAAGCTGTACTATTCACATTTCAATATATTTTCTGTGTAACTATAATATTGGACTACGTGGCATAGTGTTATTATACAAATAGTGGGAACACCTTAACAATAACTATCGTTAGTGTCAAATAATGGAGAATGCAAACAAAAATTTCAGGAATAAAAAACGTTGCACGCGTAAAAGACTATTATGATGTATGCGACATGAGTTTTTCTGAATACAGAGAAGAAAGTTTTTGCTTATCAGAATTGAAACTAAATGTGCTAATGAAGCGTTATTATAATCAGGTTTGACAAAACACATTTATCTGCATTACGATTGTTCTGCTTCTGAATTTCACACTAAACTGTTGAATAAACTGTTGATATTTTGTAATAATGGCTTAAGATAAGTAATAAATATTGAATAATGGTGTTCTGGATTAGTTGCGTATTAGTATTCAGATAAGTAAATGATTGTTGCATTAGTAAAACAAGCGCTATTCCGACCATGTGTACTTTGTTTTCCTAATAACATTACCTAATTTATTTTGTGCTAAAAATTGGAAACGAACTTTTAATATTCCGTAATGACTTTCAACATTACTTTAGGAAATTAGGCAAACATTAATAAACGGCAGTAAAAAGTATCGGAATGTAATTTTGATTGATTGATTGAAATTATTTATTTCAGTGACATGTTATTAACTTTTACAAAGCAAGCTAAGTACCTTATATAAGTATACTGGTATACGTTCCTTATACAAGTAAAAATAAATTGAGCAAGGTTGAGATTTTATTGGGCACTTGTAATTAATCTACATTGCATTACAACCACAATTTTATTGACAATGGGATGCTTTTAAACAATATATGATACAACAACAGAAAGAATTTACAAATACAAATAGTAAGCATTAAATGAGATTCCAACAATTTCCATATGGTACAAAAATGCAGATTTGAAGGGCGTTATGAACATAAAGATGCTAACTTGTAACCTACCCATATTTTGCAACTAATTAAGCTATTACATTGTGAAGCTTATCTTCGTATAATTTTTCCCCTAGATCGAAACAAAATAGTCACTCTTGTACGTATTATATTAATAGACCCCCATAATCTACTAATAAATAGCTTTAAAGTTTCTTTCTTTTCCAATGCATACACTAAAAATTGCAAAAGAATACCAGAAAGGAAAATGAGAAATATGGTGGAGATATTAGAATTGTGTAAATTTAAAGGCCTGGGCTGAGACCACTTTAAACATTTTCTACAAAAGCGGAAGTGAGTGCTAACATTGAAAGTTTGCCATTTGCGATATATTCCTGACTGGTCCAGTTTTCTAGCTCTGGACTCCAAGTGAGGCAAGTATAGTTTATACGCAGTTGCTGAAATAAAAATGCCCACGGATTTAGGCATAAATATATTTTCTGCAGTACCAGCATAAACGTCGGGTCCATACAGTTGTAAATTTAATTCTGTATTTAAATACTTGTGAATAGAACTTTGCTTAGTAATAAGTGCAACCTTGTCGCAATCGTCTGCAGAAGGGTCAGGTTGAAATACGGAATAAATAGTAATATTCTCAGGGAAAGCTTCTACCATGCTTTCATATTCCACAATTTTCTCAGGTTTTAAATAGTGGGATCTGCGTGAAACTTCATCCATCATTTCAGCAAAATCGGGAAAAACACCTCTTCTACATTCCAAGTTTTTTACACAAGTTTGATATAAACTTGAGTTTGCCTTTAGGGATCCATTTATCAATTGAATTGTTTGACGAAATTCACCAAATGCAACGTCTAACATGCCTCTTACGGATGTCACCGATTGTAATACTTTTGAAGCCCTTTGATGAAGAACATCATACATTAAACTGCCAGACCGTATTTTTATATTTAATTTCCCAAATTGGTCAATGGATTTTAGTTTAGTTACTTCCTTCTCCCTTGTTAAATCTACAATTGCAATTCCTTTAAAGGCATTTGATAGCACAACTCCCATTAGCAAATAAGACCCCACAATCAATTTCAGCCATTTTAATTTTTGACAGTATCTAGGCAAAGAGTAGCTGATTTCCAACAGGTAGGCGTAAAATAGAATAGTGAAAGTAAATTTTTTGAGTTTCTTGAAGTGTAATACAGATTTGCAAAATAAACTGACAAAAAGAAGAGACATAGCAATTCCTATCCACGGCAATAAATGGAACGGCTTATAATAGCCACTAAAGGAGAGATTTTCTTGTTCCAAGATGGAACATGAAATAAAATTAAATCCATCCGTATTGGTTGGCACAAATAGTGATCCTAATTGCTCTTTCTCCGTAGGTATGTCTGCATTATATTTTATCTGAAAAGTATTCCTATAGCCTTCTCCGTAGCAAATCGGACTTATTGAAATATTCGGAATATGTCTAAAGAAATCCATGGTTAAAACGTCTTCATAATTAAAATCATGATTTTCTTTAGTAATGAAATAATTTTTCGCAAGGCTTATTCTAGATACGTAACCATGTTTTTTGTTAGTGCTACCTAAATACGAATCGACTCTAGAATCTTTAAAGCAAATTCCAAGTTGGGGGCACTCGAAATGTAGATAATTTAAAAATATAAAATACGAAAACCTATGAAAATTTAGTTCACCATACCCCTTTTCTTGAGAATACCTGATCACATCTGACATTTTTCCACGTAAAGTAAAAGCATTGAAATTCATCGATATAGTCCCAAAGACCTCTTGAGTAGGACACGTTTGAATCATTATAATGTTAGTTAGGGGACTATCGACAGAATGCAGAAATACGAATTTGTTTCCGTGAGTTAGATCTAGTAAGTTGTAGAATCCACGTAGTCGTTTGCCATGATAATTTGCAATGAAGTGATTTTCAATAATGTCCACTTCCTTCTTCTTCAGTTTTACGACGTGAACTCCACTGTAGCGCTCGAAAGAGTAGTATCCAGTTGCATTAAAATTAACCCCAACCAAATTGTTGACAATGAAGTTTGTAAAGTACATGTCAATTATATCCACGTATTGGAGCCCAACTAAAATGTGGGAGAGGCAAGTAATCCGAGAGAAAATGCTTGGCGAAGAGAGTTTTCTTTCCAATGTCCTTTCCCGTCGAAAACAATTTATATTTTTCCTTAAAGGCCATCCGAGAAATCGTAATCTGATAAACGATTTAATGTCGGATTCACTGCAACCAAGAGTGGAGTGAAAATAAGTTTTCAAAACATCCATTCGGGTCAAAGTGTAAGGGAATTCAAAATTGGAAAGTTCTTGTCTCACTTCTGAATAAGACGGCGACGTTGATTCCATGTTTTCGTCTTCATTTCGATAAAATACAAAATTCTTGTGACAATCCTTTTCCAAATTACTAAGAGTTGACAAAAACGTTGATACAGCTTCGTTTCTTTCAACTAGTAATAGTAGAAATTGAATTACACATATACGGATAGTTAAGTAATTCAGCATTTTATATCTTTCAGTACAGTTTATATTACAATGAATACGCAAGACAGGTTTCCGAATACTTTTACAGAAAACGGCTTTCAAAAAAGTTAATTTACAAGTAGAATTTGAATTCATGTATAATTTATGCAATTTTCTGCAAAACTAAAGTTTAAATTTTCAGAAAAGCAGTGTATTTTCAAGAAAATTTGCATTTTGAATGAAATAAATTGAACAATTGGAGTGTTTTTCAAAATATTAAATATCTAAGCAATTATTTTGTTATGCCATTTGACTAACATGACATTTTTCTTTGAGACGTGAGTACCGCAATAACAAAAGCCTATAAAAAGGTAGGTAATGTAACACTACTGCACTACTTTCAGATAGAATTGAATTGCCTCATCGAAGCTCAAAATCATAATTTCAGAGAGAACTGGTAATAATTTCTTCTTAAAACGCTCGTGCTCTATAGAATCTTAGGAGAGCACTTAGTAACTTTTAAGTAAGAAATATCCCTGGCTAGAGTGACGTGGATGAACCTTTTCAGAACAATCCACTCCATCAAATATAATAGGGCTTTATATACCGATCACCTCAATATAAAAATTTTTAATTTCACGCTTGGGTTTTTAGCTTATGCTTATATATGAAGCATAATTAATAATTTAAAATGTCTCCAAAGCATTTTTAAAAGTTGCCTAAATTAAATTATTTGATCAATTTTTTAAGTCCCTAGAAATAGTTAAAGTCCTTCATCACAATAATTGACGCATTGTATGTTATTTGGGGACATTTTAAATTGTTTTAGTTGCCACTTCATAGGAATTGTTATAAAATCAACATTTTTATAAAACCGCTAAGAACACGACACAACGATACACACGCAAGTTTCTATACACGCAATGTTTAAGCGTTTGGCTAACTTATACAACATTTCATCCTACAAATGGTAGTAATTATGAATTATTGAAATGTGGATGCACTAAAACAAAAATACCTTTATAAATTGGCTACTTACAGACTATACCTATAAATACAAGAAAAAAAGTACTAGTACCGGAAAACATGTTTATACTTTTTATATTTCTATCTAGTTGCTAAAAGTGTAATTGATGAACAAAATCATACTGTACTTTTTATGCTATTTATGCTTCGGCATGTTTACAATTTTTAAGAACCTTTAGCTGAAAGTAATTGCATGAACAAAAATTTAATTTTAACATTGATTAGGTATTTGTCTTTTTTGCACACAGAATTTTATTATATTTTATCGACACTAAAGAAAACATCATGTTACAATTAATGCTGAAAAATTTACAAAAAAAATCTTACAAAAGGCGCAGTACATTTAGGTTTATTTGTTTGCGCTGAATGTGTATAAAATATATTTTTAGTTGTTAACTTTGACACATCGTCCTTGGAAGACTCCATCGACACATTTTAAAGGACTGCAGCATTGTGGTCCAAAAATACTGTTGCACTTCCATTCGTTTTCTCTGACGCAACCCTGTAAATGTTGAAATAAAACCAATTCTAAAATATAATAATCGACATTACTTAGAGTTCTAAAAATTCAATTTCCATCGTTTTATTACCTCAACGTAGTAAAAAGCAAAGGTGGCGAGTACAAGAAAGAAAATGAAAGAATAAGTGCACTTCATGATGTGTATTTTTATGTGTACCGTCAAATCGAAAAGTTAATAATATAAGCTTTTGTTATTTCTTCAACTCCAAATGTAAATAATCAACTGATGGTTAAAATACCTTCTTGCTCAGTTTATATACTGGCAAAATCGCATTACAGGATTTCTCAGAAACTAGCCTAATTCCTCTATTTAGTAAATATAAGTGAGGGTATTTCTCAGAACAGTGTCATACGTTGTTTTACAATCCGCGAGCTATTGATGTGTACTTATATGTATTGCCTTAGATTTGCATTTGTTTGTATGCAAAAAGCAAATGAAAGCCGTACGCTTAATACCTATCACCCTTTTGTGAGTATGCATTTAGAAAGGCATTGAATCTCTACGTCATAACCCGTATAACGGATCTTACTGCCGTCATTATTACGTCAATGTACATGTAATGTAGCTACGGTGTACTGGTCAAGAACCACATGCTATAGTTATTGAGACGTTCCTCAGCATTATATTGCTGCATTGCCTTGCTACAATGCATGACAACATTAAAGACTGCAAAAGACTTATTCTGCATTATTCTGTACTGTCAAACTTTGAATTAAATTTTACTACTGATACGCTTGGGACGTGAAAATCGGGGTCTCAAGTAAAATTTACTGTAGACAGAATATAGCATTTGGATTGCTAAAACTCTGTCCTTGCCGTATGGAGCTAAAATGTAATTTATATAGATTTAAAAAACACAGGGAAGATATTAAACGAAATATCATGTCAAACGTTTAGTCTTTGCATTACAAACGAACGAAATATAAAAAAATGGGCACACTATTCTGATCACGAAATGTGGTACTTAATTTTGGTAAAAGCACTTATGAAAGGCACTATTTGGTAAGTCACTATAATACATAATACAGCATTCAATACGTTAAATAGCTCTGTGCTTACGTCGATATTGTTTCTTTAGCTAAGCTATTTTAACAATATATTTAAATATATTATTAAACTATGTGGCATACTGTTATTATATAGATAGTGGGCACATCGTAACAGTAGCTGGCGTTATTGCGGATAATGTGAACAAATATTTCTGGAATATAAGACATTGTACACTTAGCGTTTAGTCTTTGCTTTACACGCTAACCGAAATATAAAAGATTGGGTATACTATTCTGATCACGAAATGTGGCACTTAATTTTCGTAAGTTTACTTATGAAAGGCACTATTTCGTAAGTTTACTACTGTATAATGCATAATTAATCATTCATACGTTAAATAGCACTGCTTATGTCGATATTGCTTCTTTAGCTGAGCTATTTTAATTTCAATATCTTTTCTATGCAGATATAGTATTAAACTATATGGTATATTGTTATTATACGGATAGTGGGTATACCGTAACAATAACCGACGTTATTGCCAAATAATGGATAATGTGGACAGAAATTTCTGTAATATAAGGCATTTCACACTTAAAAAAATATTATGTATGATGTATACGACATGGGCTTTTCTCGGGTCACGCGTACTTTGTTTTCGTAATGACGTTACCTAATTTATTTTGTGCTAATTTTATTGGAAATGGTCTAACAAAATTATTGACGAACGTTAGGATTTTAATATTTTGCATTGACTTCCACCATTACTTTAAAAAATTAAGCAAATATCAATAAACGTTGTAAACAGTATCGGAATATAATTTTATTCAGTAGTATATCATGTTAGTTAGGTGAAATTACTTTTTACTCAGGAAAAGACAAAAGGAAACAAGACGCTCCATTCTAAAGCTTACAAATTACGAATGAGATACAATTAATATTTGGTTATAGATATGAATCATAACATGTTTATAATTACAAGTAACATTGCATGTGTATTCCAAGTCAGCATAAAAACAACGGCTTTGAAAAATTAAACGGAAATTCTTTAGGACATTAAATATTTAGATAACAGCTTAGCAAATTTCTTTAAAAATACTTTTAAGACTTATTCCAGTATTATTTTTGGACCTTAGTTACTTATTATGAATTGTACTTGGTTGTTGGTGCCTTTTCCTAAGATTGCAAGAACGTCAACCCCACGACCGACTCCAATGGCTATATTAGGAGACCAATAGGGATTGCTTGTAGTCAGTTCGAAAGATGCAGGAGAACCCGAATTGCTTTGATATACCACGACACATTCAGCAAGGCCTGCCATGAAGCCCTGGCTCTCTGCTCCGTATAGCACACTATTGTGAGCAGGAATGACGTGTTCTGGAAACATATTTGGTGACCATCCTCCCCATTCGCAACCGTTTCTCTTCAGTATAAACGTTTTGTCTGTTTTGTTAAAAATTACAACATCTGTCGAACGGGAAGCTCGACCCTTTCCAAATAGGGTTGTGTGCAGTCTGGTAAGAGACGTCTCTGTAAAAGGAGCTAATTTTTTTTCTGCCTCATCTTTCAACTTAGTTCCCACCTCTATGGCTTTCATTAACACCGCTGTTTCCATTGCAAACTGAAAATGAAACCATTAAACGTTTTTACAAAAACAAAGAAATTTCTGAAAATCAAAATTTCGGATTACAAAAAATTGAATTATTTTATTTATTTATCTTACTGATTGCACAAGAACTATTTCAGATGCCATAATGGCAAGAGACCCAAGAATTAACCAACTTCCTTGAAACATGTTTTATTTCTGCAAATACCAGAGTGATTACCGTGGCAAACTCCGCTTCTTATATTATACTCTAAAATACCGTCATCAGTCCAAGTGTACTTACGTGTAATCTCATAACTTGTATCCACATCCGTGGATAATGTCATAAAAGTCGTGCAGGCAAACACTTGTTTAAGTTTGTGGTAGGTTGAAAGGATTTTGCTCGGCTATTTCAAGTTAGGCACATTTCTTTGACATTTCATACTTTTAAGGTATTTATAATTTCTTGGTAATGGTTTGATCATTTAAAGCAAATTCAATAATTTCGTCGTAATCTCGTAATAACTAGAAATGAATAACATTGATTACATTGTAAGCTTTATAAATTCTTCCTTAGTTACTACGAAAATAATCCATTTGTGCAATATAGATTCCTTAACTACAGTTTTGCAAATAAAAATAAACTTATGCTGTGGTTTTTGATTACTTTGTGGTTGACTTAGGTCTTACAAGTGCGTCATTACTTTAGATTTAGCATTCTTAACATTGGGGGAGACTAATATAAGTCATGCTTCGAGAGACGGATTTAATATGATGTTCGTAGTTGCTAAATGTGTAATTAATGGACAGTCATTGTGTACTTTTTATGCAATTAATCATTTGATTTATTTTAAATTTCTAAAAAGCTTACCGAAAATCAATTTCATGTACAAAATTTCATTTCAGTAATGATTAGTTATTTGTCTTTTATTAGATTTGATCGACACGTAAAAACACAGCTTGATAATAACCATACGGAAGAATTTGCAAACCACAAATCTTCCCTGAGATTCAACGAAATAAAAATGAAATCACCGGGTGCAGGTTCATAAAAATTGCACTTCTTTTTGCTCATCATATATGTTTATGTCGTATATTTGTTGAATATGTATTTTTAGTTATTAACTTTGACACATCGTCCTTGGAAGACTCCATCGACACATTTTAAAGGACTGCAGCACTGTGGTCCAAAAATACTGTTGCATCCCCATTCGTTTTCTCTGACGCAACCCTGTAAATGTCAAAATAAAATCAATATTAAAATTTAAATCATTAAATTGAGTGCTAAATAGTTTGATTTTCGTAGTTATATTACCTCGACGTAGTAGAAGGCAAATGTGGCGAGTACAAGAAAGAAAATGATAAAATAAGTAGTTCTCATGGTGTCTAATTTTATGTGTATATTGTAAAATCAAAAAGTTGATAATAAAAGGTATGGATAGTTCTTTAATTCAAGTTGTAGACAATCAAATGATATCAAAAATATCTCCGTTTTCAGTTTATATACTCGAGAAACTACATTACAGAATTTCGCAGAAACTAGCGCAATTCGAGTATTTAGAAAGTGCAAGCGAGGGCATTTCTCAGAACAATGACAAACGTTGTAGTTTTACAATTAGCGAGCCATTGATGAGTATGGCCGATAACATGTACATAAATAGTACCGTTGAGTTGTATTTGTTTGTATGCAAACGGTAAAGAAAACCGCATGTTTAAAGATCTATCACCATTGTGAGTATACATTTAGAAAGGTATTGAATCTTTACGTCACGACCCATATAACGGCTGCCTGCTGTCAATGCTACGCCAATGTACATGTTAAGTATGTAGGTACGCAGTAATAGTCAAGAACTCGAACGACGTACTATTGTTATTGAGACGATCATCAACATTATTACATTTCTGGATTACCTTGCTATAATACATGCACTACTGAAAAGGCGTACTGTCTATCCTGTACTGTCAAACTTTGACATTACTTTTATATACGATGGACTTCAGATTTGGAAATGGGTACCTCAAGTAAAGCAAGTAAAGTACAGAATTTAGTAGTTAGTTTACTAAGGTTTTGTCTTTTTCAATACGGAACTAAAATATAGTCTTGTAGATTTTAAAAAAGATTAAAAGCATACAGAGTAGAAATTAAGCACAATATTATGTCTAACATTTAGTCTTGGTATTACACAAAACGTAAAATATAAAAATTGGGATGAGCTATTCTGATCACGAAATGTGGCACTTAATTTTTGTAAGTGCACTCATGAAAGGCATTATTTCGTAAGTTCACTATAATGCATAATATATCATTCAATACGTTAAATAGCTCTGTGCTTATATAAGCACAGAGTTATTTAACGTATTGAATAAGCTTATGTCGATATTGCTTCTTCGAAAGTTTATTTCGTAAGTGCACTTATGAAGGGATTCTGCATAATTTATTTGACTCAGAATGTTAATTAATTACGTGTATTTGTCGATATAGCCTTTGCAGCTGGGATATTCTCATTGCAATATCTTTTCTGTACAACCATATTGGACTATGGTGGCGTAGTGTTATTAGTATACGTAACAATATAACTAATGATACTGCCAAATAATGAAGACTGTGAATAAACATTTCTGGAAAATAAGATATATTATAAGATATGAGAACACGGATTGCAGAGAAAGGCTTTAGATATTCAAATTCTTCTCAATGTACATTAGGAAGCAGTAGGAAAACAACGGACATCGTGATTGCAAACATTTTAGTATGTAATTTTACACCCGGCAATATTTGTACTTCAACAGGAAAAAGGCAAGCTATCTAGAATTCAGAATACAAAATATTGATTTACTAGTCTTCACTACCTTAAAAATTAATTATTAAACTGTACCACGAGTCGAGATGAAATATGAACCTCATGTATCCAACTTAAAACGTTTGTCCCTACGTAAAAAATTCTATCGAGATAGGTATTCCGTATTAATGCTACTAATTGTACTGCCATTTATGTACTAATATGTACCAATTTAATTAATAATGTTAACTTGTACATCATATACTGGAGTTCTGCGTCCTTCAGTATCTCAGTTATGTTATCTTCAAAATTGAAGCATTTCATTTGCATTAATGTGTTTCAATTCCTTTTTTCGTAGCTGATGCAAATGGTAACTTTGCCAGAACAAAGAATAGCATTTAATACGCTCACGATTCAATCTGCTCTTGTAATCATAAATGGTTATAGTAAAAGGTTCTGGTTAAATCATGAATATATTAATGATTTGTCAAGTTTCTATGTTAGAAACAAGAGCCAAAGAAGAAAGTAATCCATTTGACCACTGCACGCTAGACATATTCCTGGAATTCCGCTTAAATAAATTCATAATATGTATTACTTACATATAATGTTTTATAGCTGTAAATTTCGTGCTTTGAATAGAGGCAATTAGCATTTAGAGTGATAAAGTATGCAAAACCGTTTCATAACGTACTTGAAAAAATTACGTCTCCTGTTTCGTGACAATTCTAATGGCAACCAGTGATAAATTTCTAGTTATTCTTGGCTGAAATAAGAGTATAAATGTACCCTGGACCTCAGATATGTTATTCCTAGTTAATGCACAGATTAGTACAAATAGTTTGGTGTCAAAAAGAAATATGAAAAGTTGTCTGATTAATTGGTTCTGATACAATAAAATTCAAAGTTAAGGTGAAAACGTACATATTTATACCCATTTATTTTTCTATTACCACTGACATTTTCTCAGAAACAACTTATACCTGCATTTGATGAGAAAAATTAATAAATATTCCTCTGCAGTTACTTCTACAGCTTTTCATTGATTCAGTAAAATATTATTTATCAAAATATACTTAAAGGTAATAACATTATAAAGTACTTATTCCAAAGGATTGCGATGAAGAACCTGAAAACAATATCTCTTGTGTGTATAACTATAGGTTTTATTTTATTCAGACCGACTGAAGTTAAGTCAGAATTTCTTTCGAAAATTAGCCGTTTTGAAAAAGACTGTCATGTTAATTACGTTTTTTATGCGAATAATAACGAAAAGTTTGACAAAGCATCCATCACGTATTCAACACTTAGAGATGAACTTTCTGTGATTGAAATACCATTCACACTTACCCGAATGGATTCTTTGGAAACGTACTTCTATAATACATTACGTTGTAACGAAATGAACATAAGAATGTACACAGAGTTTTATGGCACTATTTTGAACAGAAAGAAGTGTTATTTGCGAGAAATAACTCTGAACAGAAAAATATCGTCGCCAAGTATTATGTCACGTTTTAATTGTGTATCTCATATACTGATAGGCATTAACCCAACTGACAATATTGATATGTACTTCACAAATTACATAACTAACAATTTAGTGGGACCAGATTGGAAACCAATACAATATTATACTTTCAATATGTTCAGCACTATTCATGTAATTGTCAGGGAGAATGAAAATTTGATAAATTTTGCGGAAAGATTTAATAAAATCAAAGGACGTGAAATTGCTCGTAACAATTCAATACAATTGACACAGGGAGACAAAATGATTTTTCTGTATTCCACCAAATCTCCAATAGCCACATTCCTAATGGTTTACGCTTGTCCGGGGAATGATAATGCCTTTTACAGAAATATTGTATATCGTTATTATATTTTAAAAACAGCAATATTTAAAGATTTCCTTGACTCAAAAAGAAGTAGAAATTTCAAAATTTCAGCATATAGGTATTTTATAAGAACTCCCAAATTAAAATGTCAACCAAAATTTTCTAGTGCAGATTTAAATAATTACATGATCGATGATTCACTTGAAGAAAGTACGATATCCACGAAAATGTACTTCATAAACAAGAAACATCAAAGAATTCATTATACAACTGATATTACAATTCGTTTCATGCTGCAAATTATTCCAAACATTTCTTTAAGTTCAGTAAGAAGAAAGGAACATAACATAATTTCAATATTTTACAATTCCGATACATCTGTCATTATGCCTGGTTCAGGAAATTTATTTTTCCCCACAAGTACAGATGGTTTTAATTTTATTTCTTGTTCCACTCTGGAAACCGAAGGTCTTTCTTTTGAAGGATACTATAAACCATATTCCTTTCTGCCATGGTTTTGTATTGTCCTCTCCGTTTTTTCTGTCAGTGTTTTTTCTTACTCAATACTTTACTGGAAAAAGGTTAAAAGCTTCCCATTTTTGTTACTCTTTTATGCTTATTTGTTGGAGATTAGTTACTCTTTGCCGAATCGTTGTCAAAATTTGAACTGGCTGAAGTATATTTTGGCGAGTTTTTTGTTAATGGGGATTGTACTTACAAATGCGTACAAAGTAATCGTAATTAATGACTTGACAAGAGAAAGAGAAGCTAAACGGTTGGAATCAATCGACCAATTTGGGGAATTAAATGTATCAACAACAAGTTTCAAGTCTTCACTGGGTCTTTTCCAAATGCAGAAAGAGAATCTCTTGCAAAACTCAATTATAGACAAGCTTTCCTTCACGTACCAATCTCTAAATAAAATATTGCCAACAATCAAAGAGTTAACCAAGAGCAGCAATGCCACGTATTCAGTTGCTTTAGCATGCACTAGGAACTCGGATTGTGTAAAGTTGCATTTTGGTGTATACGCCGAATTATCTGATGAAATTTCTCGTAGATCGGGATTTTTGAAAAATGAAAAAATAGGACAATACCAAGGAATGCTTAAAAATCACTTTTTCACGGTTTTCAGAAACCATGATATTTTAATGTTATGTCTTCGTAAAAAATTTGCCGTCATTGGGAAACAAAATCAAATGTACCAATACCTACGTCAAAATTTATGGAACAAAAAACCTTTTATGAGGTTTTTGTCGAATAAACTGTATATGGGAGCCCCAGAAGATATGTTTATGCCAAAAACTGTCGGCATTTCAGTGTGGGATGGTGATTACAGGTTTTATGCACCTTATTTACAGGAAAGAATTGGATATCTTGGACAGTCAGGTATTTATAATAAATGGCAGAACTTTAATGTCACCAATCTTTTTCGTTACTGCAGATTATGCTTGAAATGGACAGAACCAAAACCTTTAGGATTGCATAATTCAAATATTTCAACTGTTTTTATAATATTTGTTTCTTTCACTATTGTAAATGTTTTTATGTTTACTTGGGAATTAAGACATAAGTTAAAAATACAAATTACGTCAGTTTATAGGTTTATAAAGCAAAATATAACTCACTATTTTATAAAATTCCGGTTTACATTTCAAAAGTCGGAAATTAAAACTGGATTCAATTTGTCTTTTAAGAGAAAGAGAGTGAAGTAGGTGTTCTACTTCTAATCTTAATAAAATGTAATTGTATGGACAATTATGATGTCTACTTGTTAATAAATGCCCTTTATTCAATAGCGAAAGCTATTGTATGTTTTCGGGATGTCTGTCTGTCTGTTAGTTAGTTAGTTAGGTAGTTAGTGAGTACATGCCATATCTCAGGAACGCTTTGAAATATTTTGATGAAACTTTCAGTCGACCTTCTAGGGACAAAGTGTAGGTCATCTTTCAAAAATGGTGTTAATCGGTAACTCCCTTATGACCTTTAACCTCATTTTTGTCCAAACACATGTTATGTGTTATATTGCTGATGTTGTGTGTATGTTGTGGTATATGTCGTAGTCTTTACTAGTGACCACTACATGATGTAGTCTGACTGGCGGCCACTATATGTCGTAGTCTGCACTGGTGACCACTATACGTCGTTTTTTGAATAAATTGAAATAATTTAAATCTGATTTGAATAAATTCAAATAATTTCGAAATGTTTTGAATAAATTCAAATAAATTCGAATGTTTTGAATAAATTCAAGTAAATTCGAAATGTTTTGAATAAATTCAAGTAAATTCGAAATGTTTTGAATAAATTCAAGTAAATTCGAAATGTTTTGAATAAATTCAAGTAAATTCGAAATGTTTTGAATAAATTCAAGTAAATTCGAATGTTTTGAATAAATTCAAGTAAATTCGAAATGTTTTGAATAAATTCAAGTAAATTCGAAATGTTTTGAATAAATTCAAATAAATTCGAATGTTTTGAATAAATTCAAGTAAATTCGAATGTTTTGAATAAATTCAAGTAAATTCGAATGTTTTGAATAAATTCAAGTAAATTCGAAATGTTTTGAATAAATTCAAGTAAATTCGAAATGTTTTGAATAAATTCAAGTAAATTCGAAATGGTTTGAATAAATTCAAGTAAATTCGAAATGTTTTGAATAAATTCAAATACATTCGAAATATTTTGAATAAATTCAAATACATTCGAAATATTTTGAATAAATTCAAATAAATTCAGACTTTTTGGAATCAATACAATTATTTTCCTTTCGCTATTGTCTTATATCCGTTTTGCAATGGTTTATTGTTAGTGAATGCATTTTGTTGTGGAATGACACTTAATTTGAATTAGCTTTCAGCGTAATTTTTAATGCTGAATGCTGATTTAAGCAACATAATATATAAAAGAGAATTTAACTATGAGTAACTGCAATAATGTGTTTCGATTTATGTTTTCATTGTTATTGACACTTTTAGCAGATAAAGTCAAGTTCAAAATACCATCTTAATTGTAACCTGAAAATAAAGTTCTTTAGGAACACTCATTTTTGGTGGGAACCTTAATTGAAATATCTGGGGAACACGATTATTCTTGCATAGTTACGATTCTTAAGCCAAAATAATATATTTATTATTATGGTAAATTATTAATTCTCATGGAAAAATGACGATTTTTGCTTAAGGTAAACTGATTTTCAGGTTAAAAATTATTGCATTTTGATTTTTGGGAAAAAATACGAAAATTTATTTGAAATATTCTAGGCTCAAGCATTGCTGTACACGAAATCTCTCATTCTTTGAATGTTATTCAGACTATTTCACTCAAGCGAACTTAATAATGAATGATAAAAAAGTTACTCTTACGATGTAACTCCTATACATTAAGCATTAAACACTAACACTAACCATGGTTTGCTGTGACTACAAACGTAATAATATCTTTGTTTTATCGGAGGTCCAAGTTAACCAGCTTAAATATTAATTAAGTGTTTGCTTTAAACAATATTGCTTATTTCAATTTTGTCTGTTCGTTGCCTATTTTCTGTCATAATTAGCAAAATAAAAAAATTTTAACAGAAGTAAATCACACGTCCTGAGATGTACACTTAGTTTTGGGTAAGAGGCACTGAAAGCAAAACAGTATTTCTGGCTTAAATGGCATGTGTTATCAAAATGGTACTTCGGAAAAAGTGGTATTGTCAACGAGTTTTTCGTACCATGAGATTAGTATTTAATAATTGATTTTCATTACCTGTGTCTTTATGGAAGTTAGAGTACTACTGCAAAATTAAATGCAAAATGTGTTGGTTCGGCTACCGAAATATGCACTGACTTGCCTATGATTCATTGGAAATATTTCATCAAATAAGCAGCATTCATAAATTAAATTATTACCAAGTCATGTTAACCAACCTGTGAGAAAATTCAAAGCGTACTTATGGTAAATAGGGACATGGTATACGTTCTTCTACACGGGAAGCAGCATTAAGCCATCTTTTGCGATAGCAAAAGTTCTGGCCTTCAGCATGCATGTACAAAAAACAATATAATTTATGTAATATCTTCAAAATTTAATCAAACTGCTAATCCACAATTGAAAAATTATTAAAAATCTTTTTTTCTTCTTTCACTAAGAAGTTTTCACAAATTTTTGCCACGTTACTTCTAGGTCTAAAAATGCGTAGTTAATATCATTACACATTGGTTTTACAATTAGTACTACAAAGATGACACCCCGTAAGTTATTTTTTGATGCTATATAAAGGCTTTATAAATTAATTGAAAACATACATATTATTCTTTTTTGATAATACCGGGTTCTTATTAAATACTGTTACAAAAATTTTTTAAGGTATTTACGGTGGTAAAATACGTAAGTTATTTAGGTCACACTTCCACACACCACTTAGGCAATCAGTTGATACGAGTCCTAACAAAAGACATTAAAAATTCATCACTGGCTAGGATGTCATGTATTTCTGTATAACGAAAGCCATTTTCATGCAAGCCTGGAAAACGGTCCTTCTCCAGGAAATATATTTTCTCATCAACAACTTTCACGATTAATATAGTAGAATATATAATATAAGGGAGTAGAGGCTATAAATAAATACGTAATTCAGTATTAAAATTTTTATTACGTTATTTCTACATTACCGTGTCCATTTAATATTCCAAACGTACTTAAAGACATTTAATGTTGCATGAAAAATTGTATGGTACAAGGCTAATACAGTAATGTCCTTTTAAAGCTGATTTTATCAACACCTTCTAAAGTACAGTATGAATACTGAAATCTGCCTTTAGTCAAAATGTACAAGATAGTATAATATATTTTTCTCGTGATCCCATAAATTGTGTCCTCCAAAGAATAAAACATTCGTTTACTGGGTTTTGTCTGGAATAAAACACCTTACTTAAAACCAAATTGTGTCACATCATGTTTTATTTAAAGCGAAGACTAGGAATACAGGTTCATTGTTTGACAAACAGGAAAAAGCATAACTAAGTAATCTAGAACGATCAGGTGAACCATAATTACTTTCTTATAACATCGACAAATGTAAAAGGTATATCCTTTGATAAATTTCATGACTTTTTCATCAACAAACACACAAACGGCAACTATACGTACAATTGTTACGCATAAATACAAATATCGACTATGAAACATTTTTTCTTGTTCTGTATTCCAGTACGATTCATTAGGGAATCAATGCAAGTTAGTAATCCTGTCAATAAATACAGAATTTTGGTATTGGGAAGTCCACTTTTGGATCGGGATATTTTTACGTCGTCTCATGGTAGGGTTAAACTGTAGTACATTACTACGCGGTCTAGATCACATCTAGTGATCAGACAGTACATTAAGTATACTCAAGCGTACAGATTTCCGTTTTGCTGTGCCGCAAATTATGTCCTTTTCTTATGAGAATGTTGACAACTATACCTATATTGTTATTTCTGACTGCATTATTTACCGCTTACAAAGCCTAGCGTGTTTTTAGTGATAAGCTAGTAAATTATTACTATAACTGTCACTTACTTAATTAACCCGGTGACAACCCACTTCCAAAACATAAATGTGCAACTACTTAGAACACGTCATTAAATTTACCCTTGGTATGAATGTCGCTAAGGGCTGTCAAACCTCCGATACACAGTAATACCTCTACATCAACGACATTTCTTCAAACATTTTGTCTATTTTGTTTGTATTTAGACCTATTCAAGAGAAAGATTATGAAAATTAATGAATTGTTTTTCATTAATAAAAATATCATTTTGTCTGCTTATCAAGCGATCGCAATAAAAACTGAAGTGATCTTCTTGAGGATAAAAAAGTAGCATTGTACCAAATTTGTAATCAATTCTGCAATTAAAAGTTGATAAAATGACAAGACAAATATAAAATTGATTGAAAAATTGAAGTTTACCTAAGATCAGTTTTTAAATTCATTTTTGGTCTCAGTAGACTTTCTCAACAGTAATAAATAATGAGCGTGTCCTTTGGTAGATGTTTTACAGTAAACTTTGCGACGCGTCTAGTTTCTTGATCAAAACACCTTTGCTATACATATTTAAACAAAAACTGTCAAATACTGACTGATTTCAAGCACCGTGGTAGCCAATGGTATTTGGCAGACATAAATATAGGTAAAGCATATATAAATATAAAGTAATACTCTCCTTGCCTTTCCTTTCTTGTGAAAATGTTGGAGACAAGAGTTTAAAACTTTTCACTTACTATCAATACAGGTAATGTCGCGGCATATCCCAAAAACACCAATTCGTCACCAAATTTTTAAATTCCAGCCGCATAAAATAATTTCCAAATTAAATTTCCATCATTTTCACTTGCTTGGATTGTATGTCAACACTGCATCTCTTGTGTGTGGTTCTTCGTTTTCGTGGGATCATGATAGACAAAAATTTGTGTCCTCGAAATCACATTATCGGTTAAACATATTGGAAATTTTGAACACGGTATTTGCTATTCAGACAGTGATCCAACTTCTACATTCCATTCAACAGAATGATACAAATTCAGTCGAAATTTCATCACTGGCAATGGACTCTTTGTTTTTGATTGGCCATGTATTATATGTGGCATTTCTACTTAGTGTTTCAACAAGAGGCAAATTTATTCTGGCAATTCTGAATTATTTGTACACCGAAAGCACTTTCTCCAATGAAGGCAAGTTGCAATGGTGTATTGAAAATTACATATTTAAGTGAAATTTAAATGAATAAATGATTTAGGTCAAGGATTCTTAGCCAACGAGTCTATATACATCCATTTGGAAGTTTGGATCACAACATTTTTCATCCCAGTAACTTATCTTTTTGCTGCACCAGGATTAGCATACTTTACACTTGTTCAGTCAGATAACTATCTTGCCGAAACTTTCAAATTACACTGGGTGGCACAATGGGGAGTTCTAGTCACACAAATCATCGTAGAACTCTTTTCTCTCTACAGTACTTTTCTTGTATACACGTACCTTTTGATTGTTTTGCTTCGGATGTTTCATTGGATGCACCAACTAAGGTAACTAACTTTAGCATTCACTACCTTTGTGTTGTATCAGTTTGAATTTCATTTAGTAATTAAATGCTTTAATTACATTTAATTTGCTACAGGAACCAGAATCACAGTTTTGAATTTCAAATTTCTATGTACAATCGAACCCGGATTTTGAATATTTTGTTCCAAGAAAGTGTCCATCCGGTGCTCTTTCCTGTTGGAACAATTACTTGCTATTTGATCACTGTTGTGGGCTTCTTTGGTTCAATCAGATTCTACGACCGTCTCGACTTCATGCAGTATGCTCCCCCCCTTCCCATCTTCAGTGTGGTAGCAGTTTGTGGTATGACAATGTATTTTATATGTTGTGCTTCAATCTGGAAGCATTCTTCCAGTTCATTGGAATTCATTCTCAACTCTGTAACTAGCATGACAAATCATGGAATGAGTCGTAAGGTATACTGGTCATTGAAACCATTTGGTATCAGAATAGCGCCTATTAGGAATGTTAAGCATGACCGAATTTTGGGAATCTATGATCAAATTCTTTCAGATATTACTTCGCTGCTTATTGCATATCAATAAATACAAATGTCAAACGACCATGTCCACTTAATAATTCAAATGTACTCAAAGATATTTAATGAGTATTGCATGAAATGCTGTATGCTAAAGCTGATTTCATCAGCACCTTGTCAAGTCCGAAAATACTGACATGTGTGCCTACATTCTTAACACACAGCACAGTAATATATTTCTCTCATGGTTGCAAAAATTGTGTCCGCTATTGAATAAAGCATTCGTTTTCATGGAATTTTGTCTGGAATAAAACATCTTACGTAAAAAAATTGTATCACATCATATTTTATTTAAAGGGAAAGCTGGGAGCGCCAGTTTATTAAGTAGAAAACAGTAAAAGGCGTAAACAAAAGCAATCTAGAAACATGAAGTTAATTATAATTAATGTGTAACATATTATAACAAATTATTTTTTCTTTAGCGTATAATCTTTTTGCTTTGGGGTGTATTTACTTTACAACTGACATATGTACTTTGCCTTTAACTAATTGAAAATGTGGGCTTAATATATTTCATAGAAATGTAGACATAATAAAAATATAAACCATTGTACTTCATTTTGCTTTATTCTAGTAATGACAGTGATATGAAGGCCCTTAATAAGCAACAATAATGGATATTATTAATTAGCAGTAAGCAATACCTTATCATTATGGGAATTTCTAAACCCGAGTCTCAGAGTACTATTATGTTTCTGAGTAGATTAGTTTACATAGAAGCAAACACCCTTAACCTTAATAGTCACAGGTTTTACCCAATGATAAGTAATACTTAGTATAATGAAACAATTGGCAATTTTTCATAATTAAAATAAAATCCGGAATACTTCTACACGTTGCAATAATTCGACAGGATGATGAAATATTGCGTATTTTTGTGTAACATCCACCATTTGAAGATTAAAATAGTTTTAGAACTAGAGTTTTGATATTTCAGCATTTAACAGACTTTTCTGAAAAACCTGCGTCTACCGAACATTCGGAAAACAGTAATGAATTTACTCACAATATTTTGCTTCAAACTTATGCAAAATGACTTGACTAACAATAGTAGCATTTTCCTTACTTCCCAGACAAAAGCAGACAGTTGGAAAAGAATGGCTGAAATAAAAATGAAAAATATCGTAGCTATGTTGGAGGTATACAAGCCTAAAGGTCGGGGTTTCCATCTTTTCCCACAACCTTTGCAAAAGCGAAAATCGTTGGTGGCATTGAAATTTTGCCACTGTTGATAAATGCCGGACTGTTCAAGTCTTTGAATTCTAGGACGGATACTTAATGTGTACAGTTTATAATCCTTTCCATAAACTGAAATTCCGACGCTTCTAGGCATAAAAATGCTTTCCGGTTTACCAACATAAAACTTGAATTCATCAGTGGGGGAAAATACGGTTTCCCCAACTAAATACTTTGATATTTCGCTTTGTCGTAAAATAAAGGCAGAATTTTTGCAAGTCATCACCCGTTGAATTGACTTATATTTAGGCGTTGACCAGAAATTTTTCAACATGTTTTGATATTCTGCAATTTTATGGGGATGTAATATCTTGGATCTCAGTGAAATTTCATCAGACAAATCACTATATACAGGAAACCCGTCCCTTTTACATTCGGAGTCTTGCATACACTTTATATAGTATGCAGTTCCATTTGATATGTAAGGATACATTTTAAATACAGAAGGTAAATCCTTGAAAAATGTATTAGCCAATTGACTCTTTGCATATGGGTCAAAAGCAAATTGTTTATTTGACTGAAAATCATCATAGTGAAAGAAACCCAGTGACGATATATTCAATTTGCCGAATTGTTCCACAGATTCCAATTTTCTGATTTCTCTTTCCCTTGTTAAATCAACAATGACTAACCCTTTGTAAGCATTTGAGAGTACAACTCCCATTAAAAGAAAACTCGCCATAATACATTTCAACCATTTTAAATTTTTACAATAATT
The DNA here is from genome assembly GCA_020352615.2 of Yoshiicerus persimilis. Lineage (NCBI taxonomy): Eukaryota > Metazoa > Arthropoda > Collembola > Entomobryomorpha > Tomoceridae > Yoshiicerus > Yoshiicerus persimilis. The sequence continues at coordinate 89,162,732 of CM036940.2, forward strand.
TGGCAATGAATAACCGATTTCCAGTAAATATGCATAAAAGAGAAGGTAGAAGGAAAATCTCTTGAGTTTTCTGAAGTATTGCACTGCATGGCAAAAGGAACTTACAGTGATAACCGATGAAGCGATACAAATCCATGTCGGAAGACCGAAAGGTTTAATATATCCTCGAAATGACAACTTTTCATGATCCAGTGTAGAACAAGAGATAAAATTGAAACCATCGGTACTTGTCGGAAAATGAAAAGACCGAAATTCGTATTTTGCGTCAATAATGCCTTCATTATAGTATATGCCAATTAGTGTGCCTTCATATTTCTCAGACAATGGTACTAAAGAGGCGTTTGGGATGTGCTTTAGCAAATCGTAGGATAAAACGTCAGTATAATGCATTTCATTTTTCATTTTTGAAGGACCAATGAAATACATAGATATTGCAACATGTCTTTTGAGCACAATTCTCTGATGTGCCTCCACATTATTGTCATGACTGTGAAATTTTGGTTGACACCTAGGATGTGCAGACTTCACCAAATCCACTATCTTTATATTCTTGAAATTCAAACCCGATGGTAATTTAATTAAGTGAAACTTAAATCTTTTCGTAACTTCTAGTGCCAAGTTGCTTGGCCCTAACCATTTTTCACCACCCATTCGGCAAGCGTAAAGCAATACGATACCAAATCTTGAGTTATTTGTGAAATGAAAAAATACGAACTTGTCGCCTTGAGTAAGGTGGAATGTATTTCCGTGCAGCAGACTTTTTGTCAATTTGTTATAGTTTTTTACATAAATGGGTACTTCTGGACGATATTTCAATACGATATGAATTGTACTGTAACGATCAAAACTGTAATTTTCTGTGGGTGTGAAATACATTAGATTCAGGTTGTTGATGATATAATTTGTGAAGTACATTTCCACAAGGTCAGTTGGGTCAAGGCCAATCAGAATGTGAGAGAGACAGTTAAAACGGGACATAAGACTCGGAGATGATAATTTTCTGCTCAAAATGAGCTCCCGCTTATAACATTTTGGGTTGTTTAGAAAATTGAAGTAGTTAAAGGACGATATTTATATTTTTTTGATTGCAACCCAATGATTGGTGAAAATGAGTTTTCAGAGAGTCCATCCTTGTAAAAGTGTATGGGTTGCAAATTTTGGAAAAATGTTCTAATAAATCCCAATGGAATTTAGACAATTTGTAGTCCTCGAATATAAAATTTAAATGACAACTGTTCTCCAATTTACTAATTCTCGAGAGCACTGAATCTCCTGATATTATCTCAAAGCAGGCAACATTAACTAATACGTAAATAATTGCGTTCTTCAACATTTTATGCTGTGATGACGAACTGATACAAATGGTCGTCAATGACTGATATAAATAAAATAATAAACAAATTTTTAAAAAACTTCGATTACAGGCAAAAACATTGGATGTGTGTTACACGTTAATTATTTTAAGAGTCTATGCGTTGATTATGAAAATATGTTATTGGACAAAATTATGCTTCTTAGATCGACGTCAACTTTGGTATGTTGTGCTCGCTTGCTTGCTCGCTTTTACTGTTGTGCTCGTTGTTTACGGCTTTTAAAAATATCTCAAATTAAAACACACAATGGCTAAAATAATTAATAAAACTAAATGGCTAAGCTAAAAATATCAGAGTATGACAAGGGGATTAGCTATGGGTTAGAGTACCGCTGTTAATAGAATTACTTGTAGTCTTTCCATTATCAACACATCGTGATCGAAAATGTATTTTGCGACCAGAATTTAATCACTCTAAATAAGAAAATCATATTAGATATTAATGAAGATTGATAGAACTACAAAGCCTAAGACAGATATCGATGTAAAAGCAGAGTTCCATTATCGTAATAGACTTCTTGATCAATATCAATATCCCATCCATATGTAATAGTGTAATATAAAGCATATTAAAAGTTTAAATAAATGAACAAAGGCTTTGCTTAAGCAGCATGAACAATAATTTTAATACGCTCGTGTATTTTAAAACGAACATTAGAGTTAATTATTCACGACTTATTGACATACAAACTTTGTACGACTATAAACTTTTAAAGAACACATTTATCTTATTAAATTTATATTTAGCAGATTAGAATCAATCAAACAAGCAGATCAGAAACTATAAAACTATACCTCAGACTACAGAGGTAGCTTTTGGGCAGATAAATTGTTTTTGATAATATTGATAATTTGGATAATAAATTCGTTTTGCTTAACAAAATTGTGTGTAATTACAAATTGTGTTGTTTATGCTAACTGTGCACAAAAATTTTTGTAATCGGAATTGAAATTGTATTTACAGCAAACATTTTATTATTGAAACGCCATCAGAAGCGTTGTAATGTGTGAAGGAATTTCTCCATAGAATTCCAGAATTCGGTCATGCTTAACACTTCTAATAGGTGCTATTCTGATATCAAATGGTTTCAGTGACCTATACACCTTTCGACTAAACAATGTGCCACTATCTGTTCTATTGTTTACAGAAACAAAAATAGCTCTCAGTGAAATGGAAGAATATTTCCACATCAACGCACAGCAGATTAAAATTGATGTCATCCACCAAAATATGACAAAGCTGAAGATTGAGAGGGTACCCAATGTCATTAAGTCGAGACGGTCGTAGAATCTGATTGTACCGAAGCAGCCCAGTATAGTACAAACATACAAAGTAATTGTGACAACAGAAAATAGAACAGGGTGGACACTTTCGTGCAATAAAATATTCAGTATCCTCGTCCGGTTGTAAACGACAATTTGAGTTTGGAAGTCGTATTTTCGGAATCTATAATATACATATATTTATTGAGTGGTTGTAATGTTAATTAAAAAGATGTTTTAAAATGATACGCATTTCTTAAGCTTAAAGTATTATCTATGAGTACAGTTAATTACCTTACTTGGTGCATCCAATAAAATATCCGAAGCAGCACCATCAAGAAATAAACATACAACACGACACACCAATACAGAGAACCAAGAACAACAATGATTTGTAAGATTCGTAATCCAAATTGAAGTGTCGAACGCAATGAGAAGCCATTGAACAGATAATTGTTTTGCAGAACAAGCGTAAAATGTGTAATTCCAGGTGCACCAAGGAGATAAGTTAGCGGGAGGATAAACTTTGTCATCCAAACTTCTAATTTGATGTAGATGAACTCCTTATTGGTATTGCATCCATCATTTTCAGCACCTTTAAAATTGAAGGAAAATCAAAAGGACTCAATTAACCAACACATCTTTAATAAAGTACATTGAGTTTCCATAATACAATGTACAAGCAAATTAAAATTGTTATATAATAATAATATACATTATATTCCTATTTAATAACGATTTGGAGCAGTTCCATAATTCTGCATTGAAATATAACTTTACGGTGCAAATAGGGATGGATGTTAAAAATTGAAATAAATTCGATAACAATAAACCGGTAGCCAATTTACTAAACATGCAAGTATAATGGTGCACAATTTTAAATTTAAAATTGGGCACCAATTTGTCAGGAATTAAATAAAATTAAAATTTTCAATTAAAATTTTAAACTTGCCTTTTGTAAAGAAAATTGTTTGGGTGTAGAAGTAATTTAAAATTGTCTGGATATCTTTTCCTCTCGTTGAAATGCTATGCATAATCACCACAAAGTATATATGACCAATGAAAATCACAAATCCCATTGTCAGAGAAGAAATATTGAATGTGTTTGTATCAGACTGCTGGATGGATTGTAGAAGTTGGTATCCTGTCTGGATAGCAAATAGAGTGTTAATAATGCTGATAACCTTTAAGCGATATTGTGATTTTGACATCACAAATTTCTGTCTGCCATGATCCCAAGAAAACGGAGACCCACATACAACACACGCAATGTTGACATAAACTCCAAGCCAGTGAAAATGATTTTGAAGAATTTTGGAAAATCTTTTTTGGAAAAGCATTTTTGTTTTAAACGCTGAAAAATGTAACGTCGACTGGAAATTGTATACTTCTTCAGTAGAAACCTGGACAACAAATGGTACGCAATAAATGGTATAATGAAAGGTGCCAGATATAGCTGACTGCATGGTTGCTATTTATTTCATATTAAAGTTACTAGTAATTTATGTATGGGCTACCTGGTAGAATAATTCATTTAATAATTGGAGTGCTTGGTAAGACTTATAGTACATCCAAAAAAGCAAAATAGAGTAAGAACCAAATAATGTGCAATTTGAATACAGAATACCGTATTTCCTTAATTAATACCCGGCAGTATTACTATTTCACCCATTTTGTCGTGTAAGTTCCGTGACAATTGTTTCCACTTGAGTTGTTATTGTTTCCGTAATTATAAATCAATGTTTATTATAAAAGGGTAAAAATGAAAAAAAATAATAATCTTGGGTGTTCATTAACTCAACAATTCCTCGTCAAAAAAGATGTGGTACTTAGGTAAATACGGTAACCATAATTTATAGCACTACAGGCAATTTTAAAACTACAGTATTTATCGAAATAGCTACGCAGGGGATCCTATTTTTAGAAGAAATATCAAAATAGTGCCCTGTAGAGGGGACCAATTTCGATAGGGGACCGCATTATTTTAATTGCTATTTTTTCGTATCCAATTTTTATTGCTTTCTCGGATTTAATATTTCCAGAATATCTAACTGATAATTGTAATACAGAAATGGTTTAGGGAAAGAGAACAAGTAAATAGCTAAATATGGAATTCAATTAATTCAATTATTCCCTCTTCATCAAAAGGATTCAATATATAATATCGCCATCAACGGAAAATGCCCAGGAGGTTTCCATTAAGGTAACTTTCTCTTCTAGAAGAGCAATTCCGTCGTGCCACTGTTTTTCCTTTTTTCAGTGCAGTAATCAAGTCATCGTCTGGGCCACTGACATTTTTCTTATTGGTAAGTATTATTGACTAGTAATTATTATTATTCCAAATAATTATTCTTTATACTGTTTACACTGGCATTTTGCGTTGTATATTATCTGCAAAAATTTAAACACCCGTAGTACCACAAAGTCGAAATTTTCGTTTTACCGTAGAAGCATAGTAATTGGTGTACTTTTTTGATACGACACCCTATTGTTTCAATTGTCAATTTTTGATAATTATTGAAATAGGGCCCGCGTAGGGAGGCGCTATTTCTTTAGGGGCCCTTTTTCGATAAAAACGCTATATTACGTCATTATGCATTACTACCTCATGCTACTAACTTTGAATTAACTATTATTGGCTGATTAGGTTCTGAAATAAGCATATGAAAATGGCCAGGAAAAACATGAGACTCATTGTACATAATTTACACTGTAAAAGGTTTAGCTTGTACTTTTGTATTCTATTTCCTATATAAATATATTACAATGGAAAAATAAGTTAAGTTAACAAAAAAGCGGAGTGGAGATCGGTCGCATTTAGACAACCGTCACTGGAGACACTAAAGGCAATAATTATTTAATCCCAAATAGCTGTCAGTTCGAATTTGTCTGCAACACTCATTGAATATTTATTAGAATCCATTATTGTATGATACTTTAATACCGTTAATACCTCTTGCTTATACTTTTGGCGAATTCCGAGAAGTACAAAATAAAAGCCATGCTTAGACCAAATTAAAACATCCGAGTTACATAGAAGTCCTGAATCCACAATTGAAGTGTTGCTCAGTAAATCCAGGTATTCAGTTTACAATTTTTGCAAAACTGATGTTGCTGAAATGCTAAATGCAAATTGTCCATAAGAACTCAATGTTTTTAAATTTGAATACGTCGGTTTACAGAAAAGCGCCTGAATTTAGAACGCAAATGCATATTCGTAAATCCATCATAACATAAATGCACATACTCAGGTCGGGGTCCAATTTAATATCGAATTGCTGAAAATATTATTTCCACACAGCTCACAAGAACATACTTAAGCTTTCTAAGACAACACACTGTATCCGCATCGACACTGAAGCTGTATGAAAATACATCGACACAGTCGTTTTCCATAAAAGCATAAGAACATTGCAATTCGCATGGTATGGTATTACAATGCACCAAGCTAATAATAAGACTCATTTAACTTTTAATTCACAAACCTTTAAACTCGCGTGGATAAATAAATTCCGTAAACTTTGGCATTTGGAATTGGCAAACAGAGTGGGTTTTTTATAATTGTCCAAGTAATTATGCATCGTGTCCTGTCCCCTGTTGTTACTGATTTTCGAAAGCTGTGCTCAGACAACTCAGACTTAATAAAATCATATTTTCAAATTGATGCACTACTATTGGATATAATAAATTATCCAAATCGATGATTCTTCTATGTACAGTACATACTTTTGGTAATGTCCCTTTATGTAAAGTAAAAAACCAGGAAATGTAATATCACAAAGTAAAATCTAGAGGCAGAGAGAAAGAGAGAGAGTGCAGGGCAAAAAACAATGTTTGCCAGTGTAGTGGGAAATTGAGAGACTCGCAAATTCTGTAATAACAGCAGCAGTAAAGCTAGGTCGAGTTACAACTTACAAATGTGACTAAAGATCAAAAGAGAAACAATAGCTAAATTAACTGTTAATTAATTGAAGCAACCAACTTAAAACATATTCCCGTTTTTTATTAACAAAAGCCACACTTGCGTAGCACGCATGGAACTCCCACAGAAAATAACCAAGGAGCCAATGTCAATCAATCAGATTAATATCATTGATGCTATCTTGCCACTACTAATAAATGGAGATCAACAACCCTTAGGAAAATAAACGCCTTTATTTGAAGTATGGCACATTATAGGCAATTGGAATATGCCTTAAATGTGTTATTATATCTACAGTAATTCAATACTTACTCCCACAGTATAGAATTTGGTCATTCTATTTTAAGTTCCCGACATGTATCTATAGAAGACATAACAAGGGTATTCATTTGTTTTATCACAACCTGAAAGAATCGAATTAGAGTAAAATAGTAATGATTAAATAGCTACACGTACACGTTTACAGTTCTGATATAAGCAAGATATGGTCAGTGATTTGTACTTTGAATGTCAAGTATGAAATTTAATAAATCCTCATTGTAATATTTTTAGAGTATCTGTAATTAAATGTTTCTTGATGAATAGTTTTGTTTACGAATGCTAGGTCCTCTCCGTTTTTTGTGGTTTTCTTCATTCATATTGGTTAAAATCAGTATACATGGTATCGTATACACCCATGGTATACCATCTGTATCAATGCACATGTACTTGCTCTCAAAAATTCTGGTATGGGTGTTGTCGAAGATCCTTGAGCTAGAAAGTAAAGACTGCGACAAAATTAAAATACAATCATATTAAGTACATGAATATCCTCTCCGGAGGCTATTAAGATTAATTCCATTAAAAGGGACGGATTTAAACCTTACGCCTACGCAAACCTCGCCATCTGAGTAAAATTCTGTACCTATAAGCGAACCATTGTGTATTTGTTTATTTTAATGACTCTGTTTATTACATATTCAAATAATGTCATTCAAGCGGCGGTTTTTGAATAACAATATCCTTGCACATCTAATCTTTTTTTTGTAGTTTATTTATTTGTGTATATTAAGAAATAATTTTGAAATTCCTTACCCTTGATCCATAAGCAGCTTACCTACCAAGAGTTTCTGGGTTAATAAAGCGAAGGAAAACGAGCCACTATATAAACATCTATACCAACTTTAAATTATTTTGCCACACTTTTGCAAAAGCGTAGCAATACAAACTAAATGTAATTTAAATGAAGTAAAACAATGAGCTGCAACTCACTGATTAATGTTGTCGTTACTCTTTAATATTATATTAAGATTTACATGCCGTCCTGAAGGACAGTAAGACTGGGTACACTGATCGAATCATACATGATGACAATGAGCACGCAATAGTATTTTTAGTTTTATCATTTTATGTCAAGTAATGCAAGAATTGGAATAATTACAGCTTGACAGAGGATAATTTTGTACAGGGATAGAAACCTGTACTTTCATTTGGAAGCAAAAAAAGAATATTACAAGCTATCAAAATGTTAATTTGCTTGCTATAACAATTTGTCTTGAAAATATCATTCCAATACCGATATGACAATTGATAGCATCATTGCAGTAAATGAGCCAAAAATTACGGAATCCTAATTAAATTTTGCGTCTTAACTGACAATAATTTGATATTCGAAAATTCTGAGACAATGTATCTGTCTGTCAGTCTGTCTGTTTGCGTATGCAGATTGAGGTATTCAACTCACACTTATAATTAACTGTCATACTACCTAGGTTAACCATCCGTTTGCCATTCCAACAGTTTACTGTAATGCAGTTTCTAAAAATGAGTTTATTATTGGTATATTGGTGATATTGATATATAACTAAACCTATAGTGTATATACCATTCATTTTATTACCTTTCTACACACAACATATGCTTGCATTAGCAGCCTCTATGGTTGAATTGTACGAATGTATATACTAGTCATATAATTCAATGCTTACGTTATTAATACAAATGTAAGACCAAGACCAAGTAATAATTTTTGGGCATTTCTAATATTGTTCATCCACTTGGTTCCTTGCATAGACAATGACCATGAAGTCATTGTTGTTCCACTTTCTCACTAACTGACAATTAATTTTCTTAGTCTTTTCATTCAAATTGACAACCTTTTTTAATTACGTTCGACTTGTTCTCCCAAGAAAAGATTAATTTTTTGATTGATATTTCCCATGGGAGATATATCAAAGACAATCAGTGTTACTAATGAGAATTCATATCTCAGAACAAGAAGTATAGCGTGCAGTAGGATCTTAAAATAGGTAGTCCAATTGAACTGCATATTTAATATGGAGGTGCTAAGTTTCCCGCATTCAAGTGAAAACTCTTAAAAGATTAAAAAGCATTTGGATATGTCAGGTAATATGCACGGTTCGGATATTTAATGTAAAAAATACCGCAATTATTCGGAGCAGATAAGCTTTCGTTTTATTAACACATTTGATATAGGTAAGCAGGAGTCCCTTAGGAATAAATTATGAGCGCTTTTTTCTATATTTTGTTGTTTTACACAGATTACATGACTTCAAAAATATTTAGGGTATATGGGGGAATATTTTCAAATTTTACAAATATTTTGCAAAAAGTACAACGTTTTTGCATCATAAGTAGCTACTTTATATTTATTTTCATTAAATTATGATGATTTCAATGCGATTGAACAGGCAAATTGCAATCTTATCATTTAACGCCAAGACAAAGGTTTTGTAGACACTTTTAGTCGTCCACAAAAGTAAAGTCGCCGTTTTTCTAACGTATATTTCAGCAGTTCATATCATATCAGTTTTAATATCAACATATCCGGGCTTTGCTACGAGACCACAACAGCAAAAGATTTTATTTCCTTTTCCCTGAAAATATGTTGTCAATTATACGAAACTCAGTACATATTACGGCATATGCAAGAAAAAATGCGATAAACTGTCATTCCAATTCACTGTGTAGTATTGGAAAAGCAAAAAGGCTATCAACATTTCATAATGTATTGCAATTGCAAGACATTTTTGTAAAAAGTCAAAAAGCGATAAAGCTGTCTTTTTATTCCCTTCTGTTAATCAATTATACATGCATTGTTTATTGGTGTTGTTCGCGGAAATTGAATTCCAAGCGTGTAGTGACATTCAGTTTAGTAATTAAACCTACTTAGATGCAGTGTTGTATTGCTATATGCTATTTTGAGGAGAAGGATAACCGAGTATAAATAAAAAAGCATTTTCCGTCTTTTTAGCTCATTTATCCAGCAAGTTATTGTATTACATCCAGGTACAAGTTGCTTTATCATAGGTATCAGGTATTTATTGAATTGGGACGTAGAATCCAATTATTTTAGTCCACTTCCATCTTATCTGGTCTACTAATGTAGTACAGTCCAGAAATTTTCAAAACAAAAAGATTTTACAATTATTATTTAAAAGATAATTTATTTAATAGCCTTTTGTTAAATTGTTGAAAAATTTATTTATCAGTAATTTGAATTCGAGTGAAGTGAATTCTAATAAAGTACAGAAAAGGTACTACGTATATATTGCGTAATATTTACCCGGACATACCTTATTTTTTTACTTTTGCAGTACTAAATTTTTTGCATATTTGCAAAATGAAATACAAATTTACAGCGAATTTCATTATTTATTTTATTTTACTGGGATTTTCCAAGTCTTCAGCAAATGAAATTAAAATTTTGCAAAAACTAGTCGATTTAATAAAGCACAATTTTCCAGGTCATTCATTTTCTAAAACTTTGCGAGTGAGTTCATCCCATAATTATAAATCGCCTTTTGAACTTAGTTTCCTGTACGGTAACAAAATCCCATTGGTATACGGAAACAGAAAACCGTTGTGGAAAAGTCCTGATCCTAGAGCAATTTCTACTGGGAGACAATTAGGCGTTCAACAAATATTTCAGTACGTCACAATCGTATTTGTGGATAACTCAGACGACATAGAAAATCTAACAAGAGTTTTCAAGGCGACCGTGAATCGCCGCTGGGACAAATTAATCGTTGTTTCAGAGAGTGCCGAAATCCTGCAACAAATCATGTTCTATGAAATAACGAAAGACTTTAAAACAAAATTCGGGTTGGATTTAGAAAGCGGTAAAATTTGGGTTGATCCACTGGTACACAACAAAGGAAAAATGCTTCAAGTAGACTCGGTGGAAAAGTTTCCAGAGATACGGAAAATGGGAGAAAATCTTCATGGACGTCATTTGAAAGTCGCCGGTACAGAATTTGCTCCACTGATCTACAAAGCCGAGGACGCGAGCGATGGGTACCCTTTCAGTGGATATAACGTAAAAATCGTTCGTATTGGTGGCGCCATATTTAATTACACTTATGAATTTTCCCACGACTGGAACTATGGAGAATTTACTGCGAACGGAACTTGGACTGGAATGTACGGAAAGGTGTTTTACCCTGAACAGGGTTACGATTTGGTCAGTTGTATCGGTTTTGATTACATTTGGTGGTACGGGGTAGATTTCGGGCCCTGCTATGACGCCATAAACCTTATTTTTGCCACCGGACTTCCGAAAACGAATTTGCAATGGTACGCCTTTTTCCTGCCGTTCTCTCCTCGAGTTTGGATGTGGACAATTGTCACATACGTGGTTCTGGCGATCGTTCAATTCATTGTCATGTATTTTACTCACGAAAGGAAATTAAAATACATTGTATGGGATTCGGGACTATTCCTCCCCTATGCAATGGCAACAGAGCAGGGCTTGATGAGTATACCCAAAGGAGCCCGTTATTTGTCCCTCATTTGGTTAATGGGCTGCCTGGTTTTGGGGACAGGATACAAATCAACACTAAGGCAGCATTTGTCATTTCCCACTCCGGAAACTATTCCCCTCACTTACGAAGAACTTGCTGAACGAAAAGAATTCGACGTCACTCTATTTGCTTCTGGGGCAGTAGAAAAAAATATTATTGAAAGAAGCCCAATGGAAGCTCTGAGGAAAATGAGGCCCCGTATGAAATATTCGGAGGATTTGGGTAAATGTATGCGAGATGTGTACACTAGCGAGCATGGCACTTGTCATGGATGGGATTGCCTATTATTTTATCAAATGGCTAGTTCCTTGACGATTAACATCCGTGTTGACCCACTCGCATTTTCTAAATCTTCCATCCGAACCCAACTTTTGTCCTTGGGATTTCAAAAGGACTCCATTTACGTAGACGGATTCTCAAGGATCATAGAAGCGGTCTTTGAAAGTGGGCTGATCAGGAAATGGACCACCGAAGAATTTGACAAGGCCAAGAAGGCAGGCATTCGGAAACTTAAGGGAGAAACGAAAACGGAACTATACCGTTCTTTACTCAGGCAGATACAATCATCTGACAGTGACAGGAGTCCATTAACCGTTAAGAATCTTAAAGCAACATTTTTCATTTTACTTTTGGGATCACTTGCAGCATTAATATTATTTTCCATTGAACAATGGCTTTTCAATAATAAAAAACGTAGGTCCTGTTGTATGTCAACCAAATATCTCTGCAAACTCTTGATATGGAAGAAAATACGTAAATGAAGAGGTCCCATCATCTATGCTAAATATATTGAAATATTTATTAATTGGTACTTTTGAAAAACATCTAATTGGCATAACAAATGTTAAGTGAATCAAATAAAATCAAAGTAATATAAATAGTGTTTTCAATGTCTTAACTTTAATGACGGAAATATTCTGTATATACTTTCCCCAGGTAAGAGAACATCTAAATTAGGCGATTTGTTGCAAACGGAGCTGAAGCAGTATGAACAGAAGTCATTTCAAATCAAAATGTTGTCGTATTCATAACCAAGCTGATGATTCACAAGAAATTGTATTAAAACCCCTTGAGAAGCTAGACGAAATATACAGAAAAATATTATTTTCATCTATCTGAAATGTAGTGTAACAGTATTTTGTGCTTGTAAAAATGTAAACAGAAAACCTGCATAAATTAAATTATTTGCAATAAAAGTATATGATTTTACATATTAAATTTTTTCCTAGCATTCTTTAACAATGCATTTATTAAAAATTACATTTTTTCCAAGCGAGATAAAACTTGAAAATGATCACAATGAAAATTTACAATGTCAGTATATTATTACTTGTTACATAATGGAATACGTTTCAAAAATTAAATAATATGATTAAATTAAATTGAAAATTAAATAATGACGCACTAAAACTAAGCAGTTGAATCGATTTGTAGGATTAGGTCAGCTCCTTTTTAGTAGTAGTACTCATCCCCTATGATTGTTTAACCGGGAAGGTATTACTGCTGTTATCCCATAATCGGTACATAATCATATACATTTAAAAAGGACTGAAATTGATTACTGCATTTTTGAAAACCTTCCCGAATTTTCGAAGGTAGGATAAAAAATCCTGATTGACAATACCTACCATGTTAAACATAACAATGTTAATAGTTTTTGCCGATTATTTGCAAAATGTCGTGTGGCCCAAAATAAACGAAACGCTTAATAATGCTTTTATAATACTAGCCCATATAAGTCAATTAAGTTATTTTTAAGAGTATTAAAGAATTATAGTAGTATTATAATTCGTTAGTAGCAGAGGTAGATCATAAAGTGTTATAGGTGCAGTCATCGAGAGTCCGCTCGGAAGTAGTAGACCGTCGGCTGGATAGAGTCAGCTCCTAACTTTATCAAGTTGGGGAATGTGATACGCAAGTAACAACACGAAAATTTAAATCGCATTGAGCAAAGATTTGGTGAAAAGGTTGATTTTGTGATTGTTATTTATTTTTAACAGTTTCACCGACTTTTACCTTACTGATCTGAAGATTTTATGGAATTAGTAAAATTGGCAGTAACATATCGTGGGAAAAAAGTATTTGCAAATGGAAAGTAAGCTTTTCTCTGAAAGCAAGTACTTTAAATAGTATCATAAATACTTTTCAACAATATTTGGCAATCAATATCTTTTGCAGCTGCTATTACGTTAACTGTTTTTTGGAAAGTATTGTAAAAATTGGTTTATTTATAGATGGCGATTTGATTTCTCGTGGCTGTGAAATCCATCTCGAATTTTGAAATGGATGAAGATGAAGGATCCCAGCCTCTGGGGTCAATCCGCTGCTGCATTTGTTATAAACCTTTGCAACCTTTTAGCAGCATTTCGAAAATCTCAGAGGAGGACTCCAGTACTAATGTTACTAACGATTTACTAGTTTGCGATGCGGTCGCTTACATCTACGGAATATCTTCAAAAGAACTTCAGAATCTTCTAAATAACTATTCAAGCGATGAATCTATTGATTTATCATCTGTGGTCTTTTGTGCTTCCTGTGTTTTATTGTTACAGGAAAGCTACAGGGCTTACAGAAGATTTGAAAACATAATTCACCCCTCTTCATTTGTTAAGCATGTTCAGCTGTTTAGAAACAAAACTTGTCAAGTAGGGAATCAAGAGCAGATTAATTCAACATCTCATTTTGAAAACACAGCTGATTTTGATAATCTGTTTGATGACTTTAACTTGGAATCCGAGGAACACGTGATGCTGGAATCGGAAGAAAAACACGTTCCAGATGATGATCTAAAGATAACCTTAAGCAAACCGAAACACAATATTCAGACCAATGGCGCAATTGTAAAATTAGAAAAACTATCCGAAGAAGATTTACAACAATATAGCACACGGGAAAATGTCTCAAGGAAAGTAAAGAAACCGGTGAGGAATCCAAATAGCAAAGGTGATGATTTTAATATTTTGAAATAAAACCTTTTCAAGTGCTAAATTTAAATACTTTTTTATAATTCATTTTTAGCTGCATAATATTAATTATTTTTATATAGGAAGAAAACCACTTCGAAGACAGAAAGATGTTGCATATAAAAGTAAAACTTCATTGAGTCCTAAGAAAACGACCAAGGCTGTAACTGTAAAATTGGAAAAGGGCCCTTTTAAATGTGATTTATGTGACAAAACATTTTCCAGTCGTCTATATATCAAATACAAACATTTTCCTATAGCTCATTCAAAAACAACGAGTGTTACTTGTGAAATTTGTGGGAAATTGTTGAAAACGCGGGATTGCTTAGTTGCGCACATGCGAAATATACATTCTGAAAAAGTAAAGCAAGTAGAAGTGAAAATTCCTTGTCAATTTTGCGGCCAATTACTTTTTAAAAAGTGTTTGAAGATGCACATTGAACGAAAACATTCAGCAGTACCTCGCCCAACTTTTAAATGCAATGAATGTGATAAAGTGTTTGCTAACAAGGCCACTTACGATTACCACATTGTCATACACCGAGAAGACTTTATACCGTTTAAGTGTTCGCACTGTGGAAAGACATTCAATAAAAAAACAGAGCTGAAAATTCATGAAGCCATACACATTGGGGAAAAAAAATTCGAGTGCCAAGAATGTGGAAAAAAATTTCTTAATTTGTTTAATCTGAAGAAACACATAGACAGTCACGCCACAGAAAGGAAGTACGTGTGTGACGAGTGCGGAAAATCCTTTAAACACAAACAACATTTTGCCACGCATTTAAAAGTTCACAAAGAGCTGGCAGAAAAGGGGGAAAATTCAGTCAAGTGTCCGGATTGTGGGAAAACATATAAGCATAGTGTTGCCATGCGTAAACATAGATATAGATCACATGGCGATAAACTCAAGAGAACAATTTATAAATGCTCCTTTTGTGAAAAAATTCTTTCAAGTGCTCAAAATTTAAAACTTCATGAAAACAGCCATAAAGCAAAAAATTTGATGCATGTTGTCTGAAATTATTTCAAATGAAATTCAAATAAATCAAAACAGTCAACAGTCTAATATCGTACTTAATTTTTATTTCTCTTAAATAGAGGTCTACAAATGTCAACTTTCGCAGTTCTTATATGGTTACTAGTATTTAAGATTTCCTGTTAATTATCAATTTATATATTTGGCCTTGGGTAACGGTCCATAGGGCAAACAGACTAAAGTGTGCGACAACATAAATAATCAATCCCAATATTTTAATTGAGCGAGTAAACATTGGGCTGATTATTTACGCTTTTCGCAAACAAGTTGAACTTTAGTCGCTTGTCCTATGGAACGTTACTGAGGGCCAACCCAGAAATTCGTATTCTAGAAATGAAACTTAGACTACGATTTCTGCAAGTTTGTAAACAATATAAGTACTACAAACATTCTGTACGCTTCAGAAAATTCTTTAAAACATATTTTGTACTTATTGATAGGCAATAAGGAGCGACGTAATATCTGAAAGAATTACCCCATAGAATACAAGAACTCTGCCATGCTTAACATTCCTAATGGGAGCTATTCTGATACCGAATGGTTTCAGTGACCTATAAACCTTTTGGCTGACAATTGCGTTATCTGCTATGCTGGTTATAGAGGCCTGAATTGTTCTCAGTGATCTAGAAGAATGTTTCCATATTGATGCGCAGCAGTTTAAATACATAGCGATAACACCAAATGCTGTCAACCCAAATATTGGAATCGGGGCATATTGCACAAAGTCGAGACGATCGTAAAATCTGATAGAACCGAAGCAGCCGAGTATGGATAGTAAATAACAAGTACAGAGTCCACCAGGAAGTAGCACGGGATGGACACTCTCCTGGAATAAAATATTCAGCACCCGAATTCGATTGTACAACCCAAATTGATATTCAAAATCGTATTTCCGAGACCTGCAGTACATTTTGTTGTTATGAGCATTTATTATTATCCTAAAATGCATTAAAGTGACGCCGACTTGGTTAATGGTAGAATTAGTTACCTCATTTGGTGAATCCAATGGAATACCCGAAGCAAAGCAACCAAGAGATACGTGTATAACACAAGACTCCAATAAAGTGAACAGAGTTGTACGGTGATGTGTGAGTACAGATTTAAGTTATGGGTCAAAAGCAAAGCAAAACTTTCGTATTGGGGATTGCTTTTCCGAACATGCATAAAATATGCAATTCCTGGTGCAGCAAAGAGATACGTTATTGGGACGAGAAATATTGTGATCACAATTTCCATTTTGGTGTACACGGACTCCTTGTTGACTCCTTCTACATTAAAACCTTTAAAAAGGAAAGCAAATCTAACTGAATGTCTGCAGACGCATTTCTACTTTGACTGTTTAGTGTACTTTTACATTATCGTAGTTCCCACAGATTTTAGCCATTGCAAGAAAAATTGCTTTGTAATTTGATGATGGATATTTAAAAATAAAGATTTTACTCTTATATAGTTATTAATTTTTGAAATCTTTAATAATTCTTAATCTTATTCTAAATGTTAATTAGCACTGATTTTCGTTTTATTTTGAAAGATAATGAAGGTAAAAATTCAAAACTATTTCAAACTTGCCTTTATTGAAGACAATGGTTTCCTTGTAAAAATAATTCAAAATTTGCTGGACATAATCCCCTCTGGATGAAATATTTAGTATGACAACCAGAAATAATGAATTTCCAAGGAGAACAAAGGAGCCCAACGTTAGGAAGGAAATGTCTAATGTATTTGTATCATTCTGTTGAATGGTTTGTAAAAGTTCGAATAACGTCTGAATACCAAACACCACGTTCAAAATGCCTAATATTTGTAATTGATATTGTGATTTTGAGGTCACAAATTTATGCCTGTCTTTATCCCACGAAAATGATGACCCGCACACAAAAGATGCAATGTTGACATATAAACCAAGCACGTGAAAATGATTGAATTTTACTTTATAAATTATATGCTTATGGCGTTTTTTGAATACATGGCATTGTGCAAAGAGTTTTTCACAGCACTCAATAGTGCTACAACAACGCTGAGAAAATACAGACATAAAATAACAAAAAGAATATGCTCGCTTTACAAAGATTTTCACAGTAAACGACCTGACGGAAGTAAGAGCATTGTGTTTTATTTTATGTATCAAGCAACTTAAGTATTATTAAATATTAATGTGCTGTAAGTTATCGCAATATTGGGCAATTTTGTATTAATGAGAATACATTGACACAAAGACAGTGCCGGTACGTGAAATCAGTCACTTGACTGTTTTCAAGTGGTTGGAATTGCAGATTATGAAGTCTATTGATTTAAACTTTAATTAGCTTAGTTGCAGTGCAGTAAACCCATGACCTACATATACAATTATTTGGCTTTGCTACCCGGAAAAAAATGCAAAAAGTATACTCAACAAAAAAATCATGTTGCAAACAGCAAAAATTACTATGTAGGTGTGTAGGTAGATAGGAAATATACTAAAATCCCCACATGTATTTTGGTATGGGCTTTTATTCAGAACGGGGCTTTTATAGTTTGGTGAGTCTTTTTTAGTCATGTTTGGTCGTCAAGGGGCCTTTAATTCGGTAAATACGGTACATTAAAACCGTTAAAGTCAATTTTTATTGTCAATTTTTTACAGCGAGGTTATAAAATCATGCAACATATCTAATGGTAAACTTTGCGACAAGTTTTCAACAGTTGAAGTTTTCACCCGTATATCCACATGAATTAGAAGCATCTCGCAAAATTTAACACCAAGTGCCTATGTTGCAGGACTTTTGATTCTCACTATAGTCGTTTCTTGAACTATAGGGTCGTGTTATTCGGCATACTTAATCATACACGACTTCAAAATATAATATATTGGTTAAAATGATAAAGTTGTGACAGAATTGTAAAATAATGATCAATCATGACAAGGGTTTCAGGGAATAGTATGACATTCTCAATATTTTTTTAAATACCAAGAAATGGTTTCCGGATATAATTATTAATTTATTTATTTAGGGTATTTATAAAATAAATCCTAACTTGTAGCGAAATATATAAATGCAATCATAGCGTACAGTGGTTCTATCCCTTCAAGATTTTTTGTTGATCAAACAGCGTTAAAAAAGACCATAATTTTATTCGGCAAAACCCTATCCCCTACTGTTTTGAACACTGGTGATGCAGCAGAAAATAATCGATTGCGTTATACAAAGAAAAGCTCATTACATTTTAATACGCAAGTTCAATAACAGTTCTAATACCTATACAAAAAGCGTTCCGCATTTATTTTTTATTACATAACTTCTCTTCTCTTTTCTAATTTCAAAGAAGCGATACAAGACAACTTTATTTATAATCTATCTATCTAATCTATTCACGTTTCCTTAATGAAAAATATAGGTCACCGCCCCTGAGCGCACCTGGTTATCAGGTTCATAAGCTATCATGTAGATATATACAAACCCGTAGGCTAGCTTATCAGAGCACAACATCATTCAGCCTCTGAGATCATTTACAATTCTCGGTGGTACTGGACATGTAAACGTTATTTATTTGTTATCTATTATAGTAATACAAATAATAATAGTTTTCGTCAAATCAATTGCGGGGAAACAAAGTTACATTCGCCTTATTTCCAGATTTGATAAAGACTAGCTTTAATTTATTTTCCTGCATTTGATTTGACAAAAACTATTATTATTTGTATTACTATATTAGATAACAAATAAATAACGTTTACATGTTCAATACCATCGAGTATTAAAGATCTCAGAGGCTGAATATAGTGAGAGGCGCTCAAAAGCTAACCTCAGGCTAGCTAGCTTTTGAGACAAACGCATAGGCTAATGTGATGGCCTATGGGATGGTGCTATCAGAGGCTAGCCTATGAGCCTCATAAGCTAGGTGCGCTCAAAGGCGGTGACATATATTTCTTGTCGTCATTAGTGCATTCAATACTGAGTTCAAAGACACTCGCCCCAAATTTATCGTATGCAGCATTTATTACTACTACTGCTGTGGTGATTCCTTTCGTTTTGCTTGTTAGTCCACCTTTTGGACTAACATTTAATTTGGTTGCTAAAATAAACAGTGGTTCTATGACTTTTTCTCGAGAAGTTGAATTTAAAGACAGAGTGTGCTACTTCCCACCAATTTATCTTCAAAAGTACTACTAAATGCATCTGACACTCAACCACAAGGATGGATTTTTCAACAATGGTGTTGCTATAATGATGCCGAGATGCAGGCCTTCAATTTTTTGCCTGACTTTGGAAAATGTAAACCCGTTGTTTTTACCAATGTTGCTAAGATAATCAATGAATTTTGAGGTTCTAAATTATTTATTCAGAGATTGTTGGAAACTGCTTATCTTCGAAAGTAACTAAGTCATTTTAATGGGGAAGTATTTAAATGGACCTCATAATTAATCACTTTGCCTCAAAAAAATAAATCACTTTGCCTCATATAAATGCATTTACCTCATGAATATTTATGTCGCCTCAAGTTTCAATCACTCAATACTGATAGTATACCTTTGCCTCAAGTTTTAGTACAAAAGGCTCATATTTAGTACAAAAACCTCAATTAAAAATGAACCTCAAAAAGTTGTACAAAATCCTCAACAAATAATCACTTTACCTCAACTTTATGTAAAACAAGAAACGTTATTTATTTACCAAATAAGAAATTATTGAAATGCTGTGTTAACAAAAAGAAAATTTTCATAGTTTATATGATATAGTTGTAATTGTTTATTTTAAAACATTAGAATGAATTATTTAAATGAATTCTTGAAATTTACAGTTCTCACACAGTTAATTAGACAATGCAGAACCATAATAAAGTCTTCCATTTAATAGTTACAATTAGACAAGTATGCAAAATATTCGGTCGCTTTCATTCGGTTTAATATTCTGCATATTTGAGGGAAAAATATTACTATAAGATAACCTCACACTAGTTGGTCTACCTTTGGTTGGTAAATATAGCAGGACCTGGCAGGCAACATTTTGTTACTTTCAAAACCCATTTGTATATGAGAAAGTCATAGTTCTAATAGTAGATGGGCTCTATCTACTTTTAGAGTATTGACTGTAAATGTGATTCGGTAGAGTTCAAAAAATACTAATGATTTATGAATAATCTGATAAAGAATTAGAATGTCAAGAATTGCTCCCAGTGCTCTCAAATAAGACAAATAAATGCCTAATCGACGTAATCTATAATATATCAAATGCGACATGGGGCACCGTGATTTAATAGCATTTAGGTATACCCTTTCTTTGAATGGCGCGACAAGCAACACTTTAGAATGAAGATTGGTCGCGGCAAGAACAGAAAATGGTTGAAAAGAGACAGTCAAGCCAAAAGTTGGCATGCAAATTCACAGAATAATTCATTTGAAAATGACATCTATCAAAACCGAAGTCATCACATGTGAAGTAATAAAAAGCAAAGAAGATATTACTATAGAGGAATTTCTTCGACCAATTGAAAATCTAGCCGCAATAAACCCGAATCGCATTAACCCGAATCGAACTAACCCGAAAACCCGAATCGAACTAACCCTAATCGAACTAACCCGAATCGAATTAACCCCAACCCGAATCGAACTAACCCGAATCGAACTAACCCCAACCCGAATCGAACTAACCCGAAAACCCGATTCGAACTACACCAAAAACCAAAAAATTATTATCAAAATTCAAAAAAAATATTACATGTGTACATAACTATTTTGAAAAAAACTCATAATGTATTCCTAAACCAAATAAGGCCTAACCAGTAAAAATTAACTGCCGTTTAAATGGTTTTGCGATATACTGCATATTGCTTGTAATTCAAATGGTGCCAGCTAAATATTTGTTCTACATAGTTCTTTTTCGAATTGAACGCTAATACGAGAACAGTAAGTACACATTTATTTTATTGGCAATTCCTTTGCAAGTGGAGAATGATATTACTTATAGATGGAAAGCAGACTGGTAAGTTGAGTGCTTTACTCTCATTCGTCTGCTTGCATCAATAAAAGATTCGCATTCTAATAGCTGCACATAAATCCTCGCCTAGTTAAGCAACTTTTTAGTTAGTTAAGCAAGAATGAACCTTGTCCTACAGACTCTAACTTTTACCGATGTATTCCGTTAATAGATAAATGTGCCATCTGGTTTCGTTTGACTGTCGCTATCAATGTGAATTCCTATGTAAGACAAGGTTTGCTGGGTCTGATTTTCGTGTAGAGGGCAAGTCATAATTATTAAATAACATACCTGCATCAAGGCGTGTGTGTTGTTACATTCTCTGTGTGATCATTCCACATATGATGTGGATCACAGATTTCAGTGTGTTTCACTAACAACAACGCGTTGCAGTGACTCATTCTGTATGAATTCAATTCTGTTCTGTATTCAATTGTATGAAGACATAAATTCGAATATAAGATGTTCTTTATGATTGGACAATTGTCTTAGAAAAGCAACATGTTGAATTGTAATTAGAAATGTTCAAAAATGTGGTATTTTATTTCAGTAGGTACAACAACCATGCAACATCGGATCCTACAACTGCCATGAAAAGCAAATTATATTTCTCTGATCTCACAATACGCCTAAGACATAGATTGTATATATGAAAGAATTGGACATAAATTTTAATTTTCGCTACCAGAAGAGCAACTCATAAACGATTTAGTGAAAGAATAGAATTTCAGAACATCTTGAACGTTGGCAGCAGTGACGTAACTCCCGTGACAGCCGTTCTTGTTGTATAACTTCAAACGCGGACCGTTCAACAAACTCCATTGAAACGCAAGACATTTCTCAAATCGTTCTACCACTGTTTGACAAAATCCGGGAATAACGTAATACCGTTTGGAGATCCGTTCAACTTCATGTTCTCTCCACCGGCTGGGGTGCACTCTTGCTAGGACGTGAACAAATTTTGAAGTGTTATTACTCGTATTTTCTACATAATTTCGTATAAAATATCCCTTTATACTGCTAAACTCTTTTCAAATATTACTACAAGTCCGAATTTGAAGGATGTTTTTTTAAACTTCCAATTGACTACGTTAATAACCAAGCAGACTACTTTGTGTTTATAAGTAATTATGGAACAGAGTACTACACGAATGCAAAATGAGAAGGTCGTATTAGAATAGTTTTGAAACACTTAGCAAAAGCAGGGGAGAAAATCAAAACGATTGATAACGACACACAATCACTTACTCTAACCAAAATAGTTTCACAAATAGACGAACAGTTAAAAGAAGAGGTCATTGCAAAAGAACTCCATGTTGAAGGGGGACAGTACTATTTCAATGATAGTATTACAAGATGGTCTGGAACAATAAAAGATTTTCTCGTCCCGATGATGGATTAATGGATACCTAAACTCCATTGCCAGATTATTCGAGGACGAAAAAGGAAAACTATTTCAATCTTTTCAGATGGCCAGAGACTCCGAAGAAGTACACCTTATGCTGAAAAGCTGTCTTTTGCAAATCAATGCAGCAAAATCCAATGCAATGGTAAGAAAACTGCAAAGCTAAGAACAATTTCTACATAGCATTCGATGAATTCGACAAGAAAATTGCAGGTAATTGATTTTTGTTTAAAAAAAGCTTTATATTTAAATGGTACCACTGCTTTGTGTATTTTCTTTTCCCCATTTTTCAGAGTATACCGTTGACCGAATTTCCAAACGCTATAATCTTATATATATAATCTTGCCAAACGCTATAATCTTGCCAGAATTTTGTCAAACAATGCCCCACCGATTTGACAAATGTAGGGCTTTCCGCTGGAATTTACCTGTTGTTCCTTGTTTGCAATTGTACACCGAGGATTATTCCCAAAGAAGTGCCATATTGGTCTCACTCACAAGACATCTTAAGATACTACTGGTTCGCAAAAACTTTCATGGCATGCCGAGGGAAGAGTTCAAGTGACTAGAAACACCACATTAATTTACTCAAATTATACATGCTGTGAGCGTACTGCAAGAAACTGCAGTTGTAGGATCTTATGTAGCATGTAGATTTATTGTGGAATAAAGCATTCATATGAAGAATGATACTGTAATTATTATCACTGACATTATTGTCATTATGCTGTTCGATATGAAAGAATTTCCTAATTATTTGGCAATTAAATGTCAAAGTAAACAGTTATACGGCCGGGTTAGCATAAAAACTTCAAGTCATTTATATCTACTGTACAAATATAAATGAGCGATTTGCTTACTCCTATTCATCAGTGAAAACATATTTTCCCATTTTACCCTATCAAAAAGAAGATGAAAAATATTATTTTTACCCTATCAAAAAGAATGCATATACCTTTTTATACGAAGCTTGTTTAACATTCAATCGAAGTACCTGCATACTATATTTCCAAAATCGAATCAGAAACAACATCTTGTTCGTGAATGCGAATCTTACTTAATGTGATACCGTGCATAATTGCTAGCGTATTTCATTGCAAATTCTATGGTAAACTTTCCAAATTATTCTAAATTTTTGAATTTTCAAATTCCAATTTAGCAAAACGCTATACATAAAGTCATAAGTTATGAGTTACCCAGTTAGCGGGTACTTCGGTTACGTTGTAAACGGCTTCAGCTAGAGTGTCATTCCCATTGCTACCTTAAATTTTAAGTGGTAGATCTTATAAATTAGCTTTCTCTACGTGGACACCAAAAGAGCCTGTAGGTTCACTGCATGATAATTCCCCACTATTTATTTTGGCAGTGGCTGTACGACTTTGGCGTTAGCAGTAAATTAATACTCATGATTGCCAAATAAGCTTTGAATTTCACCCAAGTAGTTTAGACACAATTAACCAGTGAAGAAATTTTAGTTTCTTTACTTTGTCCAGGTGGCAAACGTCATTGCATTTCGCGAACCTCGTAGAAAAGGAGCCTCTTTATAGTTCTCTTTTCGACATATAAGACAAATTAACCCAATTTTTGGGAATGCAATGCACAAAATGCAAAAGTAAACTTGATATCACTTTACATTCATTTGTGATTTCTAATTCCATGTAAAGTAAGGTAAGCAATGCAATACAACTTTTAAATATAAAAAACAAATTCTTGTAACCATTTGTTTTATTGCACTGTTTGCACCGAAAAGCAATGTTACGGTCCTATGACAACTCACCTCTGCACAATGGTACTTCAATCTGTCTAGAATTTTGCTACTGAAAACAGGGTTAGCAACAGCTACCTACAATCTGCTAAAATCAAGATACCGTAAAAAAGTCCCACTAAATCTAATTGAGAATCACATAGATATAGTAAGAAATATTTGTAGGGGTAGTCATAGGCAATTGTAAAATAATGGCATGGTGAAAATGGTTAACTGTAACTTACAGGTTATTTAAGGGTGTCTAATTTTGAGTTTTGGGCTTGTATATAATTTGGACCAGCTTTCCTAAGCCGTTGCTAGTGACAAATTAAAAGTAAAAGCATAATATGATTAACAATTATAAAGTAATAACAGAAAATTACCAAAGTGCATAAGAGAAAATGTATACGCTTCACCATCTAAATAGTAAACCGTCAAAAAAGTAGTTAGGACTTTGCGAAACCATACGGCACACTTCGTCAATATGCAATTGACGTTGTACAGATTTCAGAGGTATTTCCGTACAGCATTAACCTCATGTCGAGGTAGTTCTCCGTCTTGGAAAGAATGGCCTCCGTAACTGGTAACGTACGGACGCGCTGTGCAGAGGCTCTCTGAGAGACCGCGGGGCCCTAGGCAATAAAGGATAAAAGTGGGGTTCGGCCCGCAAGGGCCGAAAAAATTTTCAGTTTTGGTGCCAAAATGATGTAGAAATGTGATTAATTTTGGGAAACAGTGACTTCGGCCCGCAAGGGGCGAATAATTTTCAGATTTTTGTGCTAAAATTATGCAGAAGTGTGTAGAATTTTTGTCGTTTTTGGCTGCCGCGAGGTCCTTGAAGGCGCGGGGCCCTAGGCGACCGCCTAGGTTGCCTATAGCAAAGAGATCTTCTGGCACTGTGTACACCTTTGACGAACTCCACCGCGACTTAAGTACGGGAACAATGGTATAACTTTCTTCCGGTGGCAAGGAAACACAGCTGTCATCGTTGCTAAAAACTGTACATCCAATTAAATATTGTAAATCAAAAAATAAATTTAAAAAAAAAGAAATAGCAATTTGGTAACGTCCTCACGTTGTTTACGTCGTATGTATACATTCCAACCACTACTTTTTTCAATTCGTTTATTTCAGCGTCAGCCCTATAGCCAGGTGCGAAATAGCCCGCCAAATCAACGACATCGTTTTTCTGCTGCAACTTTGTGTCTTCTTTTAGCAATGCCCAACGTGGAAATCCGACAATTTCGAGTCCCTCTTTAGGAATCTGTAAGTCGGTAATAGTTCTTCCTAAAGCATCTCCGTTGGAAAGATCAGCCGTTTCGCGTTTAAGGATTCCGACGCATAAAACTATTAGCCTATCAGCTGTCGTATTTTTGCTATTAAAAGTACAACCTAATTCTACAATAAATAACGGTTTTTGTAACGATAGTTTTCATAATTGTAAGTTTTTTTCTAGAAAAGATGGCGAACTGTCATTTTTTGATGGTGTAATAATTGTATGACAGTAGAAGTATGACATAATGTATTTGGTCGAACCGAGTTCTACCGACTTCAAGAAATGCAACCGTCTTGTCAACGGATGTGCCAGCTACACAAACCTGCAAAAATTGGCTTCCCGTTGTGGCACCCTTTCGAAATTATAGAGGTCAAGCAGGGGTCAAAGAGTGACATGACGTGCCACGTGTCCTGATAAACCCCTTCAAAAGAGGTATTGCAGTATAGATCTGTTTTTCAGCTTTCGAATGACCCTAATTTCAGCTCTGTACGTCAACCTCTTCGTGAGTTTGAGCATTTTAACGAAGGTAATATTAGGGAGTACGAAAACCACCCAGCACATGTGCACAGCACACACCCAGTGTGCCAGTTTTGTTGGTGTGTTGTTTCTCAGTTTCTCTTTGGATTCTGTAAAGGAAATTACTGTCAACTGTAAATATGATCTAATTGGACTTTGGAATCTGCGCATTTTTAATAAAAAAAGTCAAACACATGTTTCTTTTTAAAAGAGCACTCCTTGAAGCACAAAAATTAATCCCCCTCCCCAATATACATTCCAATGGCTTGAAACAAAAGCAATAATTTTTTCATATTTTACGGTGGAAATTTGGAAGAACTTCGGATTTTTCTACCGCCCCTTAAACCCTTATGATGCCCAAATGCAAAGCTTTTTTTGGATGTAGTTGTAATTTCTAATTGTAAACTACCCCACATTTAGTCAAACGGATTGCAAAAAACTGTATTGTAATGACAAATCTTAATCGAAAGTATCAAATTGAAATAAAATTTGTTTTTGTGCCATTATGCAAAAGTCACATTGTAATAACTTGTAAAAGAAGTAAATATAATATTGGTGGAGGCATTTTCAATTAATTTTCTTTGTAGGAGAAAATTTAGGGACCCGATCTGATTACCCACGGGATTTACAAATAAATCCTGACAATGGAGCGGAGGATTGTAATAATGAGGAGTTCTTTTTAGTTTGCAATACCTTTTTATATTGCATTTTTTTCTCCTTTTAGCCACCTTGCGCCTATATCTTTTGTAAAGTGTCTCATAACTCCACTTGTTAATCTGCAACAATGTCATTGGTTGTACTTTCACGATCAGATAATCATTACAAATCTTGTAATTGGACTCACTTGACTTCAACGCAAACATTGCTAATACTGTCCGCAGGGACAGACAGTACACAGAAATGTCAATGTGCCGTGCAGGGTTTTCTGTTACTGTTTTCTGTCATTAAATGTGACTACATTTCTATTTTCAGAAGGTTGCAATAAATTGTCGTTATGGAGATCCATCGAATTATTATCCTAACATGGTTGTTGTACAATCACAGGTAAACCCATTACGACTTTGTGTAGTTGACTTCTGCCACATCAACGTGGGGGGATACTACAAATTTGAACGTATGCGTAATACGGTCATGCGCGGCAATGTAATTATTACATTTAGTAAGACAAATGGACATCTTGAATGCCTCGATACTACTATTTTAAGTTGTACAAATGACGATCTCTCTGATTGCAAAAAACGCAACTTTGGACCACATACAAAACTGATTTCGGAATTACATTGCAATACATTGTATGTTTACAAAGCACTGTATATACACCCAACAGTCGTATCAGTACAATAAAAATATGATAACCCGATACCGCGAATCAAGTCGCCACCGATAAAAATGAAATGAAGTACGACATACTTCAGGTCTCCATATGTCACCTGGATATGGCAATAATGTCAAAAAATGTAGGAAATGTATTTCTGTATGACTGCGAAAATGTAACGCAAACAAATGTCTTTTTGCCAAAATTGTAATTGATTGACATTAAAGACGAAAAAAACGACATCATGGTTATCTCACCTTCAGCTGTGTGGAAATCTTGAAGAATTGAATTGATAAACCTTCGTGAGACTATGGAATATTTGGTTTTGCCCACAGAAAATATTCCTCCTAACGGAGATACAATGCGTTTGGGCGGTGTATCCGTAATTTGGAAAGAAGTAAAGAAATTAAAGACATTAACATGCAACAGTTATGCAGTTGACTATGTACTGCAAATGTTGAGTTTTGTTAAGCCAACAGACTTGAAAATTTTAATATGCCCACACGTCTTCGTTGATATAAGGTAATTTCCAAAAAGCGAATTGAATGCCTTTTTGGTTAAGAAACACATAAAAACTCTTCTTATTGGGGAAATACAACTTTCGCCTGCTATTGAAAATCATTTGATGGAATCGAATTTTATTGACAAAGCGTCCCCATGTTTCTTTTGGAGGAAACCACAAATGTTTGGTGAAGGAATTTCAATTTCCAGGTTTAGAGACGCTACGAAAATTTGCAGTTTTGCGGAACTATGAGTTTTAAATATTTTGAGGTATTTAAAAAATGAATTCCATGGATTCCTTTACAATAATAAGACCATTATAATAATGAGAACTCAATAATAATAAATGGGACTGAGACCTGTATTGTATATTTGCTACTGTAAAATAAATTGCTTTTTGGCATGGATAATTGACGTATGTATTGCGGTGGCGGTGGGAAGAAAAAAATGCACTTTTGTTAAGCGGATGTTGCACCAAATAAATGAAAAAGAAAAACAGTAATAAATTGTAATCTACTGCTGCATTTCATCTATTTTAATTCTTTATTTGTTCAAGTGTGCAATTATGGAGAGAATGCTAGTACTCGTTTGTATATGCACTTTTTGAGTACCATTATGTACAACAAACTAGTGGACGGAGTGTCATATTTATGTAACATTCCGTAACGGTCAAATACGTTAAGCAATTTCGGGTTGTGTTGAAAGTGAGAGATTTTTATTAGTTGGAGTACAACACATAAATACACTGGGCTAATTACACTGTAATGGTCGCTGAGCTTGCACTGAATTGTCTCCCAGAATAGTCTTCAACATGCCTATTTTTGTAATTCTAGTTGCACAGCGTATAGATTCGCAAGAATCATTGACATGAACTTCTGTTTTATTTATTTTATTCATACCCTTAGATCGCTACTTTTTGTCTGTTTGAGGAGACATTGATGGTTCACTTTGGAGACCGCTTAGCTATCGCTAAGAATATTATCGAGTGTGAATAACCACATCTCCGACAAGGTTTCTCCTATTCCATATTGTATTTTCATTTATTCATTTCATAATGTAGGGAAGGTGACCAGGCGATTTATGGAGAGGGTAATCTGATGGCTCTTCTTAAGCTTAATATTCTTAGCTAATCAAGTTCAAACATTTATTTTATAATACTGAGACATGATGGTGACGGTTGGTGTCCTGATCTAGGATAAACTCTCCATTGGGAAAAACAATTCAGCTCATAGGGAGGAATATTCCACCCGCGAACCTATGCAAAATTCTGATTGACAGAAGCTGATTGTGTTTTAAATACCCATTTTTACCATCTGTATTTGTATCATAAATTTGAGACAGTACTAATTATAAATTTTTGTTCTGGCTTACTATGGGAAAATTGTTCCATTTTCTCCTCTATATGTATTATGTCACAGTTCATTTTCAATAAATATGGACCAGAAATCCAGCAAAATTATCACATCTTTTTAAAATTCTTTATGCATTTAATTCATTGCTATGGTTATAAACCCAATTACATATTTGAACATGGAGGTGGTGCTCTTCCATTTATTGTGGTAAACCTGTTACACAAAGGTTAGAGTAATAATACCACGAGTCGTATTATTGATTTAGTAATAAAATTAGGGGGATTGACGCACGTCTCTCTTCTCTGACGCACTTGTCACCGCGTCCGACTCTTCATATCTTTACACATGTGAGTGTACTCTACAATATTAATTGTGTCTGTCAAGAGTTGAATCAAGTCTTTACTTGATTCAACTCAGAATGTCACTGCGGAGGGTCTGCAGAGATTTGGGAAAATATAAATAAGAATTCCTGCAGCCCCTCCGTGTGAGTCTTTCTTTAGAGTTCCAACTAGAAACTCTCTGTAGTAGCTTTGCTTATGTCAATAAAACCTAGAATTTATATTCTGAGTTACCTACGTTTATTTGAGATCCTCTGCGAGCGAGTTAACCCCTTCCCTGTACATAGTGTACAGAAGGTGGATATTTAGTGCAAATACCGCATAAATCATCCACATATGGTGGAGATTTTGCAGGTTCGATTCCCTTTTTCTACGAAATTTGGTTCGGTTCCCCGTATGAACTGAACCCATTAACCTTTAATTCCCCTACAATGTGTCTACCAGTAGAAAATAAAACGCTCATTATTATTGTTATCACAATGATTGCATCATTTATAATTGCCTACTATATTTCCAACGCATCAGGGATCATAGACAACTTTTATAATAAATATTTCACGAATATGTTGAAGAATATACAACACTCAGGACAAGTTTCCGATTTGAAACTATAAGGATAGACTCCCACGGGAGTAAATTTAGGTAGATCTGCATAGGAATTCATAATATATAATAAAGCATTATCACAAAAATATCAAGCAAAATACTCATAGAAAGTCAGGATTGAAGACTTGAGGAGTTGAGAGGATTTTCCACTTGTAAGGCCGGCATAGTGAAAGGAAATAGAAAAATAGTGGCAAGTTGGCACTACTATTTTTCCCAATGGTACAATTAAACCTCGGAGTAAGGAAATTGTAAATCTATTATACGATGGAGTACTCAATATCCCAAAATGGACAGGATATTATTGCAGAATCCGAAAATTAGGAGACACTCTTGTGAAAGAGCACAGACTGCTTAATAGACACAGAAGTGGAGAAATAGAAAACCCCAGGTTGAACAGAAGACGGAAACACTCAGAACTCTTATATAGAGAAGAATAAGTTATTGTAGTAAAAGTAAGTACTCTAACTAAGAATTCCTTATTTCCTATTTCTGCTTATTTGAAACTTTTAATAGTATTAAATCATAAAATAACAATGAGTTCAGACGACGAATACGAAGAATCTTTAGCAGATCAACCTGAAATTATCCCCGACCCTTTAGATGCCATAAGCACTCCGATTCCAAAGTCCTTTAAATTAAAAAATCCAATTTTCGTCCCTGAAAACCTATTCGGCCATAATATTGGCATAGATCACCAATCAACAGGAATACGTAGAGAAAATATATTTCCAACAACCTCAACAGCAACTTCCCCACAAAATCAAAATGTAGCCACAGGAGTCCCTGACATGAGTTACGGGACAATGAAGCCGGCAAGATCCGTAATTCATCCTCCCAAATATTCCGGCACTAATGAAGTTGATGCTGACGACTTCATCACAGCATTCAATAGCGCCAGTGATGGCAATGGATGGAATGAGGCTTTAAAATTAAAACAATTCCCTGCCTACTTATTAGGCGAAGCCCTGAACTGGTACAATTGTTTCCGGGCAGAGCAATTTAGATTAGTAGGAACAGGAGCAGGAGGTGGACAGTTTTGCACATGGCCAGAGATGGTAGAAGAATTTCTACGGATATTCAGTGAAACAAAGAACTGCCCCATCGCAATCGAAAACAAAATTAGGAGTATAAAGCAAAAAGAACACGAAAGTTGTTCTAAATACATGATGAAGATTGAGAGGCTGAATAATAAGCT
Organism: Yoshiicerus persimilis; assembly: GCA_020352615.2. Classification (NCBI taxonomy): domain Eukaryota; kingdom Metazoa; phylum Arthropoda; class Collembola; order Entomobryomorpha; family Tomoceridae; genus Yoshiicerus; species Yoshiicerus persimilis. Next base: position 89,194,292 of record CM036940.2, read on the forward strand.
AAATCCCTTAATGAGAGACGAAGAACGAATTGTCAACATATGTAGGGGTCTAACGAAACCTAACATGCAGTCCCTAAAAATGGTTCAGCCCAAATCTATTGGACAATTAAGGAAACTGTTCTTAAGTATCGACGAAGTGGACATTCTCTACGAAACCACGAATGCAGGAGAAAGAGATGCTTTCACATTATTAGGATTAGACGACAAACCTAAAAAAGTCACTTTCAATGACAATGCCAAACAACAAGTAGAAAAAAGAAATTGCAACTTTGACTTTTCCATTTTGGAAAACCGATTGGCCGGTATAGAAAATCAATTAAAATCAAGAAAGCGGCAACAACATGATAACCGACCCATTCAGAATAAATTCCAGAATCGGGACGAAAAATGGCCTCAAGACATCCCTATGAATACACGACAATTTAATTCTAATAAGAGAGAGCCACCAAAAAGACTCTGTCACTACTGCCAGAGTCCGTTGCATTTAATTAGGAGTTGTCCTCATAGAATACAAAATCCTTTAAACCGCAACAGCCCATTTCCCAGGAGGCGCGGAATGGAAGCTCCAATGCTAATGCCGCCTCCACAACAACAACCGCAACAACGACGCTAACTCCACTCGTTTATCATATCAAGTCTGCTCCAGAGAAATTAATTCGCGTGCCATGCAAAATAAATGAAATTGACACTACAATTCTGTTTGATACAGGCTCCTATATTAATTTAGTTAACAGAAATCTCACTATTCCCCAAAAGACTAAAAAGTCTACTCAACCAATACAGATAACAGGAATTCATCCAACACCACTTGATACGGACATGGAGTCAGACTTAATAATACGTATAGGACCTATGGCTTTTGAAATGACTGCGTATGTATTAAGCGAATTACCAATACCATGCATTATGGGAAATTATTCCATGAGAGAAAGGAAACTCCATATAGATTTCCAAGCAAACAAACTTATATTCCCAGGCAATTATACTATACCCATACCAATCCCCATATTCCACCAAAGGCAAAAAGAACAAGCCCTGTCTATGATGCTCATAGGGAGTAAAATCAATAGAGCACTTTTACCAAGGTATACTGAAATATTAAACAGCACCGAAGAGGGGGAACATGCTCAACACGTGAACAGATTACGACCTGAACTTCCGCTCGTAAAAACTCATACAATCCTGACAGCAGGGAGTAGCTGCAACCAATCAGAACAAACTTTTATTACCGGGGAATGTTACACCACTCATGAAAATGCGATAACCACCAACTTAGAATTGACTATTCCTTTCTTCTTTTCATACAACATTAGACCTGGATACTATATATTCCTACAAGATACTACCCTAAGGAATAAATTTGGGTTAATACTTACATACATCCAAGTACATGGGGACGGTGGCACACTCTGGGCGTACAGCGAAACTACAAAAGATTGTATTATTCCGAAGCATTTAAGACTAGGAAGGTTAATTCGGATAGAAGACCCCACGGAAACTGACACACAAAAAGACAAATATCATACGGAAATACAGCAGTGTGCGCTTATCACAGAGGAGGAAATAGAAGCCTCGATTAACACATCTCTCAGTACTTATGAAAGAAAGCAAGTTGCTGATATACTCCGAGAATATGGAGATATATTCTATGAAAAAGGAACTCCCCTCCCAGCATCCAAATTAACTTGCGACACAATCAAACTAAAACCATTCGCACAAGCAAGACGATGCCTTCCTTATAAAACATCGGAGATTGAAAGGAAGGAGATACAGAAACACATTGATGAGTTACTACAACAAGGAGTTATAAAGAAATCTAGTTCCCCATACGCCTACCCAGTAGTACTTGTTAAAGAGGGTCACCGCACTGGAGATAACTGTGCAACAGGGAATATTAAAACATCACGTCTAGTCTGTGACTTACGATTGCTAAATGATATTTCACAGCCTGATATCTTTCCTATTACTTCGCAAGATGTTATGTTTCATGCTCTTCGTGATGCTGTATATAAAACTGCATTGGATTTTGCCAAGGCATATTATCAAATAAATTTGGACGAAAAAACTCAACAATTAGTGTCCATAATAACAGAAAACGGAAGCTATTCGTTTCAAAGACTTGCATTCGGATTACAAAGCGCCCCCAGCCAATATCAACGATTGCTAGTTAATACATTTGGAGATAGAGTAAATAAATTTGTTCAAATTTATTTGGATGATATCATTATTTACAGCAAAACTTTCTCAGATCACATTACACACTTGCGAGATGTTTTCTATTTATTAAGAGAAACAAAGTTAACACTCAACCCCAAGAAATGTGGATTTGCTCTAACAAAAATAAAACTATTAGGCTTTTTCATAAGTCCCGAAGGAATAGAAGCAGACCCGAAAAAAACTGAGGTTATCACTAATTTGCAACCTCCGAAAAAGGTGACACATCTGAAAAGTTTTCTCGGTATGGCAAATTACTATAGAAACTTTATACAAGGATTTGCTCGTATTGCTTTGCCGTTAACTCAACTGACTAAAAAGAAATCTGAATTAATTTGGAATGAGGAAGCTCAAGAAGCATTTGACACATTGAAGAAAAAGTTAACTGAACCTCCAATAATGGGTTTTTTCAAATATGGCTATGATACTATCTTAAAAACAGATGCTTCTAAATATGCATTAGGAGCTGTACTAACACAGATCCAAGATGAAAAGGAAAGAGTAATTGGTTACACAAGTAAAACATTAAATAAAGCCGAATGTAACTACTCTACGACGGAAAGAGAATTTCTCAGTATAGTACACGCCTTAACTACCTATAGACCTTATCTCTATGGCATCCGGTTTACAATTCTGTGCGACCACCAGCCAATTTGTGGGTTTAACTTTGCTAAAGGACATAAAATCACAAGATTACAAAAATGGGCAGTTGAAATAAGTGAATTCAACTTTAAAATAAAATTTAAACCTGGAAGACTGAATTTTGAAAGCGACTTTCTTTCAAGAGTAATAGCGTCAGGGGAACCATTTGATTTTGCAACCGGAAGTTGGATTAAAAGGGATGCAGATATTAAAGATGACTTAATTGAAAGCGAACATGAAATTCACTTTCCAACATCTGAGTCACAAACTGAAACACCAAATGAAGTAATTCATTTATGTAACCAACATTTATCAACAAGGCTGGAAACTCCTATTGAAAAAGACATTGATATACAGACATTACAAAATAAAGATAATTTCTGTAAACAAATAAAAGAAAAGATACAATTGGGAGATGAAAAAATTCATAACAAATTTGTATTTAAAGAAGGACTGCTTTACAAAAGATATGAGAATGAGGATCGACTTGTAATCCCTGCAGTATTGAAGGAGATAATTTTCAAAAATTTTCATGAAAGTCCAATAATGGGACATCGTGGACTTATTACAACGATCGATAAAATTTCGTCTAAATATTACTTCTCTTAAATGAAAAAATACTTACAACTACGAATAAATACTTGTGAGGTGTGCCAGCAAACAAAAAGACCAATACGTAAAAGACAAGGTACAATGGGCTCACTTCACATACCTATCTACCCTTTCCAAGCTATACAAATTGATTTTGCTGGTCCATTAACTGAAACTGTAAACGGGAATCGCTACATTATTGCGGCAGTGGATGTGTTTTCCAAATTTCTTATATTGGAGGCAACTAAAGATCAAACAGCAAAAACAACCGCTAAATTTATATTAGAAAAAATAATAGCTATATACGGATGTGTGGAAATTATATACAGCGACAATGGAGCAGCTTTTCACTCACAGACTCTAGCAGAATTAGAGAAACTGATGAATATTAAGCATTATTTTAGCCCACCTTATCGGCCACAATATTCAGGAAATATTGAGAAGTTAAATGATATTATAAAAACCATATTAAGAACTATACTGGACAAACACCAACATGATTTATGGGATCAATATATATGGAATATAAGCTATGTAGTCAATACGAGTATTTCGTCTACAACAAAATACACACCATTCGAAATACTATTCGGGAGAAAGCCACTTCACCCAGTTGATTTTCAGTTATTCTCATTCATCGACGCTGACAGAGAAAAGGAGATAGCAAAGCTAATTGAAATACGCAATATTGTAAGAGAGAATATTACAAAAGCAAAGGAAAACCGTAAACGAATATTCGACAAAAGTCACACAAATACAGAATACTCTCCAGGGGAGAAAGTGTGGATTTACTCACCAGTAACACCGAGGCTGTCCAACAGGAAATTTGTGAAAAGATGGGTAGGACCCTTCTATATCATAAAAAAATTATCACCGCTACGATATGAATTGCAAAATGGAAATACAGGGAAAAGAGTTCAGTCGCATATATGCTATATAAAAGACTTCTTTGAAATGAGTCCTTACTATCCGAGCGATATTATATCTCACGAAGGGGACATAGATTTATTACAGTGGATTACGGAAGCCAATGCATTTATTCTAAAGAATAAAACTGATATTGACTGGAGCAATTTATTGAAGTTGTGGAAAATATCAACCACACCTAAATCACAACAACGCCAGAATGAATCAATAATATTTCTAAGAACTCAAAAGCTAACAATGCTTCAACCGACGAGATTTACAGAGGTTTACGAAACATTTCATTACATAATTTCACATAAAATAAATTTAATCATCACAATAAACAGCCCCGAAGATTTCATACTAATATCCAAAATTAATACGTCAATTACCCATGAAAGTAAACAGGGTGATTTGTGTATAAAAGCATTGTTATTAAATACCACCCCGGAACACAAAGAATATCGCATTAAATTAAAAACAGAGGAAGATAATCACATATTCCATTTAATAACAACAAAATTGCAAAAAATAAAAACCGAAAATACGGAAAGAGATCTTAATGTGCAATTGATCCTTTCTCTTTTAAAATATGGTAATACAAGGGCAAGTAATCACATTCTTGTGATACAAGATTCGACTGAACCCCTTGATTATTATGTAGGTCCTGGTATTGTAATAATACTACTTCTCACGCAATATTATAATCATTGGCCGTCAATTGAAGCAATATACGGAAAAATACACGAAGAACTTCCATATATATTTTCTAATGCCAAAACTGCAAAATATCATATTACAATATGCAAAATTCCTGCATAAAATCAACAACAAAAATGAGAACATGGATGACATTCCTGGCTTTAGTATTGAAGACAAGTCTGATAGTAGTGATGACGAAGAAATTGCCAAACAATCAAATCCACCAGACCAACCAATAAACTCACCATCAATTGAAAACATTTCAGAAATTCCTTTAATATCACCATTAATTCCTCATTACAATACTCCCGATATTCCACCGGAAGAATTACCTAGTCATTTAGAAATACAAGCCCGAATAAACAGTCAACCTATTGCTACACCTGTACGCCGTCCGACTAGAATACGCAATAGGCCGCGTTATCTAGAGGATTACAAATTAGATTAACTATACGACTTCCTTTATTCTTTTTCAGATGATTCGATTAATTCTACTAATTTCTTTGGTTTACATTCACCGGTCTGATCAAGATAAAATATTAACTTCATTAACATCGGCCGTTTATCCTATCAAACTCGAAAATACAATTATCTACGAAGGATCAGCAATACTACATTTTTATGTTCCAGTTCTTGCAAAACCACAAAAATCTGATTTAAACGATCAAATTTCAAATGCATTCGACACCCATAAATGTCCTCAAAATGTGACTAGTTGTATAGAATTTGAAAGATTGAAATGGCCTCTTAACATGATGTTTAACACGTTATGGCTATATAGGAAAGCACTGGTTGAACATGATATTTCTAGAATAGACGTTGATAATGCAGACTCCAGATATTATAGCTCCGTCGCATATAAAGATCCAGGGGAGCCTAATCTCACTTACTTTGCTAAAGGAGAAGAACGAAGAAAGAAAAGAGGACTAATTCCTTTTGTTGGAGACCTCAACAGATGGCTATTCAACACAGCAACGATGGATGATATCAACGCCCTACATGGTAATCAAATGCAGATCATCCAATTTCTTAATGAAATGAAGAATTCCATTGAACCCGAACATCAATTAATTGTTCAGGCAGCTAAGCAAATATCTACACTACAAACAGATGTATATCACACAATGACCTCTCTTATTCATCGCACTGAGGCCATGGCCACTGAATACAGACAGGAAATTAATTACATGTCAACAGAAATATATGCCCTAATCGCTCAACACCTCTATATAACCCACTACCAAATGATTATGAACACACACATGGTGATGGAGGAAGCTTGTTTGAATAAGCGAATTCCAAAATTATTTATCTCTCCGCAAGCATTATTGTTTGAATTAAAAAAACTAAAAACTACACTAACTTCGTTAAATCTGACATTGGCAATTCCCTTACAAAAAATCAACAAATACTATACATTACCCATCACCTCATGTATTAATTCGGAAGTATTCATACATGTTATTGTAAAAGTTCCCTTCAAATCAATAACGGCTGACTGGGAAGTATATGAAATAAACAGAATCCCGATGCGCTATAGAGGAATGACTTATACGCCAGTGGAGCTCCCCTCTTTTGTAGCAAAAAATGACAACCTTATTATCCCCCTAAGTCAACAAGGAGCACACAAATGCAATCCGTATAACCAACCTCTCTGTTTAGTCAACGTCTATTCATCAAATATCACAATGGAAAATAGATGTATACAAACCATATTCAATGGAGGACTATCAGAAGATTTGAAAAGTTGCAAATATATAAAAACAAATGATATTACACCTACTATAACAATTGCGGGATTTAATACAATAGCAATTACTAATCCGACGCCAGATGCAAGATTGCAATGCAACGACACTCAGATTAAATTCGGAAATCAAAATGAAACAGGCGCTTTTCTCATTAAATTAGCTTGTCAATGTACTATTTACATGTCCGGATTTTTACCTATTAAACCACTCATACCGTGCGATTCTAGAGTTTTACAATATTCCATTATGCGGACTATTCCTGCAGCGTGGTCTCATTTCGAAAAAATTTTAATACCAGCTAGCCATGCTTTAAATTCCTCTATTAAGTTTGACGACTTTAATGAAATATTGGATCACTACTGGGATAATAAATCGAGGTTAAATGAAATGTTAACAAGAACTCCTAATACATTACCTAATATGATATATCGATCTGTGGAAGAGAAAAGCTGGTTTTCTATAACTTGGGATTCCATACTGACTCTTTCAATCATATATCTTTTCTATCAGCAATATCGTATTATGGAAATAGTTATCCTAATTCAACCTGTTGCATGTATGGAAAGTCTACCCTTAACCTCTCATGATACAGTCACTTTAGTTGAACATTGCAGACTACCACTTTACTTGGAAGTATTTCTAAATATTCAATTTATCATTATTATTGTTACCACTGCAGTATTGGTAGTCAAGCATTATCAACGTCCATTTCATTATTGGAGACGAGGAATAGTTAGACGCCGAACTTCTGACGGTCCGCCTAATTTCGTGGAGACTTCCTTTACAACAAATCCTAATGGCGAAAACAATATGAAAACCATAGAAAGAGAACAAAAAACCGGCACACCTACATTACACCCGACATGGGACAGTCCAGTACATTCCAGGACTTACATTCCTTCGGAATTAATCGAATTACAAAAACTAAAGGATTCAAAGCATTACATTAATACAGGGCATTATGACTCTCCTAATGTTACTTATGCCATTTTGGAAAAACCAGGAAATCTACTTAGTGCACCAAGATATGAAAACCTATTTGATGAGAAACGCCACTATGAAAATGTTACCATAGATGTACCCGATTTTAATAGTCGTCCTCGTTATGCAAATATACCAAACGACAGTGGAATTACTGATTCTCCTCCTAAATACAATGAGAATAATAAACCTAAAACTAAAACTAGGAAACCAACAGCCCCTCATTAATTAACAAAAATTAAACTCTTTTTTCAAAAACTAATTTGAACTCTCCGTAACTTTTAACTGTAGTGCTGCTTAATCTATCTGTCTTGTCTTGTTTTGTTGGTCAAGTGAAAGTAGAATTGGTAGAGTCTATATAAATCAGAAATAATTGATACATATCTTCTTAAAATATAGTGAAATGGCCCTTTATTGCTAAACTATCCGAAGAAACAAATCACATATTAAAGGACTTAAAAGAAAACATATCCAATATGATATCTGAAGATAAATCGAAGGCTGAAACGTTAGATTCTAATAGTCTTCTTGTTGGAGTCTTATGGGGAGTCATTATTACACTTATAATAATTATCACCTTATATTTACTTATAAATATAACTACAGCTATAACAACTAGATGTGGCACTTCTACTTATGAATTACCCCCACCACCTAAAGATTTATAAAAGAAATGCTACAGCGAGAACTCAGTTATAGATATCAAATACAACAATATATGTTAATGACCAACCAATCAAACTGTATTCAATTAATATATATAACACCAGAACGTTTGATTATACAAGGACTACGGCAGAACAATAAAACAGGACAAAGTGCAGTGATCATACAATACACTTATGCTTGGGTACGTTTCCCAACTACTGACCTTTTGTCATTCTGTCCATTGAGAAGATGGTCCCCTACTACACGCTTAATAAAACTCCTTGCACTATACCATCTATCTGAAATCATTACAAAGGACAATTATTGCTTATATAGTATTAAAGCAACAAAGCAATACCCAATTTATGTGACACATATCCTGAAAGACCGAATGCATATTGTAAAAGTAAAAGAACTCAAACGATACCTTTTACAAAAGAATGAATAAATAGGGATGCCTTTCGCTAGAAAAGACTTTATCAAAAGCAGAATTGATCAGTACATGAAAACTGTGGAAAACTTCAATTATGCAATTCATTTTGTTTCCCTAATAACAGTTATTGTAGTTACTATACCTAACAAACAGCATTTAGTAGAACATATCTTTATTGTTACAATAGAATCCTATCAATTCGACTACAGGTCAATATCTTTTGATGAACTATGTTATATGCTATGTGGGGATGCAAACAATGATACAAAAATAACTACATATATACCCAAATCACCGGAAGTAAATGATACTATGTTTATTTTCAATCATTCTTGCTTTGTAATGCGAACAATCGAATAGAGAAATTGTATACACTCGAAAAACTTAACAATTCATTCAGTTTTGGTCTTTCAACAAGAACACACGATGCGATTAACGCCGCGTACTGGATTTTTAATCCAAATTAGAGCCCAATTTCCTTTCTCAGACATTTGTTCTATTAATGATATAAACCTGAACTCAGAAAACTTGTCATTTACATCTACAACAATTAAATTAGTGTATAAAAAACTAAAACCAGCATTATTAAATAATATTCAAAATACAATTAACCTTCACATCGGTGTCAGTTTCCCAGTGTTTAGTGTACTTTTTAAAATACTGCTAAGCTCGGAAAGGCAAACAAAACTGCTCTACACTTGGCCTTTGGAATTTGAAAATCAATTATGTGTCTGCTATACTTCCGAAAACTTTAATTCAGCATCTGCCATAGAAAGAGGAGTATTATCCCTACAACATTTTACTACCGTTATTAGCCGAGGAATTCGCCATTTTTCTATTAATCTTGGACAAGAACCTGAACGGAAAATTAACATTATCTATAAATGGTATTTAGCATACGTAACTGGCAATAGAACTGCATCACCAAAATCATCATCAACAGTAAGCGTGCAAGTTTATAAAGTACTCCTAACTATACTATCAGTAGGCACCACTTTAAGACATCAAGTTATCCCAACAATAACAACATTGGATGTGCTTCATGTTCTTTTTAATGTGGTGACTATAAAAAGAGAAATCATAGCATTACAAGGAATTACTAACACCTTAATAGAAAGTGATCAATTGGATAACCCTATGATGCTTAATAAACTTAAGGTCTTTTTAAATAACTTTTACAAATATGTTTCTATAAGTGAAGGACCGTTAGCAGTCAATATCACTCAATTAGGACACTTATTAGAAATCACTAATTGGGAGTACAAACTGGAGCTAATGTCCTTAAATATTCCCTTAGTGGACGTCGACAAGTTCGTTCCATTTATTCATACTATTCTGGAAGAATGGCAGAAAGTTAGAATTCATCATGTCTGAATTCCAGGAGCTAAATCACAGTAATTTCTACATCTCTTTAAGAGATATAAAAAAACTTTACTGTCGAAATGATAAAATTAAACAAAAATTTAGGAAGACACAAGAAATACTAACAATCCAAGACGTCAGATGGGAAATGTTAATGGACATAGTAAAAGAACATTTAAAAGAAAATGAATTTTTCTTATGTGAATTATCCTACGCACTAAACTTTCCTCAATATGGTAATGTTCTATATTTATTGAATAAACAAATTCCTAATCCCAGATTCGTCGATGAGATAATACCTGAATATGCATTTTCCCATTCTGAAACCCCTATCAGATATGTTGTACCAAGTCTAATATTTAAAAAAGTTATGCAGAACGCGTTACGATTTTTAAGCTCTGACAAAGAAACAGATCTTGACACTGCCTATGGAATTTACGTTAAATATATATTCGGAAGATACAATCTACAAAGAGGAATATCTCAAACTTGCTCCGATTTTATAATCAAAATCGTTAATTTCTGTACAACAGGAGCTATTACCCATCCTTTTTTCCCTAAAAAAGGCATACAAATTGCAGATTTCATGAAAGAATTAACAACTAAATTTCAATTAAAGTCACAGCAATTACTGCTAGACCATATCGTTATAGAAGTTTTCCGACAAAAAATGGCATATCAGCCAATTTCTCAAGAAAGTGCATATCTATTGAGTAAGGAGCTAACGTCTTTAACTGGCTATGAATACATACCATCAACAACTAATCTCTTGATAGCTTTTAAGAATACAATACGTTGTGAAATCCCACAATTCACACGAAAGGGAATTAAAAACAAAGGAATGTTAAAACTAATAATCCAAGCAGGACAGCGCAAAGCAAACAAAATATTATCCAAAGTTGATAAGAAAAGAATTTCAAGGAAAATGCTAACCTATTATCTGAGAGCAAAGAAAAAGAATGGCGGGTTTGACATTGATTCGTCCGATGGTGAATAAGTTCATATAAAAGGTGGCAATGGCAGTTAACATTCCCAGTATTGAAACTCTTAAATCTATATTTTGTGAAGCTTCTTATGGACTTGATATTGTAAAACAACAATATCATTCTGATACAACCTGTAACTATACCTTATGGTTAAAACAAAGCGATGTCAACTGGAATGACTATTATCAATATTTCCAATTGCATCTAGTAAAAAATACTGCACTATTTGAAAAGCTAATCTCTTTAACAGAAAATGAGGATCATACACTACTGGCACTCGCCATGGAAGATCTTACAGTCCCATTAAGAATACAATGGATGGAACCTCAATATTTTCCAAGTCCTAAACATGCACATTACAAATACAAGCAAAGTGATTGCTTTGAATATATAACTAGCCGCTTAATATTACCTTTTGAACTTTTTAGGCTGACATTCTTCCCCAACACACCACAAGTATTAACACGACTGTTATTCAAGACTTATATTATATTAGTTCTATATAACAAACGTATGTCACATAGATCTGGATACAAAATAAGAGCCTTTATAAGCCATGTTATTCAACTTCAAAGTGAATGGAATAAATGTGAATTTAGGCTACGTATTAAGAAAGCTTGGATACCAAACTTTAATAATACAATGTGGATGACCACGGATAAAATAGTAACCTCAGCATTAGAACTATTAATAAGGGAAAAACTCTATAATAGAAAAACATCTAAAGAAGATTTGACCTTTTTAGTTAATATATTCAGTAAAGCTACTAACCTACCATTACAATGGGCATCCGTACGGGAGTTGTTGAAACCCTTGCCAAGAAAAAAATTCAGGAGGGTGAACCTTTTTCCCCTACCAGTCATTTTCTAGAACTTCTGCTTTCAACATATTCAGTAAGTGTTAGTAAACATTTACTAAAAAGTTAAAAGTTAAGCTAAAATTACGACAAACATGGGCCACTTTCAAGTCCCACGAATTAGACATCTGCAAAACTTGTTTTGCAATAACAATAGTGAAAACCCGACCATAAAAAAGGAATTTCATAATGTCTTCTTATTCAGTCATAAACATAACCTGCGTATGAATGACGTGAACTGGATGGACTTACGTACATATTGTCAAGATCATATTGAACAATACTATAAACTGTTCAGTTTATTATGGAAAATAAATACCGAAAAGTGTGAAACTGACTTAGTTGAAGCCGTAATCTCACAAATAGTTGCTGCCGACAGTGTATATTTCATGGAACCCCAATATTTCCCCAGTGAAAATTTCAAACTTTCTAAACCGTTCATAGCAACTATGACTACTTTTGCGAATAAATCCTTATGTGTGCCTCATCCATTATTCCACGAACTGTTTCTCAGCGATACTATGTACGACAAAACAAGGACAAGTCATAAACTTTATACAATAATAGTGACTTATGGGAATTCCGTCTTTCCTGACACATACAGGACTATAAAAGCCTTATTAAGTGCAGTATTAGATACACAAATAAAATGGAATACCCGAAAGGATTTTTCAACACAAGTTGCAACCAACTGTTCCGTGTTGCAGTATTTAAACTTCCTATTTCCATTTTCAACAGTGATTACTCAACTGACTTTTGAGTTAATAAAAACAGATAAACTTAAAAAAGTTGTTTCTGCAGACAATATTGTTAAACTGTTGAAACTAATTTTCAGTGAAGTGAAGGACCTTAACCACCAGTTAGAATCAGTGTTATGGATACTAGCACGAAATCCTTCACAATTAATACTTTCAGGTTCACAAGTATCGTACACAGAGGGAAACTTAATGACAAGTACTCAGCTATACAATGCTATAATGACTTTAATGCCTAGAGAAAAACTAGGACGCGAATTAAAGACTTTAATTAATGAAAAGTTATTCCCAAAAATAATCCAACTGGCTCTTCCTGTGGAAGAAGAAATCTTTATTCGGCAACCACCACCAGAACCTTTATCTCCAAAAACACCACAACCGTTACTTCAACCACATTTACAGAAAAAACAATTAGAGGAGCCGATTAAAATATTTGCGGCCACTGCAGCTACCGAAAAATTATTATGGCCTTATGATGTTTAAATGTACTATACAACTATCTCCATAGAAGATGTTTACACCAAGAATATGAATATACATTATTGTAAATAAAGTATAGTTAAGTAACTAAAGTAAGTTTTACATTTAGTATGATATTTAAAAAGTATATGATCCACTATGAATAAGTATTTAAAGAAATTAGATTAAAGGAATTAGTATTATGTATTCCGCGTAATGCGCTTCAATTTAGATATTATAAAAATTAATACGTATAAATATAAAGTTCTTTAAACTATCAGAAATTTCAAAGCCCGTAATGACAATTGCTAGACAAAAATCTTACGAGGCCGTTGTACTATATTCACTTTCGTAATAATAAGAATAATATAGTTAAAAGATATAGTCAATATTTCCCTAAAACACTTTTAGAAATACCTAACTAATCATAAATAGTATTAGTTGCAAAATAAGAATTAAGAATAAACATAGATAGATAAGGTTGCAAATATTTTTATTAAAAATACTTAATCGGGAATGTCATTCCACTGATCAGGATTTTTGTATAAAGACCGAATTAGTGCAATTGTATCGTTATGCATTTTCTTATTAATAGGAAAATCCAAAAAGGGTTTTTCACTAAGATCTCCATCTTCATTAACGCGTTGTCTTACGGCCTTACGGTGATAAGCAGTCTTTTTTCCAGACCGCCGTCCTTGGAAACCCGTTCCAAAGAAAATATATCGACGGTACCGTTCGGCTAGGGTACGACCATTTGAATCAACGATTTTCCTTTCCACATGCTATAATTACAAGAAACTATTTAGAAAGGATATTTATTGGATATTTTATAAGTAGTCCTTTATATTTACTAATTTTTGAAGAAGTAAATTACAATACCCTCAAATGCTCCTCAGAAAGCTGAAGATATTCCTTTATTTGAGAGGTTAATGTATCATCCCTAAACAAATAGATTTATGATTGAATTGTATATATAGTTCAGTAATAAATATTTAAGGTACAAAAAGTTTGAAACCTTTGACAAGAGGCATTTTCTTCCGTAACCTTTTTACGAATGTAAGGACAAGCCAAGGTTTCTAAATTATAATCCTCTGGAATTTGACGTTCTATTTGAATGTCCTCAATGCTGTAAATGTACATAGAATTTAGTTATTACGATAAAATCTACTAGCAGTTACAATTAATAAAACTAGTGTAATTATTCCTACATTGGAGTTACTGAAACAATAGCCATTGATGTAGGCGGACTAAATTTAGCCTTCCAAACGGCCTGAATTTTGGCTACGGCCTCCCAATTGATCTTAAATAACTCCTTCGGCATTTTTTGAGATCCTTAAAATAAATACACATGAAGGTTATTAATTCTGCCATCGTTTGCCAGTAAAACGAATTCGTTAAGGTCAACAAAATAAGGACAATTTCCGAAACTTTTTAGAAATACAGTAAAGATTGTTATTTAGATACTAAAATACACTAAAAAAAATTCATTGCCCTATCTAACTAATTATACACATTTAGTTTACATTGTGTAGTTTTAAGTATGTTTAACTGTTGATGTGTGACAACAAAAAGGGACAAGGTGGTGCAGTGGCTCTTAGATGGACAGGGCCAAAAACAGACTTTAAAGAGCTCTGGCAAGGGAATTCAACAGTCCATTAATTTAACGACAGTCATTCCATACCACAAACGGACCTCCTGAAAACGTTACTCTTCTGATTCATATCAGAATTCTGAAAACTATCGAACAAGACAGCCCCACTGTGCCGACTTTTCTGACCGACTATATTCTCAAAGTTCTCTGTTCAACGTAAACGTAGATATCTTGAACATTAAATAATTTTCCGTTCTTGCATATGACGACTACTATCCTTTATTTATCCGACCCTTCCGCATACATCTGACCTTGTATACAAGAAATAGCCTGAACGAAGAGAAATTGTCGAAATAATGAAGATTAAAGGGAAGGGAACAATGAATTCGGCTCTTTTAGCGGAACACAACAATACGATTCAATAAAGTACTACACTTGACATTTCTTTCCGTTGGACCTTATACCATTCATTTAGTAAATTTTTGCAAAAAGACCAGAAAACAAATATTGTGACTCCTGAAATATAATATGCAGGCTGATTTTCTTGGAGTTGTATATAATAACAAGTATTAGACTACATAATGATTAATGTAAAGGGGCGAAATAATGGCCAAATTCTAATTAGGTAAATTCTACTAACATTAGCAGCTATAAAATTCTATATTGGTAACGTAAACTGTGAACGGAACGACATTTCTTTAAATTTCAATAAGTTTTAAACTCAAATCTTAAGGCTAAATTATATATACTAAATCACATTAAAACCTTCTCAGTCTACTGTGGACATGACAATTTTAGATAGCAAAATTTACATTTGCATTACAGTAGGCATCCATCAGGAAACAAGTAAGTAATACCGATACTCCCACAGTAAAGAAAACATTGAAAGACAAATGTCGACTGCCGCGGACATTGCACTATCTTGTTAACCTTCAAGACCAACTTGACCGAACCAAAATACATATTATAGCATTTCTCTGTTTCATAACACAAATGTTCCACAATTATAGTAATCTATAGGTATATTATAATTATTATAGCCCACTGCTACAAATAGCCTACTTGAATATACACTGCTTGTTATGTCTTGTAATTTACACTACTATTTGTGCATAGAATACTATCATGTAAACTGTAGTACTGTACTGTCACTAAATTAACCAAGCAGACATTTAATACGTAAAATATGGGAAATGTGTGTTATATCTCTACTATATAAGGTATTGTTTCACTTCACTTTAATTGTATGCACACTGTAAAGTTGTATTATAATCAATACACTATAAGTAAAAATATATAAATATTATATTGCCTACTATTCCTTCAAGCTCACTAAAAGTAGAAAAAACTACGAGTAAAGAAAAGTGGATGACATAGTTTACAAAAAGCTGGATGATATTCTCAATGTCATGCTCGTTCATGACATACAAGTTATCAAGTATACAATATGATTTATTAGCCATAAGAAAATGTACCCTTTAAATACTTTAAAAACACTGGACTCTAAAAACAATTGAGACAATTATAATTGATACCTTGTTATATTTATGTTATTTGCACTTAAGTTGTCTAGTCAGATTGATTTGCAATTGTTTAATAGAACAGAACACTTTTATACACAGAACATTTTTAATTACCGCCTTGAATTTTCAAATGCCATAGGATTGAGTTAACGCATTTACTAAAAAGGCAAATTACGGCGAAATGGTGTGCGTAAACATTTGAAGGCTAAATCGACACCTATATGTCTAACTAACTATATGCAGATTTGTTCGTTCAGATGAAATAGAAATATTCCTACCAGCTAATTACAAATTTTTCAGATGATGTAATACATTCAGCCATACAAGAAAAATATGTAAATGTATTCATATAAATTAGAAAAGACCATCTGTATAAGAAATAATAGTAATAAACTAATTTTAGTAACCGAATATTGCTAGCTACTACCTATAGTTAGAACGAAGATATTATGATTCAACTCTTCTCTATGATTTAATTCAACTGATGAATTAACATTGGTAAGACTTATGTAATCCCAAAATAACACCATATAAATACAGTAAGTGCAGCTAATGAGAAGGACGTTAGGTATATCCTGGTATAACTGTTTCTTAGTGTTATGAAATGAATAGACGAAGCTTCAATCAGCATCATTTGAATTAAGACTTGCTTCATCGGTAGTCCCTAATATGACAGTTATGATTATTATGCAAATGTTACAAATCTCTATCAAAGTTGTTGCAAATATTTAGGTAAAAGTATGATTAGTGGAAAATTTTGGTCTGGTATTGTAATTATACTTCTATTTTAAATTGAATGTACATGAAGTAGATATGCATTCTATACCGGATATTACCAAATAATGTTTCTATTAACTAAATAATTTTCATCCGGGTAATATTAACCCTATGTAGCTTGTAAAAGAATTTTAAACTGAATTCGCCACATCTTGACATTGAATTAAAGTTAGTCTCGTATGCGTGGCATATTATGTAAAAATAGGCTGCATGTATGTACCAAACAGCAGTTCTTCATTTCAGCTGGAATTAATAATAAAGGATACCAATTAACATTCAAATAATTTTAAAGTATGTTAAGTAACTAATTACATTAGAATAACGAATTAAATGTCATTTCATTCCTCATGTTAAAGATTACTTACTTATATTAAATTGACTTTAAAAACCAAGTAAAATAATATATGTATCTCAACTTAAAGTCATCATAATACGTAATGTAAACAATGGTATTAGATATAATTAAGTATCTCCTTTGGTAAAATGAACTAATTAATACACCTACATAAATTAAAAAGCGTAGTTTTTCTCATAGTAAGAATGCCTCGATCAATGTTTCATTAGTGCAGTTCAAATACATTAATGTCAAATGCATAAGAATATATACAGTCATTTTGATGAAAAAGAAATGAGTAGTTGTACTTACAATACAATTACCTACTATATCAAACCACCAAATAGGCTAGAGAACAACCAACAATCCCTGCCCAGGGCCCCGCGTAATTCAAAAACATTTCTAGTAAATAATGCCACGAGATTTCCATAATATTGTTTTCCTATAACGGAACAGATTGAAGTGCAACTGAATGTATATACTATACATTTACAACACATTTTCTATCAAAAATTAGTCCTTTATTAAAACGACATGATTATGAAAAAACACAATTCTATTATTTTTTTCCCAGCCACATTAAATACAACCCTTCCTAACTGACGAAAGCATTTCTAAAAACAGCAGTTTCATTAATGAAAACGCCTGAATAACAGGACTTTGAAACTATTTGGCGGATGGATCCGGCAAACATATGCCTGGAATCGGAAATTAAGCAGTTAGAGTTTCACCACGGGCAAAAGATGTGCCACACAGCTACACGGACCTTAAAATTTTGCTGTTTTCTTTTGATGACAAATAATCACTGATGAGATTTCTGATGAGACAAGATGATTGGTTGTCCGCCCAGAAATGTCAATTTCAAACTGTGAAAAGGAAAATTATTTTACAACATTACCCGATGAAAATTAGCACATATACATTATCTGAAATACAAATTCCAATATATAAATAAATTATAGATTCGTTGAAAATTCAGTTACGAAAACAAATCCAAACAAGATCAAGATATTCCCAAAATTTTCCAAAACAACTGCAGTAAAACTGAAAATAAAAATAAAAGAATATTATTATAATACAATATTCACAGTAACAAATGAAATGACTCAAATGAAACTTCAATTGATAAATTATGATATTGACCATTAGGGCACCTATATTTCAATACATTACCAAAAAACTCAAAAAAGTCACCACAGTACTTGCAGAAATTTCAGGCCAGCTGGAAATAGGTAAAATAAGTATTACAAATAATCATAAACAGTACATAATAGAATAGTTGCCAATTAATGATTATTTCTAATGAATTAATGAATGAAATAACCGACAAACCAAAATAATTTCATAAACTTCACTAAACAAAACACAAACCAAACACTGCCAGCGACCGAACATAAAATGGCAAGACAAATAGCAGAGCCCTTGTAACAGCGGCATGGCATCTTACTTTGCTCTTTCGGCGTGTTTTCTTAAGTCACAGATTGGTAAGGACCACGACTTAAGGAATTCCCCACGAAACTTAAAATCCTTGCACATTACTTATACTTTCCAGAATGCTGAATACCATTTTCATGTAATACGTAAGCACTTAAAGGTAAATTATTTTAAGTCAGTTGTAAGTCAGCCGACATATGTAAAAATAAAATTCCTGTTCACTGACTGTTAGCATTTAATACCTTAATTTAAAGTTAGTTAGTTAAATACTATTTAAGAATAATTAATATTCAACCACTATTTAAAAAAAAATACAAAATAGCCTTAAAATCCATACCTTTTTCCAAAAATACAGAGGTGGGCATAGTTTAGGCCATTTTGTACTACGGCCAAAAATAAAAGATAAAAAATAAACCATTACAATTATAATAGCTAATTAATACAGTAAATGATAATTATAATTAAAAACTTAAATATTAAAAGTACATTATAATATGGGAAATAATACGTAAATAACGATTAATTACCTATAATATATTAATTAATACTTAGTAAGTGTAATTATATAAAATATCACTGAAAGGTGAAATAAATGTCAAATGGGCATTCCAAACAATTAAAATGCAACCCGAACGAATTGGGGGTTTTAAGGTTGAGTCCAACAATAATAATAACTTATTATTTGGTATCAGCAAGAAAATAAATACAATAACAGATAAAATACAAAAAAAAGAATTGTATCGGAAAATTGTGCGCCGATTTGTCTTATGTAGAGGCTTTAATTGTAAAGTAACTTTATGCTAGAAATTTAAAATTTGGTCGTAAAATGAAAACTTTAGTTTGGAGGACCAAACCTTTCTTTGTAAAAGGAGGGAGCATTTGTGGTAAACCTGTTACACAAAGGTTAGAGTAATAATACCACGAGTCGTATTATTGATTTAGTAATAAAATTAGGGGGATTGACGCACGTCTCTCTTCTCTGACGCACTTGTCACCGCGTCCGACTCTTCACATCTTTACACATGTGAGTGTACTCTACAATATTAATTGTGTCTGTCAAGAGTTGAATCAAGTCTTTACTTGATTCAACTCAGAATGTCACTGCGGAGGGTCTGCAGAGATTTGGGAAAATATAAATAAGAATTCCTGCAGCCCCTCCGTG
>CM036940.2:89214498-89493211 GCA_020352615.2 Yoshiicerus persimilis
TTCTTATCTTGTGAAAATACGGTCCGACTATTCGGCCCAACCACATTACTGGGTATTTCGAGTGGCTATACTTCACATTCATTTAAAACCTTTTTAAAGGTAAAATGGAATATGCTGACGAGGCCCATAAGGGCAAGAAAATATTTTTATCAACTAAAATGAAGTTCAGTAATTGTTCAGGGACACTTACCATGTAGCTCGAGGCTATGGATCATTTCATAAAACAAAATTAAATTTTGGATATCCATATTTTTATTTGCCATGAATTTAATTCATCGTTGGTTATTTCGAGCTTTTTATTTATATTTAATTTTCATTTATTTTTGAGAACCAACTTACGAGAATTTCAAGAACAAGTTAATACATTTGAACGAAACCCATAAATTATTTTAATTAAAATTTGCCCAATTAAATTTGTTATGTCTAAACTACCGACCTACCATAGTAAAATTGGTTAGGTCCTTTTTGGGTAAATCTTTAAACCAGAATATAAATTTTTTAGAACTGGGGTTCCATGACATAAATCCTTTGCAAATACTTTGAAAAAATTAAATATTGAAAAGTCCACATTCTTATTGATTTTTGTAGCACGAAAACAACAGCAGAAGAAAATGCTTAAATTTATAATTTGCTCTATATTTTATAAAAACCAAAAAATTGTTAAAAACGGAAAAATGCGTACATATTTATTTCAGAACGTGACGCACTGAAGCGCATTAGTTGCTTTAATTTGAATCTTACCAGAATCTCTAGAAATCCTAAGCAGAACTACAGAACTTTTTGATTTCTCTACTTTTCTCTTGTCAACCGGTAGTATTCTAATGGAAACTAATTATACTTACTATTCTAATGGAAACTGTAAAAAGCCTGGTACATTTCGTTCCCAAACTCCGAAAGCATTCATAAAAGACGTTATTGCTCTCAGAACTAAATTATATAGCGTAATAACATCAAACGGGAATGTAAATGATTAACACTAAAACGTTTTCCAACTGTGTAATAAAAAATAAATTACAACACCAACACTACAGTCAACCTTTTGAAAATTTATGTAATATCAAGACACGACGCTGCATTATTGAGGATCAAACTTTTTTTTAACATTTATTTTATCTTATGAATTGAGATTCAAAGATTTTTTTCAAAAAAGTAGAAAATATTGCTTATTAATACTCATTCTCCTAACTAGTTTAATGGCATGGTTTAAATGCTGAATTCCAAAATTTGACGTGCAATTCTTTGAAACCGCTATATGCCAAAAAGAGAGTGAATCATGTAAAATCATTCACTCCGTATTTTATTTGCTGCAGAAGGGTTGACTAATGTCATGCAAAACTTAATGAATACGTTTTTCCGTAGATAGTGCACCTGTACCGTTAGTAATTGAGAGTGGTAATTCAATCGAAACGTATTAAACGCAATAGTTCCTTGAAATGCCTTTATTTATTTATATTTTATTTAACTTTACAAATATCTTACAAAACGTCCAACGGCTTTTGATTTCTATTTCTTAATACTGGGAAGCTTTTTCTTTTCAGAAACTCCTGTTATTTTGTATTTCATTGATCTTCAGCTAGTACGTAACAAAATCAAAACTGCCACCAGGTTAATCTTTAATTCTGTCCAAGTAAAATTTAAACTGTCCAGTATTTCTAAAGTGAAGACTTCTATATGTAAACTGTACACTTCCTTGGTCACAATCTAAAAAGTTTGTCGTAAACTTCTACTAATTGATACATTGGTTGCATAAACAAGGGAATGACTTTAAGGGTTATGATTAACTACTCACATTTTCTGAACTTCAAATGCTTGCAATTTTAATACACCGATTTATGAGTGCTTGTTGACCCACATTTTGGTTATGCATGAAAATCTTATTTTAAAGAGCTACAATATTGAATTTTTTCACTTCTTGAAAATGTCTCACTCTTTTTGGGAACAATTCGATTATAATTTACGTGGTGTGATATCTCATTTTGCCGTTTGGAAGATTTGGATGAGGACAATTACTTACCCAAATCCCTAATGGTGGCCACGTAGTATGTTTACGCTCTCTGTACCTGAAAAGGCACCTTATCAAAATTTGCAACGGTTACTACAGTTATGTAAACAAATATTATCTCATTGTCCTAGGAAAACAGTACACATTGCGCCTCATAAAAAATCGCTTACCTAACAAGGGTCAGTACAGATAAGGTCCCTAACGCAGAGAAGTCTAATACATTCTAAATAAAGTCGAAATGTATTCGCATTTTTCTACTGAGAATAACTCTCCTGTACAGAGGCTGTAGTTGAACAACAGATATCTACCCGATTTAAGTTTTAAATTGTGTCGTCAAAGACTCGGTATGGAAGAGGAAAACTCTTAGAAATACTTCTAAACTTTTATTGTAATGAAAAATAATCAATTATTGACAGACAAGGAGAAAAGCAATACTAACAGTCTTCCTCTGCAATAATAGCGTAAGTAGAAGTTTGCTCTGGAGCAAAAGAACAGAGAGAAGGAATATTCTTGAACTTAGTGTAAATCAAACAACATACACGCAAGCAATTTCTCAGCTACGGTATTGACTTCATATCTCTAAACTTCAACAGTGCAAAGTATATTCTTGCGCACATCACTAAACGCTTCATTGAGCAAGGTGGACCATCGTATTCTCGAGTCGTACCTCGATTCTGCATTAACAATGGAAGTAAAGCTAACGAAATCAATTTTTCTTTTTTTGGTAAGTCAACTTAATTCCTCAGTAGTTTCCCAATATTCAACTTTATATCATTTTTGAATTGCAGAGTTTGTTTTTTCAGCTAGCAGTTGCTATCTGTTTATCGTACGTTATTGGTTTACACTGTTGCAACTTTAGAGAGTATCTTAGTGAAATACGTGCCTCGTTGGCACGACATCAAGATGATATGAT
Source organism: Yoshiicerus persimilis (assembly GCA_020352615.2). Lineage (NCBI taxonomy): Eukaryota > Metazoa > Arthropoda > Collembola > Entomobryomorpha > Tomoceridae > Yoshiicerus > Yoshiicerus persimilis. The sequence goes on from CM036940.2 coordinate 89,217,414, forward strand.
AAACAGGGGACATTGGTGACTTTTTTGTTTTGTATTTCCTAAATAAGAATATGAACTGCCGCCTTAACAAAACTTTTCTAAATAAGGTTGCCAGCAGGGTATAATACAGGTAGTCTACAAAACGTGCATAATACACAACTGCATAATGTTTATGTTTACCAAAGTACCCTGTAACATATATATTTCTTAATATATTGTAGTTGACTATCAGCGTTCATTGTTGTTCCAGCGCAGCTCTTTTAAAATTGGAAGCGTTTTTTAATGGCGCAATAGAAATAAAATTCAAATATTAAACAATCTAGTTGTAGTAAAACTTGAAACACATCTTATTATTCCGTTGTAAATGATATAGTTACAGAAAGAGCGCAATGATCATAACTGAACAGAATTTCTTTGCCATCGCCTGTAAACTTTATATTTATTTTATATTTATCTAAATTATTGTATATATTGTATATATTGTTATATATTATTATTAACCGTGTAATTTTAAATTATATTACACAATTGCTAATGTTGCTGCTGCTAATCCTTGTGTACTTCTTAAAATGTATTTTTGTAGTGTAGTCAAATAAATACATGTAATGTAATGTAGTATTGCGGTGAGTGGTCCATAATGGTAAACATCGAAATAAAAAATGATGAATGAAACAGAGTATTGTAAATATGCCTACATGTAAATATATATGACATGTAAATAATATGAAATTTTACTTACCGGTGTAAATTATTATTATTATTAAATATGGATGAATAACTCTGTCTGGCTATAATCAGAATTGGATCTGGATATTCTAGAAATCGAAGGCGTTCTAATTTCAAGTTGCTAATTGAAACACTTTGCATTTCATTGTCTAAAGGTACAATTGCGTCTTTATTTAAAAGATGAATATGAGCACTGTATTTGTTGAAATGCAAGAATGCTTTAAAAAATTACGTAAAACTAAAAACCATAAACATAACTGAACAAATAACGCTAGTTTACCAATTATACCATCTTTGCAACGGAAATATATTATAAAAAGTCTTAGACGTTCCGCAAGATTCCTTGGTAACTTCTATGGTAGTTTTTATAATTAATTTTTTATTTTAAAATGTATTTTGTATTACACAGTGAGCGGGATCAGCTATTTTAGTTCCACTAATTGTCGTCTACAAAAGTTGATTTAAGGCGTTGCTCTCGTAAGACATTTGCATGAGAATGCCCTGCAAATAATATGAGTCTACACAATATTGCAGCTCTTTCAAGGATCCGGCAAATTCTTCAAAGGTTGCAACCATGCACAAAGTTCGAAGATCCAATTTGGCCATTCTTCAAAGATTGAAAACCCACCTCTTTCAGAGGTCGAATTAATAAAAATTTAGATAATGCAGTCATTTAATGTTGTAAAATAATCATTGTTGCCAACACCGAATGAAGATACAAATAATTAAATTACATTAATATGGCTTACAAATTAGCTCGTCATTGTCCCGTAGCTGCAGTCCATTAACGTTTTTGGAAGCCAGAGAAAGACAGACAAACGGAAGCTGCAAAAACTGAACGGTGTGGAATGCACTGTATTGTATTTGGAGCATTCTTATCAAGGAATGGATCACGAGGAAGAAATTGCATCCTTTCCAATTATTGTTTTGAAACCAGTGTAATGATTTCTTACGTGTTTTAGGTAGCGATGATAAGGTACTTATTGATTTCATTCCGTGGTCGTATTGTATTTTTAATCAATCACAATGTATTTCATCATACAAAGAAGCTGTAGGTTGCCTTTGTGCTACAAATGCTAGTATTTTGTCCAAAAATAGTAAAAGAGAAATAACATTCTGGTAAGCAGTTAAAAAGACTTTTCTTAATGCTGAGACAACCTTTATCAAAAGTGATGTATCTGAATAGCGTCGTGTACTGTCTTCAGAAATTCCCTGCAAACGCAAGTCGCACACAAAATCTTTACAGTCCAGTAAAAGCGCACACTGAATTACATTTTTAATATAGTCTGCATAGAACCTGCGTAATGAAATACAATTGAAAGTAAAAATCTTATTTTTGAAAATAAAAGTACGTTATTAAGGATAACTTTTCGGTCTTACAGCAAGAAATGCAAAGTCAGTGTCGTCCAAGTCGCTTTGGGATTCTGCTTGATATTTTTGGAATAGACAATTTCTTTGCGCTTGTGTGGTAACAGTACGTAGGACTGAATTTGAAAGCGAGTCATTAAGGCAGAATCGTAAATGTCCGGTTTATTTGTACTTCAAAAATTCATACTTAGTGTTTGCAACACACGTTTTAGTAAAAGAAAGTAGCCTTACAGCAAATGCTTCAGTGCATACCTGGGTAAGACCTTTCGAATGTAATAGTTGTGACAAAGACTGCAAAAACAAAGGGTATTTGATAACTCACGTGGAAATTCATTCTGTTCTGCAAAGCCATTCGGGGGTAACATTTCTGACAAAAACTTCTCCCATAAAGGATAAACTCATAATAAACAAATAACAAAAGACTTTTGAATGTAGTTTTCGTCAAAATCGTCTCTCCCAAAAAGGTTAGGTAACAAAATATATACAAATTTATACTCGACCTACTGGCGAAAAACCATTTGAATGCACAATGTGAAACTGCATTTCTCACTAAAAGAAATAAAATATCACTAAGAATGTAATATTTGTTACAAGCATTTCTAAGAAAAAACGCTTGCTGAAACGTATGCGAATTCACTCTGGAGAATAGCTGCACAAATGTGATATTTCCACTAATGTTTCAGGCTAAAACGTAATTTAAAAGTGCAACAACCATCGAGTTCATGGTGAAGTGCATCTGATCTGATGCGACATTTGTGGTAAACTATTATTTAGCTCTTTTGAATTCAAAAAACACGAAGGAGTTCATTTACCAGAAATCCCTTTGTGTAATGGTGTACCGAGAAAAGGTCCAAAACGAAAAGGTCCTGACATTCGAGAAAAGGTCCAATAACACTCGAGAAAATGTCCAATGACACTCGAGAAAAGGTCCAATGACATTCGAGAAAACGTCCAATTAGAAATAGTGTTCATAATAAACTCTGGCAGGACACAAATTTTATGTACAAGGCAATAAAAACCAATTATTTATCATTTTTGATTCAAAAATTAAGAGATTTGAATTTATTATGACCGTTACTTCTAATTGGATGTTTTCTCGAATGTCATTGGACCTTTTCTCGTGTGTCATTGGATCTTTTCTCGTGTGTCATTGGACCTTTTCTCGAATGTCATTTGGACGTTTTCGTTTTGGACCTTTTCTCGCAAAACCGGTGTAATACATTAGTAATGCCAGATGGATAAAAAACTAATTAAGAATTTTTTGAAACACATGTCTTGTAATTAAATGTAGATACTGGATTAAAGTTTTTTTGTAGAGGTAAATTTTAAAAATGTGGCAACCGCAATGATTTCTAAATAAATGTAGTTTAATTTCTAAGTAAACATATTTTATTCTATATAAATAAAGTTTTCTAACATTTTGAAATTGAAATGTCCTATACGCAGTAGCCTGAAAATAGCTATTTTCCTAAAGATGTGAACACAAATTGATGATTTATCGGTGTCGTATATTTGTTCTATCAAGTGGCTTAAGCTGTAGATAGTCAAATAGTAATAAACCATTACAAAATATCACAGTAGTGCAACGTTAATATTTCAAATTATTCAAAAAAGTTTCAATATATTTCAAATTACTCAAAAAAGTTTCAATTTATTTCAAATTATTCAAAAAAGTTTCAATTTATTTCAAATTATTGAAAAAAGTTTCAATGTATTTAAAATTATTGAAAAAAGTTTCAATTTATTTCAAATTATTCAAAAAAGTTTCAATTTATATAAAATTTATTTTAAAAGTTTCAATTTATTCAAAAATATTTGAATTTATTTGAATTTATTTCAAATTATTCAAAAATGTTTGAATTTATTTGAATTTATTTCAAATCATTCAAAAAAGTTTCAATTTATTTCAAATTATTCAAAAAGGTTTCAATTTATTTCAAATTATTCAAAAAAGTTTCAATTTATTTCAAATTATTCAAAAAAGTTTCAATATATTTCAAATTACTCAAAAAAGTTTCATATTATTTCAAATTATTCAAAAAAGTTTCAATTTATTTCAAATTATTCAAAAAAGTTTCAATTTATTTCAAATTATTCAAAAAAGTTTCAATTTATTTCAAATTATTCAAAAAAGTTTCAATTTATTTAAAATTATTCAAAAAAGTTTCAATTTATTTAAAATTATTTTTAAAAGTTTCAATTTATTCAAAAATATTTGAATTTATTTGAATTTATTTCAAATTATTCAGAAAAGTTTCAATTTATTTCAAATTATTCAAAAAAGTTTCAATTTATTTCAAATTATTCAAAAAAGTTTCAATTTATTTCAAATTACTCAAAAAAGTTTCAATTTATTTCAAATTATTCAAAAAAGTTTCAATTTATTTCAAATTATTCAAAAAAGTTTCAATTTATTTCAAATTATTCAAAAAAGTTTCAATTTATTTCAAATTATTCAAAAATATTTGAATTTATTTGAATTTATTTCAAATTATTCAAAAATGTTTGAATTTATTTGAATTTATTTCAAATTATTCAAAAATGTTTGAATTTATTTGAATTAATTTATTTCAAATTATTCAAAAAAGTTTCAATTTATTTCAAATTATTCAAAAAAGTTTCAATTTATTTCAAATTATTCAAAAAAGTTTCAATTTATTTCAAATTATTCAAAAAAGTTTCAATTTATTTCAAATTATTCAAAAAAGTTTCAATTTATTTCAAATTATTCAAAAAAGTTTCAATTTATTTCAAATTATTCAAAAAAGTTTCAATTTATTTCAAATTATTCAAAAAAGTTTCAATTTATTTCAAATTATTCAAAAAAGTTTCAATTTATTTCAAATTATTCAAAAAAGTTTCAATTTATTTCAAATTATTCAAAAAAGTTTCAATTTATTTCAAATTATTCAAAAAAGTTTCAATTTATTTCAAATTATTCAAAAAAGTTTCAATTTATTTCAAATTATTCAAAAATATTTGAATTTATTTGAATTTATTTCAAATTATTCAAAAATGTTTGAATTTATTTGAATTTATTTCAAATTATTCAAAAAAGTTTCAATTTATTTCAAATTATTCAAAAAAGTTTCAATTTATTTCAAATTATTCAAAAAAGTTTCAATTTATTTCAAATTATTCAAAAAAGTTTCAATTTATTTCAAATTATTCAAAAAGTTTCAATTTATTTCAAATTATTCAAAAAAGTTTCAATTTATTTCAAATTATTCAAAAAAGTTTCAATTTATTTCAAATTATTCAAAAAAGTTTCAATTTATTTCAAATTATTCAAAAAAGTTTCAATTTATTTCAAATTATCCAAAAAAGTTTCAATTTATTTCAAATTATTCAAAAAAGTTTCAATTTATTTCAAATTATTCAAAAAAGTTTCAATTTATTTCAAATTATTCAAAAAAGTTTCAATTTATTTCAAATTATTCAAAAAAGTTTCAATTTATTTCAAATTATTCAAAAAAGTTTCAATTTATTTCAAATTATTCAAAAAAGTTTCAATTTATTTCAAATTATACAAAAAAGTTTCAATTTATTTCAAATTATTTTTAAAAGTTTCAATTTATCCAAAAATGTTTGAATTTATTTGAGACGGCATGTACGGGTCAGTAGCCCAGACTACGACATATAGTGGTCGCCAGTACAGACTGCGACACATACCACAACATACACACACACACAGCATCCAATACATACACACAACATACGTATAGTACGAACAGTTCAACCTCCCTCTTTAAGGGGAAGGCGTTGCCCAATTTTGCTCATTTACGAACTTGTTCATAAGGAGAACCTATATTTTCATAATGTGGAAACAGATTGTAAAAAAGTTTAACCGTTCATGAGTTACAGCGCTATCTCACTAACTAACTAACTGACTAACTAACTAACTAACTGACTAACTAACTAACTGACTAACTAACTGACTAACTAACTGACTAACTAACTAACTGACTAACTAACTGACTAACTAACTGACTAACTAATTAACTGACTAACTAACTGACTAACTAACTGACTAACTAACTAACTGACTAACTAACTGACTAACTAACTGACTAACTAACTAACTGACTAACTAACTGACTAACTAACTGACTAACTAGCTAACTGACTAACTAACTGACTAACTAACTGACTAACTAACTAACTCACAGACAGACAGCCCAATGGCATACAGTAGTTGCACTACTGAATAAGCATTACTGCAGAGTATAATACAGGGTTGACCGTATGTAACGCTCCATAGGACAAACAGACTACAGTTTGCGACAATATAAATAATCCGCTTCAATGTTTATCCGCATAATTAAGTTTGCATTATGTGGATCAAGGGCGTATTTAAGGGGGCACGTGCCCCCCTTAATCCGAGAAAATAAAGAATTTTTTTCAGAAAAAAAATCGTATATTTTGTGACTTAATATAGCTGAAAAAGGCATAATTTATTGCGTTTCGCGCAAAAAATCCTATCATACATATCCTATAACCCCCCTCCCTCTTGATCAAATTCCTGGATACGCCCTTGATGTGGATTAATAATACTATTGTTAAATAATACAATAAATAAATATTACTATACTATACTATAAATACTATTGTTTAATATTCAATTGAATTGAATTAATTACAAATAAAGTAATAGTATTTAAAATTCATTAACAATATCACATTTCTGAAAAATAGCGTTTTTTAAAAATTGTGTTAGGTTGGCTAAAATAATTTTCGGATCGAGTTGAGTTGAATGATTATGGGTTGGGTTCACGAGGGGCTACGTAAAATGGTTATTGGGTTGCGTTGAGTTCAAGTTTTTTCCGCTGGGTTGGGTTGGCTATAGAAAAATGGACACAATTACACTGCCCTAATAAATAGCTTCGTTATTTTGTGATGCTCGATGCATACCCGTAAAATCGAACTAGTCTGCTTTGAAGGAAACGGTCTTACACATTAAATTATGTATTACACTTCAGATGTACATTTGATACTCAATAATAGTTTAAGTAAAAAGAACGACACAGATCCAAACTTAAAATGAAATTAAATTAATAAGTATTGCATACCTTTACATTTGAAACAAAAGTGTGTTTCTTTGTGAGTTCACTTTAAATTTTCAAGGTTCTTTTCTTTTATTGGAAAAATGTTGAACAATAAACAACTATAGAAATGCTATTTCAATTGCCAAAGTAGTTGTACATGCAAAAACTGCCCATGTTCTGTATGGAATGTACTCCAAATGCTACATTTCCATATTTTGAGTGACAGCAGCAGCACGACAATGCATTAAAAATTTAATTTACAGTTTTAAGAAACAGTGATTTACTGTAGAATTTATGGGGCGGCATGGGAGTTTAAAATCCGCAACAGCACTCAATGCTATTTTTGGAAAGTTTTCATTGGAATTGCTTATTAGCAACTTAATAATTCCTTAACTGTAACATCGGTTTAGCTAATTGAGTTACGTGGTGGTTTAGTATTAAGAAATTATAAAGTATAGCTATTCATAAAATTCTTGTGAAACCCTGAATTATAAAAAATGTGGTGAAATTATAGATTGCATGCGTAAATATTTGTTAATGTCTAAATCTAAAGGCTGCATTTGTGGGATACCACATTGTGAAACTTTTACAAAATAATAAAAAAACACAAAGTTTGAAGACATTGAGCAGATGTTTGTTATAATGCACAACTGTAAGAAACTTTGGTGTTTTCTTCAGTTCAGAATACATATGAATGCAGCTGCTGCATAGTATGACACATACACAAATTGCCTGTTTTCACAGCAAAGTTTACCTAGAGTGAAGTTAGTATAAACTTTTGGTTTCATTTATCGGTGTATTTTTTGTGATCAATTTTAAAACTGCCAATGTTACAAGAGGCGGAAAAATGGATATTGCTAGTCTATTAGTTTCAACAATAATTTCCTTGTTCATAAACACATTTCAAGCCGAAAACCCATCTAAAATTAAATGGAATAGAATAAAGTTTGGTGGTTTTCAAAATTTTGATTTTTTAATAATTCATTTTTACGGAAGAACAAAAGGCCTGAACGAATGGCTAAGCATTTATTCGGCAGAAAGTAGTGCTCCATATCGCAACCCCTGGATACTGAGGCATTTAAATGATTTTAACAGATATTCAATTCGAAACATGCAGAGAATGTCAAAAAGAGGGATTGCCAATTTTGTATGGAAACCTGTGATCAGTGACAGTTTCCATTTACAAATAGCGGAACAAAGATGGGGAACTATTTTTAACAATGCATTTGTAATTGCTTTAATGGACGGAGATTTTCAAATGGGAAAAGAAAGACGTTTCAGTTGGGATGAAGTTCGATATATGACCACAAAATATTTGATGATCCCAGTTGATTCTTATTGGGGAAATGTTTCACGAATATATTTGCCTCAATTTTGGAGAACAAAAGGCTGGGACGAAATAAAACTTAGCAATTCAATTACTGAGAATGGAATTCTTCACAAGGAGGTTTTGAATTCTGTGTGGAATTTGCAATACAAGAATATGCACAAAAGAAAAGTTCGATTTTGTTATGAAACGTGGTATTTGGCAGATGCTTCACTTTGTTTAGGTCCAATTCACAAATTGTACAAAAATTGCTACGGACCTCACCGAGTTGTAGCTCAAATAGCACGTGAATACAACTTCACTGTCGATTTCTCTTTTTCGACCCGTTACGACCAATGCGCAGCAACTCCAGATATAATAATAATCACTGATGGTTACTTAACCTGGAAAGTATCATCACATAATTGGTTCCAACATATTCAAAAGGGATTAACATTGATGTACTGCAGGAAATCTGATTTGTTTTCCGCATCTGTAACTTGGACAGAGTGGATACGGCCATTAGATTTGCGAACATGGCAAATGTTGATTCTGTCATTTTCAATCACCGGAGTTGTATCTGCTTTTCGAAATGCCAAAATTGGAAGACATCTGTTTTGTGAAATTTTGCAAGAGTTGTTTGTTAATTTTTCGCAATTGGTGAGACAACACGCTACTCGGAAAAAAAATTGGAACGTCTTGCTCATCTTTATGGCGATCGTTCTGACTACAGTGTATGAAACAATTATGACAAGCTATGTAATTGCGCCACACGAGAAAACCATTTTTGAAAATCTTCCTGAATTATTAGCAGCAGGGTACAAAATTCTGATCGACAATAAGTATGTGGTTAGGCTTAGCAACGAAGACATTTACTACCGAGCTTTTGTAAAATATAACTTAACCGATAAAATAAACACTAGTTTTGTCCGTTTTCCTTGGGAATTGGATTTTAATAACCGGGTGCCCCTTCCTACAAATTTATCTGTAAAAGGGGCATTTCCTGTTGAGGACCACTTCCTTGGTTGGGCAAAAGCTGAGATGGAAGCATTAAAAGCTAATTCGACAATTCGCTGTCATCATGTCATTCGAAATTATGGCTACGGTCCAAAAGGATGGGTCTTTCAAGGTGCTTTCGTTGAAAACATGTTGGAATTGATGTCCTTCTTTCTCGAGGCTGGACTTATCAATTTCTGGAATGAAATTAGTTATTGGGATCATAATTTCAGGGGAAATGTTCACAAAGAAATCGTGGAATGGAAAGAGAAGCAGCCAATACCTCTAAATCTGAGCCTCAAATTCGAATCCATATTTTACATTTGGAGTACTTCGTTAGGAATTTGTTTTCTTTGCTTTCTTATTGAAATTCTCAGTACTGTTAAACGAAGTACTGCAACAAATTTGGTTACTGATTTTTCTGTTTAAATCTTATTAGTGCCTTTGCTGTAAAAAACGGTTTATAAACTCACATATGCGCAGTTATGGTGAGTTTTGCAAAATTTAAATAAACGGTTTTTGGTTCACAAACTCAACAACAATATGAAGTCAACTATGACACTCTGATATTCATTTTTAGGGAATCAGTATGGATGTCCTCCTTGTATAGCCAATTAAAAACGAACTTTACATGTAAAAGTGCTGTTAATACTTTCATAGCGGAAAACCCTCTATTGATCCAAGTTAGAAAACCTCTCTGTAGGTACTTTAATGCATTGTCTTTTATTAATTGTGATTCTATTTAAAAATTCATTGTAAGTCATGTCATATCTCAAATCAGCCTGTCTCATTTTTTATTGTCGCGTAAAATCGTTTAAGCAGTCCTTTCTTCTGTTACCTGTCGTTTTACATTTCATATTCCATGAATAAGCGCAGTCTTTACTTTTACACTTCTATCAAATTGCTATCGAAATTACAGAACAGATAACTGCCGGTACAAAAAAGTAATTATTTCAAAGTATTCAATCTGCTCTTTAGATTAACTTTTCTAAATGCCATAGCTTTCCATGAATTTAAAAACAGAAAATGTAAATCATCGATATAGATGCATATTCGAGAGATAACAAAACCCAGAGCAAACTAATTAGAATAATCTCCTAGATAGCGGAAATGACAATACCTGTAGCTGTAAGACATATTTTGGGATGACTCAAAGTTGGTTTATGTGGAAATAAATATTACAGAGCTTAGACTCGACCGAAACAACTTCTCTTGTCCTTCTGTTCGTCATACTGTTCATTACGTAATTGTTCTTGTTTCAATAATTCATAAGGTAGTTTAAACTGAGTTTGCAATTAGGTTATTGTGTGTGCCATCCTGGACAAAGAGGAATTCGGAGTAAAAGTGGACATCAGGTGTATTCGGGTATAAAGGTAAATACTTAAGTAAATATAAAATGCATTCAGCATTTATTATATTTGGGCGGTTCCGAGTTTTGTTGCGCTTTGTCACATTTCAAGCTTTCTGCATGTCATTAAAATTATTGTCAATCTGAGATATGAATATAAATTTTCTATTAAGCCAAGAAATGTTTTTAAATTAATATTAGTTGCACAGCTTAGTACATTCGCAATGGGTGTGCTCTCTTCCGCAAGTTAGTATTACATTTTTCATTCTTTACTTTCATTAGAATAATTTTGAACAGTGAACAACTTTGCAAATATTATTTCTTATGCCCACAAGAATTTTGTCATGCGAAAACAACATAAGTGTCCTTAGTAAATGTTTCAATAAGTTTAGAGTTCAAAAAATACATTGACGAATTATAAGTTACAGCCCGACACTAGGGCGCGGTGTAAGTTTAACAATAATTTAATGAAAACCTATAGAAAAATTTAAAGAAAGTCCGTTTTTAAATTATTAGAAATGAGTACAAGCTTTTTGTCTCATTTTTCGATTCCTCCCAGCTTCAATACCTTAATCACGAATCCGGGTTTGTAACTTTTGATTTTTTACTTATTGTCGTATAATGAAAACGTACATTGTGCTAATATCAATCTTAATGTGTTCGTTAATAAAGGCATCTAAGGGAACAAGTACCTTAAAATTTCAAGCAACAAGAATAAAGTTTGGTTTCCAAAATTCTGATTTCTTGCTAATTTATTTTAAGAACAGAACAAAAGGCCTGAATGAATGGATAAACATTTATTCGTCAGAAAGTGCACCTTTTTGCAACCCCTGGATACTGAGATATTTGAATGAATCTAATAGACAATCAGTTCCAAAAATTCCCGGAATGGCAAAAAAAGGTATTGCTAATTTTGTATGGAAACCTGTGATCAGTGACACTTTCCATTTGCAAATAGCGGAACAACAATGGGGAACTATTTTGAACAATACATTTGTCATCGGTTTAATGGATGGTAATTTTTCAATGGGAAAAGAAAGAGGTTTTAGTCGGAATGAAATTCGGTACGTAACAACAAAATATCTGATGATCCCAGTTGATTCCCGTGGGGGAAATGCTTCACGAATATATTTCCCTCACTTTTGGAAAACAAAAGGTTGGGACGAAATACAACTGAGAAGTTCCATTACTGAAGATGGAATTCTGGAGAGGAAAGTTTTGAATTCTGTATGGAATTTGCATTACAAGAATATGCACAAAAGAAAAGTTCGATTTTGTAAGGAAAATTGGCCTCGGGCAAATGTTGAGATCTGTTTAGGTCCAATTCACAAACTGTACACAACTTGTTACGGACCCCATCGGGTTGTAGCTCAAATTGCACGAGAATACAACTTCACAGTCAGCTTCTCTTTATCAAGAAACGACAGTTGTACAAAAACTGCAGACTTATTAATCATCAGCGATGGCTATTTAACAGGGCAAATAGAAGCACGTAATTGGTTCCAATATTTTCAAAAAGGACAGAAACTGATGTACTGCAGAAAATCGGATTCCTATTCTTCCACAGTGACTTGGGCAGAGTGGATAAGACCATTTGATTTACAAACATGGCAAATGTTATTTGTTTCGTTTTCAATCAGCGGAATTGTTTCTGCATTAAGAAATGCATGGATTGGAAAACGCTTTTCTTGCGGAATTGTTCTACACGAATGGTTTGCCAATTTTTCGCAATTAGTGAGACAATACGTTTCTACTCGGAGAAATAATTGGAACGTGTTCCTTGTCTTCATGGCGATTGTTTTGACAACAGTATATGAAACTATAATGACAAGTTATGTGATAGTACCGCACGAAAAAATTATTTTCGAAGACCTTCCCGAATTATTAGAGGCGGGATACAAAATTCTCATTGATTATATCTTATTACAATTCAAAGAGTCAAAGAATATATCCTACGAATAACACAAATTCGCTTATTTAGATTTCAATCTTTGCATATAAAAGCAAATTAAGGCACCAACAAATTAAATATATGTTTTCGAAAAGCACTAATTTAGAGTCTTCAAAAAGTTGAGCCTTAAGCACTTCAGTTAGATATAGATAATTGAAATTAAAGTCATATTTGAAATTGTATGTAATGAAATATTCTTTTTTACCAATCTATATTTGGGGTTACTTAAACGCAATTAGTAGTGTCGTAATTTGTGAAAGAATTTCCCCACAGAATTTCAAAATTCGATCATACTTGACATTCTTAATGGGACCTATTCTGGTACCAAAGGGTTTCAGTGATCTATAAAGTTTTTGATTCATTAATTTAGCACTGTCTGTCTTTTTGTTTGCAGAATTTTGAATGACAGCCAGTGAAATAGAAGAATATTTCCAAACTGAGACACAGAAAGCTAAAAAGAGTGCCATAGAACTACTTGAACTACAAGTTAACATTGGGAGAGGAATAAATGCCATAAACTCGAGACGGTTGTAGAATCTGATTGAACCAAAACATGAGAGTGTGGTTAACAAATAAAAATTAATAGTAGTCGAAGACAGTACCATAGGATGAATACTCTGTTGAAATAAAATATTGAGTATCCGGGCTTTATTGTACATTGAAATTTGATATTCAAAATCGTATTTTCGCCATCTATAATATATAAATTTATTGAGCTCATGTACTGTTGTAATAAGTAATTTGAGATACAAATGAATGGAATACTACAATCATTCCGGATGATTTAGTGATTTAGATAATTGTAATATTGGTTAACTTATTTGGTGCATCCAATAAAATATCCGAAGTAAAACAATCAAGAAGTACATGAACAATAAAACAGTCAAATATAGAGACAAGCAGAGTACGGTGATTTGTGAGGTTCTTATTCCAAATTGAATTATCCAAGGTAATGAGAAACTATCGAGCGGACTGCTTTTCAATAATTTGACAAAATATATTAATCCTGGTGTAACAAAGAGATTACACAGTGGGACAAGAAATTTTGCTGTCAAAGCTTCTAATTTGATGTATATAGAATCCTTGGTATTGATTCCGTTTTCATGAGCACCTATACGACAAAAATTTTAAAGAATATATAACTTTCACCCTGTCGTATGATGTAATAAATAATAATGATGTACAACAAAATGTTTCCAACTTGCCGTTCTCAAAAAGAGAGGTCTCAGTCCTCAAGTAATTCAAAACCGTCTTGATGTACTTTCCCGTTTTTGAAACACAAAATATGCAAACCGCAAAATATAAATGAAACATCAAAGTCAAAGTTTCAATCGTCAGAGAAGAAATGTTGAATGTATTTGTATCAATCTGTTGAATGGATCGTGAGAGGAGAACTGATGTGTACGTAGCGAAAACTGTGTTTAAAATCCCACAAATTGTTAAACAAAAATGTGATTTCGACATTCTAAATGTTTGACTAGCGTGATCCCAAGAAAATGGGATAATCCCCAAGAAAGACCCAATGTTAACATATATTGCGACCCAGTGGTAATTATTGCGTTTTCCAAAAATTGCTTTATATACATGGCTTTGAATGGAAGATTTAGCAACCATTTTTGATTTATACGTTGAGGAAATATGGAGTGATCAAGATATAGTACGAGAAATAATTAAGCTGCTTTAGGAACAGCTTACCAGACCAAAGACAACTTAAAAGTAATTGTATTTTCGGATATTTCGATTATCGATCACTTTGAACTGAACTGATTACCTGTCAAATATCAAGTTGCAGCAATGCTAAGTTCAATCTATTGCTAATAAATAACAACTATGTATCAAAGGATACACCGTTGCCTGACGGTACGCCCAGACATGGTAAACACTTTTTGGCAAAATATAAGTGGAAAAATGATTTCTGTCTCACTGGCAAAACCATCAATGACAAAAATGTATCTTAAATTGGAAATACACTCATAGAGTTAAGATTTTTTGTTTTATTGATGCAAGTAGTCAATTAATCTTTTTTCCTAAACTCGCTCAGGGGAAGTAGGAAACTTTATGAAACAAAATAGATAGTCAATTTACGAAATTGCACCCCACCGTTTTTGTGAATTTGACTGTCAATATTATATTGAGAACTACACCGTTGCAAATGTAGACATAAATGCTGACTGCTGACACTGCTAAAATTCTGCAGATTAATGAGGCGTCCATATTATTGATAAATGCTTGTAGTTTCTACAAAACAGAGTACGGGAAATTGAAATTTAGATTTTTTAACTACCATATTTATTTGTCCATATTTTGTAACTTGCAGCAAAATTTGACCAAATTTTGTTGCCTACTTGTTAAATGAAAACTACTCCATAAATAATATTTTTCATAATTCAATGCGATTGCTTTGAAGAGAATTTCAAAAAACTAGCTTACATTTAAGGATTTTAATATGCTTCATTGCAATACTATCAAAGCCCTGTTATGTTTCTACAAATTTTGCCGAATATTTTTTGGATTCATGGCACTACGAATAGATAACACAGAAAAACAATATCTCTTTCCCTACAATAATCTTATCTTTCTCCATTCTGTAACAGCTAAGTAAATAAAAAGAAGCGCAGTTAGTAATTATTTCACCTCCATTTCCTTGTTGAATTTCCAGTGTATTAAAGATGAAAGATAAACCGTGATTAATGTGGCCTTTCCAGACCGTAAGGAATAAACATAGATTGTGCTGGATATGGAAATAAGGATACGGAGGATCAATAATCGGTTTTAGAAGCGAAGTAATTAATGACCATCGTTTCTTTTCCTATTTACTTGACAAACAGACAACGGTGACAGAATGGCTAAAGCTATAATAATTGTGGAGAAAGAGAGATTTCTAGCTGTGATATCTATTCATGGCTCGGTGACCCCAATACAGAAGACATCCGGCAAAAAAGCAAAAAGCTAAAAGTGGTATGGCGTTGTGTAAAAAAGCATATCTTGTTTTATAGAGGCAATTCCTTAATTATGGGGTAATTCCTTCTGTTTATAATTTTGCGGCGCCTAGACTCTGACTCTTACTGACTTTTCTTTTGACTGACGATTCTTGCTTTTAAATTAATATTTGTTTCACAGTTTAGTACATTTGAAATGGGTGTTCTCTTTCACAAGTCAGTACCGCATTTTTACAGTGAACGACTAGGCAAAATTATTTCTCATGACCATAAGAGTTTTGCCATGCGAAAACAATTTAAGTGCCGTAAGTAAATGTTACAAGAAGTTTAGAATTCAGAAAATACATTTATGTATTATAATTGACAGCCCAAATGTAGTACATAGTGTAAGTTTAAGTTTAACGATTATAATGACAAATAGCACTTAAAGAAATTGAATTTTTAAGCCATTTGAAATTAGTACAAGTTTTCTGTTTCATTATTCGTCACCTCGCAGCTCAGGACCCTTTATGTTAGTCATCGCACATAGAGCTAAATCTATTCATTAGTTTACACTAATGAATACCTAATATTACGTAAGTTTATGTATGTACATAGTTAAATTACAAGCAAATGGTCATTGCAAATTAACAATGAACTACATTTACTGATAAGAATATACAATATACTTGTAAACTTATGTATTTACATTTTCACATTAAGTATCTAGATGCAATCTTAACATAGATCTAATCTAATCCATGATTAATTAACTTAACTCAAGGAACACCCCCAAAAAAATTCGCTTATTTAACCTTCAATAAAAACAAATTAAAACGCCAATAAATTCAGTGTACGTTTTCAAAGTTCATTTATTAGGAAACACATCCAAGAGTTTATTCGCATCTGCACAACATATATATCCACATTTCTTGGCAATGAGTGCATAACAATATATATCAAATTTAAATTTTTCCCGAGGGAGACTTTTTTAAATCCCGTTACTACGCACCTAGTTTTCGAAGCTTTTCTAATTGATACAACTAAACATACTAAACAAACGAAATCCCCCTTAACTGTTCAATATAAACCAAAAGCTATCATTCTTAGTTTGAGGATTCAAAACTATTTGCCAGTTTTTATGTGTAATATAAAACAAAATAATTATGATCCCTTATCATTGAAAAAAGTAATTACAAAAAAAAACCCAAGTTCTGCAAGATTTGTCAATTGAAAATATGTAAAATAAAAAAGAGAGAGGATAATAACTATTTAAATGCAATATTTATGACAAGCGATACATGCGTGTCATTGATGCCATCATGAAAAGGCCCACATCGAAAAAATGTTTCCATTAATGTTCCAATAATTAAAGCCATTTTGTTAACAAACAGCGGAAGTCTATATGATGTCTTCTGTCACAACGCCAATGTTGGCGGCAAAAAACCTTATGCCGTATACCATTCAAATTATTCCCATATATTTTATTTGAGACTGCAAGATTATGTTGTACTATAGTTAAGCCTGGGCCAGGCTGCCTCTGCCTGGCTGAATTTACGAAAGTGTTAAACACAAACAAAATCTAAACATCTACAACTTTTCCTGATTTTACTATTTTGGTTAACAAAACTTCGGGTTCCTGAAGACTTTAAAAAGGTAGTAATTCAAAACATTTCCTTTTCGGTGATTAAAATTGATAATTCAAAAATATTCTACATTTGAAATCATCTTTGTCAAAGAGGCAAATAGAAAACTCCAGAAAAAATCGAAAATCGAAACTGCATTCAAATTATTTTATTGTGTCTTTAAAATTTAACTACTTAGTAGAATACATTGCTATAATAGAATACATTGTTTGAATTTATTACTCTTTATGATCGTGACAATTTAAAGTGCAATCTAAAGAGCGCAAGACATTTAGATATTTTGGTACTTACTCATGCAATTTCAAACTATAAAATGTAAAAGTCTAAAACAACTCGGTGACACTGACACTAAACTTTTTTCCGTATGTTTGTTTTAGCTTACTGAACTAAATATATATTTGACAGATTCTTTCGAACACTATGGAAGCAAATATTTTGCGAGGATATAATGACCAAACTTTGGCGGAAAACCATTATTTGGAAAATGAGGAATTTTTGATGGAAGGACGTGCATTAAAGAATATCTTAGTAAGAATTTTTGAATACATTTTCTTGAAATACTCCTCAGCATTAACGTATCTTTGGATTGTTGATTTTATAAGACTTCTAGTTATCTAACAAATGTTTATTTTTAGATTTTGGATAACATTATTCGACATTTGGAGTACGACGACATCCAGAGATTTCGCCTTGTGTGCCAGCAGTGGAACGAAGTTTCTAAAGAAGTGTTTCGGAAATTGTCCAGGATTAAAATTCACAATAAAGCCCGAGACACAAGCATACATCTGCCCAGGGAAGAATCATTTGAGGAAACGAGCAGAAAGTTAATTGAGGAATTTAACACTACATTTGGATCTTCAGGGTTTCCTTCAAATACTATTGCTTTTGAAGGTCGTGTGAACCCTGCGCTTCTTGAATATTTTTTAAAAGACAGAGGCTCGATGGTATTGACAAATATTTATTTTCGAATGTTTTCCGAGTATTCTACAAAGTGTATCAACTTAGACCAGTATATCCCTTCAAATTTAACTACTTTGAATTTGGAATTCACAATTACCAATGTTAAAATTTCTTTGAAAATGTTACCAAACATTCAATTTCTTCGACTGGAAAATTGCGAAATTCTGTTGAATGGCAAAATTTTCCCAAAAGAAGTAATGTTACCCGAACTGTATAACAGTGTGTCCTATAACGGAGTGGTAGTTAAATTTTTAAATATGGATGAAAACAATCAACAGAAAATACTAATTAACGATTTCATTGATTTTTCAAAAATAAAAAAGTTTTCCCTCACAGGAACTATTTGGAGACTAAATGTTGGTGTTGGTGCCCCACATTTGGAAAGTCTTCATTTACAGCTAGTAGAGCTAGAAGGTTTGATTAATAGCCAGTGGACTACAAACTGTCTGTATTTCCATAACGACATTTATATTGGAGACAGTATGAGAATGAACTCTTTTTCCTCTGTTGATAGGAGAAGTTTTGATCTTCAATCTCTCCCACCTTCTCTTGAAAAACTATCGTTCGTTAATTGGAAACAGTTGGTTTCCCCACAGATCTTTGAATATCCAAAATTGAAATATTTTTCCCTTACTAAAGGCACACAACTCAATTTTCCAATTTTGGACTTAAAAAACTGTACTTCTTTGGCTGATTTTCACGTAACAGATCGATACTTTAATTACACAATTGATTTGAACAGGATTATATTTCCAAGCTCTGTTAAACGAGTTAAATTGTCTAATGTTAATGTAAATACAAAAGCTCCTTGGCAATTAGATACATTTATTGCGATAAATTGCTCATTTTCAGATGCTAAGAAGTTTTTCAAACATGTCAATGCAGTCAAAATGGTTTTAGACTTAAACATTGGTTATATGAAGCACAAAAATGAAATATTGATTCTGAATCTTTGGGAAAAAAGTAATGTTCAGGAACTCGCTTTTGCCGCAATAAATTGGGAAAAGGAAAACAGTAGTGAACTTGTGAATTCTGACGAATTACTTAAAAAAGTTGATAAAGCGGGAACCCACTTCTCATTTACAAAAGATAATAATGGAAAGGGGAAAGCAATTGACAGTTCTCATTTTAAAAGTCTCTGCACTCTTAGTCCTCACGAAGAAGAGAAAATTAAAATCCAATTTGGGTAGATTTTTCTCGAAAGAAAATTTTCGGAGTGCCCAAATCTGTGACATTTATTGGGAAGATTCATTTGGTTTACCATTAAAATGTAATTCTTGATCAGCAGTTGAATTTAGTCCTTTTGTTATATTAGAAAGAGTGAAGTACTATTGATAGCCCTTCTTATTTCTATAAATAAGTTTAATATTTGAGTGTCTGTATTTAAAAAGTTACATTTGCTGAATTTATAAAATTATGTCATTTTGAATAGTGAATAAATTAAGTATGATTACACTTAATTAATTAAAACCACCACCATTTATGCTTTTGCTCTGTGTGTAAGTTTGTCTCAAATTAAATGTATTTGCAGAGTAATTCACCAGACAGTCATTCAGGCATCACCCAACAGTCACCAAACAGCACCCATACAGCGCCCAACAGTCACCCATACAGCACCCAACAGTCACCCATACAGCACCCGATATACTGTCACGCAGCACACGTCACTCAGTCAGACAGTATCCGACAATCGGTCAGAGAATGCTCGAAAATCATTCAGGCAACACTCAGTTTTCTAAAAAGAGCAGTTTTATTTGAAATAGGTAAGTAAAAAAAATTTGGTCTCACAACAAATTTTTATGTGCCTTAAAATTTTCATAATAATAAATAAATAATACATGTTTTGAGAAAAAAATTTTTTAATGGCCCCGTGTGGGGAGAAACGAGAATTCAAGGTCATCAAAGTTGCAATCTTCTAACATTCATAGAAGGCAAACCACAGGTCCAAAAAATATGATCTTTTTTTTAAACATCATCTAACTTCATGGCCGAGATAGGTCTTTTTCAGAATTTGAAAATTTGACCTGCATCACATGTTAAAATTTTTCAAAATTTTGAAAAAAAAATTAAAATGTTTTATACTAATGAAATGTTGTACATGTTATTCCTACTTGACCAAACGCATTATAACATTTTATTTTGCGTTGACCTTACAAAAGGTCAAAGGTCATTCGTAGACATACGCATTCAATATAGCCATATGGCATATCAATCAGCTTCAAAACATTGTCTAGAAGACGTTTCTGGCATTGCTTAATACATAACGGCCGCTCTAAAAAAGTTAACGGCCAAAATCGCAGCCTTATTCTTCTTTGGGCAAAAGTTAAGTTGCAATTTTGGCCGTTAACTTTTTTAGAGCGGCGGTTATGTATTAAGCAATGCCAGAAACGTCTTCTAGACAATGTTTTGAAGCTGATTGATATGCCATATGGCTATATTGAATGCGTATGTCTACGCATGACCTTTGACCTTTTGTAAGGTCAACGCAAAATAAAATGTTATAATGCGTTTGGTCAAGTAGGAATAACATGTACAACATTTCATTAGTATTAAACATTTTAATTTTTTTTCAAAATTTTGAAAAATTTTAACATGTGATGCAGGTCAAATTTTCAAATTCTGAAAAAGACCTATCTCGGCCATGAAGTTAGATGATGTTTAAAAAAAAGATCATATTTTTTGGACCTGTGGTTTGCCTTCTATGAATGTTAGAAGATTGCAACTTTGATGACCTTGAATTCTCGTTTCTCCCCACACGGGGCCATTAAAAAATTTTTTTCTCAAAACATGTATTATTTATTTATTATTATGAAAATTTTAAGGCACATAAAAATTTGTTGTGAGACAAAATTTTTTTTTACTTACCTATTGCAAATAAAACTGCTCAAAACTTGAATTTTCTAACTCAAGTGTTAAGTGTTTTATACTAAGTGCTTTTTACAACTCTATGGGTTGTTCCATGCGTTAAAAATAAACATTGCTGAAAAGCTTTTCTGAATGTAACTAAAATTATTGATCAATCTTTGATATGAAATTTTCCTATTTTGCCAAGCAATGATTTTAAATTAATACAGCAGAGTAGTACATTTCAAATGGGTGCGGGTGGGTACTCCTTCGCGAGTTAGTACTACATTTTTTGTTTCCTTAGAATAATTTTGAACAGTCAATAACTATGCAAATATTATTTCTTGTGCCCACAAGAATTTTGCCATGCGAAAACAACTCAAGTGTCTTAATTACATGTTCCAAGAAGTTTAGAATTCAGAAAATACATTTACAGAAAATGAGTTTTTAAGTTGTGTACAAGTTTTCTGTCTCATTTTTAGTAGCCTTTCAGCTCATGACCCCCCGCTTTAGTCGCGCGCCAGGGTTTGGAACATTTAATTTTTACTAAATGCAGTAAAATGGCAGCTAATATTTTGTTAATATCAGTCATAGTTTGTTCGTTAATAAGCACAACTGCGGGGACAAATCACTTAAATTTTCAATCGACAAGGATAAAGTTTGGTGGTTTTCAAAATTTTGATTTTCTGTTCGTTTATTTTAAGAACAGAACAAAAGGCCTGAATGAATGGCTAAGTATTTATTCGGCAGAAAGTAGTGCACTTTATCGCAATCCGTGGATACTGAGGCATTTAAATGATTCCAACAGATATTCAATTCGAAATATGCCGGGAATATCAAAAAGAGGGATTGTCAATTTTGTATGGAAACCCGAGATCAGTGACACTTTTCATTTACAAATAGCGGAACAAAGATGGGGAACTATTTTTAACAATGCATTTGTAATTGCTTTAATGGACGAAGATTTTGAAATGGGAAAAGAAAGAGGATTTAGTTGGGATGAAGTTCGATACATGACCGCAAAATATTTGATGATCCCAGTTGATTCTCGAAGGGGAAACATTTCACGAATATATTTGCCTCGCTTTTGGAGAACAAAAGGCTGGGACGAAATACAACTGAAAAGTTCCATTACTGAAAATGGAATTCTAGAGAGAGAAGTCTTGATTTCTGTGTGGAATTTACAATACAAAAATATGCACAAAAGAAAAGTTCGATTTTGCAGGGAGAATTGGTATCCTGCAGATTTTTCCATTTGTTTAGGTCCAATTTACAAATTGTAAAAAAATTGTTACGGACCCCATCGGGTTGTAGCTCAAATAGCACTAGAATACAACTTCACAGTCAGCTTCTCTTTATCAAGAAACGACAATTGTACAAAAACATTGGATATATTAATCATTAGCGATGGCTATTTAACAGGGCAAATAAATGCACGTAACTGGTTCCGATATTGTCAAAAAGGACAGAACCTGATGTACTGCAGAAAATCGGATTTCTATTCCTCCTCAGTGACCTGGGCAGAATGGATAAAACCTTTTGATTTACAAACATGGCAAATATTATTTATTTCGTTTTCGATTAGCGGAATTGTGTCTGCATTAAGAAGTGTATGGTTTAAAAAACGGTTTTCTTGCGGAATTGTTTTACAAGAATGGTTTGGCAATTTTTCGCAATTAGTAAGACAATACGTACCTACTCGAAGAGAAAATTGCAGCGTGTTCCTAGTCTTCATGGCGATAGTTCTAACAACAGTGTACGAAACTATAATGACAAGTTATGTGATAGTTCCACACGAGAAAATTATTTTCGAAGACCTTCCCGAATTACTGGAGGCAGGATACAAAATCCTCATAGAAAATACTTTGGAAGTTAATCATGGCAATGAAAGTATTTATTACCGAACATTTGCAAAATATAATTCACTGATAAAATAAGCAATAGTTTTATAAGTTATCCTCGAGAATTGCCGTTCTATGACCGAATGTTGCTTGCCACTAATTTATCTACAAAAAGCGCCTTTCCATTTGAGGACCATTATCTGGCTTGGGCTATCGCTGAGATGGGGGCATCAAAACAAGTTTCAACCATTCGTTGTCATCATGTCATTCAAAACTATGGCCACATTGCAAAAGGATGGGGATTTGGGGGTGCCTTTGTCGAAAATATGTTGGAGTTGATGTTCATTTTTCTACAGGCTGGGCTGATGAACTTCTGGAATGAAATTAGTCATTGGCATCATAATTTCAATGGAAACGTTCACAAAGAAATCGTCGAATGGAAAGAGAAACAACCAATACCTCTTAATTTAAGCTTCAAATTCAAATCAATATTTTACATTTGGATCATTTTGTTGGGAAGTTGCCTTGTATTCTTTCTAATTGAAATTCTTATCAAGTCTAAAACATTAAGATTTTTTGCAGGCAAACTTTTTTTCAATTACCTTAATACTTTTAGTTTTTGATTTATTTTATTAAAATGACGCTTGGAGTGTTGATAAGAAGGGAAGAGTGAAATAAGGCTGTGACAACCGTTGCACCGTTTTTGGGAAAGGACTTAGATATTATACTATAAGTTGATTTCATTTGCTATTAATTGGCAAACCTGACAAAACGTTCCTGAGATATTTGGCAAGTTCTTATAATCGATTTGAAATCTCTATTCATTCTCTCCAATGGTTTTAAATGAATCTGAACTCTGAATAGGTTTCCAGTAACTCATATAATTAATCTGGGAGGAATGGTCTTCACAAGCGCCGCTGTGGTTCTAGCGTAGGTACGGTTATAAAACACCAAAGAATGACCTTTAAAACACATGACAGGGCAGTTTATTTACGAATAAAACCTTCAGTAATTATTTAGCTCCTCTGTGTAATTTGCCTCAGCATTATCGGCTAAAGATATTTTATTAAATTTTACAATGAATTGCCTGCTTTACTGAATGATTTACAATGAAATTATTATCATAATAAGTACAAATTAATATGCTGGATCACATTTTAAATTTATTCGTAATGATACTAATCGTAATAATACTTTTGTTTATAATAATAATACTTCTAGTAATTCATAATAATACTTTTTGTTTGAAAATAACTTGAAATTCCAAAGTTGAATAATTAGCATAGTCACACACTAGCCACTTAATCTACGATTGAAATTGTAAGCAAAATGTAATTATAATCCTTCATGTTGAGTACATTTAAGAATAACGGTTCAATTGCAATAAAATTGTTACGCATCACATTTATGAATGATTTTATCAGTTTTTACAAGATAATTTCATAGTTTATCCTTAAGGAACTTGACAGAAAATGCAGAACTCTAATTGCGAAAGGAAGAAATACAGGAATCCTTTCGTAGCATTTTATAATATAATTTCGACAATAATAATTGAAATGCATTTTAAATATTAAATGGCAAATTGCTTGATGATTGTACAAGTGAATAACAATCCGCTTAACAATAAAGAAGTATTGACGAATCCGGCTGAAGGGTTTGAAGATGATTTTCCTCCACCTGTGTTGAGTTTGAATGAATCAAGGGATCTCAACTTTTCTTCCGTTTTATGGTAACCGGGTTTTCTTTGATCTATAAAAATACACCGAGTACATTTATATTTAAAGAGCACAACAAACAATACGCTTCATAAACGTCAAACAAATTACAAACCTGCGTTATATTCTCCGATGGCTACTAAAATGTTATATTTGTGTTTATCTAAATCAAATTCATGGTTTTCGACTACAAATTTCGATTTTATTTCGAATTCACAATACATCTTGGAATCTGTTACGCTAACGCTGGGGTGGCCTGCCTTCGCATCAGTAGTAGTCTTAAATACCAAGAGAATCATTTAAATAGCTTCCTTATATTATTTGTACAACTAAAGTGTTGTTACTTAAGGCGTACCTGCGAAGCAGACGTAGTAGAAGACCAAAAAACTCCAAATTTGTCGTCTTTACTAAAGCATGCAAATAGAGCGGTATCTTTCTGTAATTACCAAAAAATAAATCTTTCAGTCAAGTAATAAGGAATTGTTTTCAATTTTTGTTACTTTATTCAAGAGCTATAACTCTGTTTTCTGTGACACTTCATTATTTCTCTATTCTCTGCAAAAGTTATGAGACATAATTTTTGTAAACTAAGCTTACCATGAGTTTCCCTTCTTCAGTATTAGACAATCCGACAGCAGTGTAATTATTCAGACCTTGATCACCTCCTATAAGTTGGAAATGGTAATTTTGCGAATTTTCTTTCTTTTCTATTGCAACCATAATCTTGCAGTCCATTGTTTTTACACAGCCTTCTCTAAACCCGAAGCAAACTGCCTTTTTCTCTTTGCATTTGATGTACATTTCTTCTTCCTCTCTGGATTTTCGAAGACTTTGCCCCCTGCGATTCACTTGCTCTACACTCCCCCTTCCTTCACCGCGGTTTTCACGGTTGTCCTGATCATTACCGTTAGCATGATCCTGTGAAACAATAGTTAAAATAAGTTTGAAAATAAGAAAACTGAGAATACAATGTAGATCTTACCGCATTTACGAATATTGCTCCAAATAAGGAGAGTAGCAATAGTAAGTTCGCCCAGTCCATTTTTTCCAAAAAAATCAAACTTTTTGTGAGTTTTTGAGCATTGAAGTTCTAAACGTCTGTGATGACAACTGTTTAATGAAGCAACAGGAAAGTAATGAAGGTTATGCTCTGCAAAGTCAGTTTTCCTTAACCGTCATGTGTTGTTTTCACATTTGTTTACCCCGTGTGCTTACCTGACCGCAGCAATATCCGCTGTAGAATTCTAGGAATAAAAATATCATTTTATGTAGAAAACAAAAGTATAAGCAATTGGATATTTTTTGTTACTGCGCAATTTATATATCCTAGAGGATTATTCCTCCAAAAAAAATTTGTATTCCAAATTCGAAAAAGTAGGGTCATATTCTTTGCGTCACATTTTGTTATCGCATTTAGAAAAAGTATTATCACCAATGAAAGAAGAATATTTTATTTTAATGGGAATTAATAAAAATTTACACACAAAAAACGACAATGATTACTGCTATTTAGTAAAAAATATTTTACGTATTTAGTATCCTACTTCTCATTACTTCGATGTCTTTAACATAATAGTTACCGTGATAGCTGCAGAAAAAACCTCTAGAGGTTCTTGCCTTAGCTTGCTAAAATGCTACTGCAAAGTAATCTTACAAGGCAAATAAATTATTCTAAGTGTTTTCCTTATTGATGGCTGACTGCCAAAATCTATTTGCAGCAAATGACGTGGATTACTTTCCAACTACTTTGGTCGCAAGTGATGAGCAAGTACTTATCTGTATGTAAGCTCTATTATTAACTTTTACAAACAATTCCTATATTCTCTATGTGTAAAATGTGTTACTACACCACACTACGATATATAAAGCACATATTTTTACTAAAGAAGTATTAAGAAATTAAAAGCTTGAATTTTATGAGTCATGCGACTAGTAACACCATTATATTTTAAAGTAATGAGATATTTTCGATTTTGATGAACTTTTTTGAGAGGATGGTCAGTAGCAAAAGTAGATGAAAGAGAAAATACAGAAATACAAGACAGTATTCCTCATTCTTTTGAATTGCAATTACAAAAGTTTTAACTCTGAAGAAAAGCTGAGAAATGACTAACAATTGAGCTTCATTTTAGTCTTACATTGACATTTTTTGATACTTAATTATGTATATTGCAATTCTACTTATTATACTGTAAATTGTCTGTATAATTCATGGCAAGTGTTATTTAATATCTCGCTAAGAAAAGTAGAACGCAATTCTTTCGTAGTCAAACAACCACCTTTTGAAAACAGCAAATATTTGAGAAGGTTGAGGCCGTGGAGAGTGATAAATTTGCCAAATCAAATTATGTTTACTAGTTTGTTGGCTAGTCTTTGCGGTAGCGATAATACTGTCCCTATACTACTACACTATAACTATGCGTATGGGGCGCTTTAATAGGTGACCTGTATGTAGTGGAGTGGTACTAGTGTATTGCATTGCATAGTCAAGAAAAAACAATCCTACGAATTATTTACTATAAAAAAATTTTTGGATTGTATTTCCCGATAACGTATTCATTCATTCCACGCCTTAATGACAAATTCAACGAATAATAGATATCAATAATTACGAATTTGTATGATAATAAATTCATCCCGAAGTGATTATAAAGTCATTTTTGTGATTACCCATCAATTATAAAAACTTTATTTACATTTTATAACATGCCATATCTCACAAATGATATATAAGTGAAAGCAAACTCCAACTTTTTTAACATCACATGTAATGAAAATGGCAAAACGATTAGTAATTACCACTACAAAATTTTGAGTGAAAAATTGTTGCAGCAATTTAACATCAATGATTAAGTACTTACTAAAATTGGCCAGTTTCCAATAAATATATTTCAAATATATTTCCACAATTTTTTTAAAAGAGTGGATAAAAATTTTTAATGTTCTGATAAATGACTTTCATATCTATCACATATTTACTGAATGATAAGAACCGTAAGACGAGAATTGAGTTTTACTTTCTGTCGAACCAACAAAATTCCATAAATGCAACTGCATGATTATGAATCTTCCTCTTCATCTGCGTGAGATAACAAATGGCGATTCAAATGGCCGTTTGTGGCATAAGATTTCTTGCAAAGGAGACACTTGTGCGGACGTTGTTTTTTGTGCCGTAAAAGATGAATATTTCGACTCCATTGTCTTGTGAATCTTTTTTTACAAATTGTACATTGATACTGTGGTTCTTCTCCTGAATGAGATAGCAGATGCATTTTCACTTCTGTGGAAGAACAAAATGACTTTTGACAAATAGGGCAGAAATGTGTTTTCAGTTTAAGGTGAATTCTATTAGTGTGGATTTTAAGTTGGCCAACAGTTGAGAAGCACGAATCGCAATGTAAGCATTTCAATGGTTTTTCGCCAGTGTGGGTAGTAATGTGGCTCTGCATTTCATAAGCCGAGCAAAACGTCATTGGACATAATGCACAAGAAAATGATTTGATTTTTGCGTGAAAACGAATTACGTGATGTTTAAGATAGTCTTTACTTTTGTACCTTCTGTCGCAACCCTCGAAGTCGCATTTGAATGGTTTAATATCACTGTGTGTATGTACATTTCGAATGTGCAATCCCAAATCACCCGACCTCGCAAAACTCTTTTGGCAAATAGAGCAGGAATGAGGGCGCTCTCCAGTGTGCGTTTTTGAGTGATTATTCCTGGCAGTAATTAATCTGAAACTCATGTCACAAAAACTGCATTTGTAGGGCTTTTCTTTTGTATGTATTCTTATATGCTCTGTTAAATGCATTCCAGTGTCACAAATTTTGGAGCAGAAGTTGCAAGAAAAAGTTTTTAAATGTTCACGATTTTTATGAGATCTTAATGTCCCCAAAGTTTGGAAAACTTTGTCACATGTATCACATTTGTAAGGATCTTTTTCTTCGTGTATTCTCATGTGCTGCTTAAAATATCGTTTATCACCGTATTCTTTATTGCAAACTGAACACTTGAATAATTTTCCAAGACTGTGAACAACCATATGTCTGTTTACTTTTGATTTTGTCAAAAATCTTTTGCCACATTTTGAACATTCGTAATTCTTTTCTCCAGTATGTATCATTTCATGCATACGCCGAGTTGAGGCAGAATAGAAACATTTATTGCAGAATTTACAAGAAAATGTCTTTTCCCCAGTATGTGCACTACGTTCATGAGACTGCAAACCTGACTTGCTTTTGTACGTCTTCTTGCAAAACTTGCAACTAAAATTATGCTCCCCATTATGTGTTTTCATGTGATTCCTCATACTACTGCTTACTGAAAATCGTTTTTCACAAATTGGGCATTTGAAAGGCCGCTCCTTTGTGTGCGTGAGCAAGTGAACTTTTAAGTCTTTATTACTGGAAAATTCTTTTGAGCAAAAGGAACATGGCACAACTTTTCTTTCTTTGTGATGATGACGATTGTGATCAGCAAGATAACTCAACCTGGCAAAATATTTATCACAAACAGAACAGTGAAATGGTTTGTCATCACTATGAATTGTCATATGGTGTTTCAGATTACGTTTCGTAGCAAAACTGTGTTGGCAAATTGTGCATTTAAATGGCTTTTCGAGAGTATGGGTCCTTAGGTGAGTATTAAGATTGATTTGAGATCGAAATTGTTTTTTACAGAATAGACAAGGATATGGATTTTCTCCCCGATGAGCATTCATGTGATATGCAAACCCCATTCTTGTTGTGCAAACTTTTTCACATATTTCACAAGTGTAAACTTTTCTATTTTCAACATCTTGCCTTATTGATGAACTTTTCATAGAACTTTTTTCATTTTCCAGTGGAATTGGCTTGTCGCAAACTCCACAGAGTAATTCTTCTCGTCTAAAATCGGTATTCTTGTTTATTCCATCGACTTCCACTGACAGACTTCTATATCTGACTTTCTTTTGGCTACAGAGACATTCTGATTTTGAATAAGTTCGATTTTGTATCGCCGATTTCAGAGGTGAACGAATTTTGATACTCGTGGTGAATTTTGAAATGTCTAGTTTTTCTACCAAAACTATGCAGCGTCTAAAAAGGAAACCAAACGAAAAATTTTATTGTATAAGATTAGTTAATGCCAATGTCTTCTTAGCTTAAGGAAGATTATTTCTGAATGTATAGCCATTTTTACAATGTAATAATAATGCAAGTATTAATAATACTATTGCAAAAATGTATTCCATTAAAAATTATTATTTAGCTTCAATATTTAGCAAAAATGTGTGTTTATAATAAAGCCAACTCACCTCTGGTGACACTTTTGGTTTTCTAAATTCATTCTTTTAATTTTCAAACAGAACGTGCTTACTCAATCTTTATAAGGTTTACAATTTAATAATTGCCTTCTTGTTTTTGGGTAAATCTTAGTTTGCACGGCTGTAAAAATAAAAGCTAACCTTAACAATACAAAATTATTAGCTAGTCAGTTTCAAAATGGGATAAAGCGGAATTCTATATATTTTCATATAAAATAAATCTGCACTCAATGAAAACACAAAGCTTGAATTGAACTTGTATTCCACCCAATGGTCTTAGTCTTAACTTTAGCTTGACAAAACCCTAACAACTGTCTACTTAAGAAAATGTTAGGATTTAGGATGAACCACGTTGTGATTTGAATTCATTTGTAAGCCGCTTCCAGAAACAACCAAGGATAGAAGGAAAAAATAAACAAGAAGGTCAATGCCAGGGGCAAAAGTTTTACCTTCTCTTTTTGAGTCAGGCGAAATGGCAATCTATGTTAACTTTATACAGTGTGAACAAAAGTCTAGGCTTCTTCCAAAAATGTGAACGTAAAATGTCAAGGGTTCGATTTGCACTACTTGTTTTACAGGGTGACAGCAGGCTTTTTGAATTTCTTGGTTATGCAAGGTACTTCGTTAAATATGGGGCGCATTGAAATTTTGGGGGACCCTTGCAGACTTATGTTCACGCTGTATTATCTTCTCATTACAAACGATACAGTACGTAGATTCTCTATACTATAACGACGGCTGGTTGTCCTTCCATCTGTGCGTCATAGAGCAGACCAAATTACACATAAAATTCTGGGAATCATGTTGAAAAGTTGATATGAAGAAAGATTGAAATGATACTGTGGAAATCAAAAAGCAGTTGTGAAAATTAAAATGCAACTGTGAAAATTTAAATGTCACTGTGAAAATTAAAATATATCCACCAAAAATTTGCATATTCATCAGTAGCAGCATAAGAAGCATTTTAATTCTGGTTTGCTTTTCCTTAGCAACTTTTATAAATGGGTCAGCCCAATCAACCAAAATTAGAACACTGAACTACAAAAATGATTAGAAAACTATTAAAGCAACTTCGAACCACCTCCTCCACCTCATGCCACCTATGCCTACTTCAACCAAGTAAATTTGAATTGTCCGTCATGATTGGATTTCTTCACACCATGTGGCAACGCCGCGAAGCGGCGTTGACACAGGGTGTGAAGAAATCCAATCACTAGGACAATTACGACTAAACGCGCACGTTTCGACTGCACTTTTGTTAACACTGTACGTTGATGGTTTAGCGTAGTTCTCGCTTCGCTCGAACTACGCTAAACCATCAACGTACAGTGTTAACAAATAGTGCAGTGAAACATGCTGTTTAATCAACAATTATACTCGAAAATTCGAAAACCGCCACGTAAATTCGAACTCTACTGAGGAGATTAGAAAACTTTACGTATCGTGCCTATATTTATCATTATAGCTTAGATTCTGTTATCACCCGTTCGTAGGGCACAGCTTGTCAAGGCAAAACATCGCATTGAATTCTAGAGACAATACAGTACAGACACTGTCCTGTTATTTGCTAAAGTTGAAATTATTATGGGCCCGTCCACAGGACGGATTATATTCTAGTTACATTTATCTATACATGGGTATAGTTCACTGAACTGTAAACATTATGTACGGTGTCATTATATGTCTTATTTTAAACATTTCGTGCTTGATAAATTTATACATTATATCCATACTGACTTACTGACTATATATTTAATAAGGACTCTTAACATTTACCATATTATACTATATTGAATGCTTATGAAAAATTGCAAATAATATTTAGAGGTAGATCTACAAAATAATGTAGTCGCAGTCTCAGTGCATATCATGACGAAGTAATAAATTTGTAATATATCATGTAGTTTGTTATTTTCCTGATTGTAAGGTATACAAATGTTTATTATACTTAGGATACTATCATACCATAATAAAATACACCAATGGAAAATTTTTTGTCATATAACCTCCAATTCTAAGTCAAACATTTATTCCCTTCAAATTAGCATTTTGTAATGAATTGTTGAATAGGTATATGTGAGAAAGTAAAAAAAGAGTGAGATGTACAAATACACTGTCCAAAAATAATGATGCCACAGTAACATCCAAGAGGAACGTGAATTGCAATATGATAACAACTGATGGCAAATATGCGAAGTATATGAGAGTAAAGCAATAAAGGGTATGCAAACTCACTTATACAAATTAACATTTATGAATGATCTATGCTGTTTTTTATCAGATGAAAGTTCAAGGCGATATACTGAAGAAGCAACAAAAACCACTTCACAGTGTCATTGCTTTCCAGCCACAGAATTAGCTTTCGCATTTGTTCATATGAATACCCATTATTACCCATCCAGTTCGAGTATATGACCTACGAGTAAATACATCTACTCAGGAGATAAATCCTAGCCACTATTTGTAAGTATTATTTAATATATTTAAATTAGAATTTGTGGAAAATTGTTCCTTTGCAACATGCAGAAGTAATACATACATTAAGCATATATAATATTGGTGTTTTTTATTTCTGAGTTGGAACTCTAAAAGTAATACACCCCGGTTGAAATGATATAGAGTAACTGCAGTCAAAAAAACCTACAAAACTAACCCTAATTTTTGTCCCCAATATCTTTTTGTTTTCGGTACTGCAATAGCTGTGTACTAATTGATAACGGCTTTTTAACTTTACCATTCAATTAAAAAAGTAAACAAAATTTTGGTTTCACAAAGCTTTCAGAGATGCTTTGTATTTTTATGAAGAACTTTCCCAAAGTAAAGCTAATTATAAAAACGGCTACACTATAATTTTGCTTAAATCTCAAGAAGTTTTATCTTCATTGTCTTTCTGACTTAAATTACTTTAAGTTGGATAAGTATTTTACATAATCGTAATTTTAGAAATAAGCTTGAACCACTAGCAATTGATTTAAAATAATAAAGTAAAGTAATGCATCAATTATCAAATCCTGTGCATACCCGAGGTAGCTCCTCTGACAGAGGAGCTACCTCGGGTATGCACAGGATTCACAGAGGACCTCTGTGAATAGGTCCGAAATACGAATTATCATGATTTCTAGGAAGAATTACCAATTTCCATCATTTACCAAAAAATCGAGAAAACTAGCCAGCAATCGAAATTTTAATTTTGTATCTTTTCCTGGTAAAATTCTAATTTTTAATTTATGCTGCTTGTTAACAGAGGTATACTGAATCAATTGGTGTTATATTTAATTTTTGGCGTTAATAAGAAAATAATTGTGTTAAAACGAAATGCTGATACTAGAATAGTTCCAGTTAGGCTACAGGGTAAGTTTATTTTCTGGAAAGAGTGTCAAAAGTCTAGTGGATTAAATTAAAAAGGCACAATGATTTACAGGACTGGCGAAATGGTAGACCAGAATGATTTGGATGTGCTTATCGTCGGTGCTGGATTCGCCGGTCTTTACTGTCTGCAAAAGCTTCGAAAGAATCAATTCAAAGTTAAGGTCTACGAAACTGGAAGCGGGCTCGGTGGAACTTGGTTCTGGAACCGTTATCCTGGAGCTCGCGTAGATAGCGATTACCGAGTTTACCAATTTAGACATGAAGATGGATTAACTGCATTTGAATGCAAAGAGCGTTTCCCTGGTTACGCAACACTCCAAGACTATTTCCGTCACGTGGATACGAAACTCAATTTAAGTAGATCCATCCAATTCAACACTCGTGTCACTTCCGCAGAATTCTGTCAGACTAAAAATAAATGGTGTGTGAAGACCGAAAATGGTGAATCAACTTGGGCAAGACACTTAATTCTTTGCACAGGATTTGCAACCAAGAGATACACACCGCCATTCAAAAATTTGGAAAATTTCAATGGGGAGTGTTACTACACAGCGTTATGGCCGGAAACAGGGGTGGACTTGAAAGGAAAACGAGTGGCTGTAATTGGAACTGGTGCCTGTGGAGTCCAAGTCATTCAGGAGATGGGGCCAGAGGTTTCCCATCTAACAGTTTATCAACGTACTCCAAATATGGCCATTCCAATGCAACAGTGCACATCTGAAGACACTCTCAAATGGAAAGTTGCCGAACCGGAGGAATACAAAAAGATTTTCGAAACTCGATTAACAACTTTCGGAGGCATGGAATTCGATAGTCTTAGAAAATGTGCTTGTGACGATACACCAGAAGAACGACGTTCTTTCTACGAAAATTTGTACAAGGAAGGTGGTTTCCACTTTTTGATTGGAGGCTACGAAGATATTTTCATTGATAAAAAGTCGAATGTTGCCGCGTACGACTTCTGGTGTGAAAAAACCAGGGCCAGAATTAATGATCCTTCCAAAAAAGATATTCTGGCTCCTACATATGATTGCTCCACACGCCTTTGGTACAAAGCGTCCTTGCCTTGAACAACACTATTATGAAGTTTTCAATCAAAATAATATGGATATAGTTGACATTCGTCAATCTCCCATAATCGAGATGACTGAAAAAGGAATCATCTCCAAAAATGAAGGGCTCAAAGAATTCGACGTAATTATTTTGGCCACGGGTTTCGACAACATCACCGGGGGTATCTTGGCCATACGCATAGGAAATGGAAAAGGAGAGTTACTCAACGATAAGTGGAAAAATGGAACGTGGACTCACCTCGGGATGACTACTGCGGATTTTCCAAATATTTTCTGGCTCTATGGCCCTCAGGCTCCAACTGCATTTTGTAATGGACCAACCCTTATTGAAGTTCAAGGAAATTGGATTGTGGACCTGATCATTAAAATGAGAGATCAGAATCTAACCAGTGTGCAGCCTACGAGAAATGCAGAGGAAGAATGGAAAAAAGAAGTTGACCGTTTATGGAATTCCAGTTTGTTTTGGGAGACGGATTCTTGGTACCAGGGAGCTAATATTCCTGGAAAACCCAGAGAAGCCCTAAACTATAATGGAGGTCTTCCTTCGTATTTAAAAGCACTGGAGGATAGCTCGAGCAATAATTATAAGGGGTTTATTCTTTCTTAAAATGCCAAAGTTTTAATCTTAAATATCAAGAATCGGACAATTTCCATTTAAATTGTAGTAACAGTGATTTACTAGGAAAAAAACAGAAATGCAATGGAATAAAAGCAGTTTAGAATTAACTGTATGAGTGTGTTTTAATGCACTGGCCTAGAAATATGGAACAGGTTGTCGCAGAACCATAAATATTCACCAATTGGATCAGGGTATAGTCAACCCTGAAAGCTTGTAATCTGTGTGCACATGTGCAAATACTTTGAAAATAATGAATATTTAGTTCTCATTGGCATTTTTGTTTCCTCCAATAAATTATATAGGCGTTGAAACTTATTATTACCAGGGCAGAAGGATAAGTAATATATGTCGTAGTCTTTGAGAGTATTCTGTCTCTCAGGTTACGTTGCGTATATTTTAATGCTAATAACTTTTTTTCTATTATACTTAGAAATTTCAAATTTGGAACATGAATCAATGTTGATTTATTTTTATTTACAATATTTATTTTACAATCAATTTTTTACATAATAAATACTTTCAGTAAATTTCATCCCCCTATCTGTCACAAAAAAGTTTTATTTGTATTTCGGTTCGAAAATTGTTCATATTAGTAACTACTTTTATCTACGTTCCAAATTTCAGATAATAGGAAGTATAATAGGAAGACAGTTATTACCATTAAAATATACACCGTGCAACCTCAAAGACTAAATACTCTCAAAGACTAAGACATATAGGTATGTCTGCTATGAATTAACATTTTGTAATGAATGTATGAATTGCTGTGTGGGAACAAAATCAAAAAAAGTGAGAAAAGGTGTGCACTATCCATAGTAGCGTATCGAGAGAAGAATGATGTCACCATAACATCTACCAGAAACGTGATATAAAAGTGCATGTCTGAGATACTCCATAATAGGAAAAGCATTTCTAAATTTATTATTGTATTTTTCCTCGGGTGACATCTCAATGCAACGGCCTTGAAGAAGCAAGAAAACCAGTTCACAGTGTAATTTCTTTCTTCTACGGAATTAACCGTTGCATTCACTTCATTGAAAGTCAGTCAGTTCAGCAACAGGTAAGCCCGCACGTGCAACGTAAGGCCCAACCTATTTCTTCAGGAAATTAATATTTGTCAACTCAGGTAATTATTATTAAATATTAAAATTTTAGTTTTGAAAGGACTTAAATTATAATTTATGGAACCTGGTTCCTGTACAAAATACAGAGATCAAGCAATAGAAATTAGGGTTTGACAAGCATCACTGACATACTATACATTGGCGTTTTCTTATTTCTTCATTGGAGATCCAAAAGCGATAACTTCCTACTGAACTCATATCAATGTATGTGTAACCGGAAAAACAAAATTCTGGGTGTATGTCAAACTAACCAATATCTTTGTTTTGTTAGTGTTTCCCCGAGCCACTTTTGTACTTTAAACAAGTCTCAAAAGGTTTTCAAAGGTACTTAATACATTTTACGAAAAACTTGTGAAAATGGAGAACCAATTTACCACAGTGGCTGTGGTTATATTATTTTGATTGAACACAAGAAGTTTTAACTCGATTTCCCTTCTGTTTCAGGTGGGAGAACTGTTTTATATATTCGTAATTTTCGAGCAAGTGTAATTCACCAATTAGGAAATTGTATTACAGAACAAATCGGAAACAGCTCTTTGAAAGTTGTTACGAAATACAAGTTTCTGTGATTTAAAAAATGTAAGTCAAAATTGACATTTACTATAAACAACCAAACTTTCAATACGGAGCGTGGACAAGTTTAGATGACGGGCATGGTTACAGCAGAATCCGTATTACAGGGCTATGCAATGTTTTAAATGGGGTTCCCAACAAGGCATGAAAGTCGTTGGAGTTATTTTTGTCTCTAACTCAATTACATGTGAAGTCAGCTTTTTAAAAGTTCACTTAAATGCAATTTAATTTTCAAACAAATTATTTTAATATTTTTTATAGCAAAGTATGAAGTTTCTCAAAACATTGGTTTTTCCAAAAAAATTGCCTGCTTACAATAGCAAATCTGAAACCATTGGATAAGCCCTGTCGTATAACATGGGTGACGTCACTCATCCTACTTTTGCACGATCCCTATACCTATAATCCCTGATTTTCGTCATCACTATATCAATTTGTGCTCTGTTGATTTTTGTCAAAAGTGGCGAAACAATTGTTGCATTTTTTTACTTTTCATATTCAAACGCCAAGTGAATTTAAATTTAAAAAATTGTAATTATTTTTAGGACCAGCGAAATGGTAGATCAGGATGATTTGGATGTTCTTGTGGTCGGTGCTGGATTTGCCGGTCTTTATTGTCTCCAAAAGCTTCGAAAGAATCAATTCAAAGTTAAGGTTTACGAAGCTGGAAGCGGGCTCGGTGGGACTTGGTACTGGAACCGTTATCCTGGAGCTCGTGTAGATAGCGACTGCAAAGTTTACCAATTTAGACATGAAGATGGATTAACGGAATTCGAATATAAAGAGCGTTTCCCTGGTTACGCAACTATTCAAGACTATTTCCGTCACGTGGATACTAAACTCAATTTAAGTAGCTCCATCCAATTCAACACACGTGTCACTTCTGCAGAATTCTGCCAGACCCGTAACAAATGGCGTGTGAAAACAGACAATGGAGAATCAACTTGGGCAAGGCACTTAATTCTCTGCACAGGATTTGCAGCCCGGAGATACACGCCTCCATTCAAAAATCTGGACAATTTCAAAGGGGAGTGCTACCACACGGGACTGTGGCCGAAATCCGGGGTGGACTTAAAAGGAAAACGAGTGGCTGTAATTGGAACTGGTGCCAGTGGAGTCCAAGTCATTCAGGAAATAGGGTCAGAGGTTTCCCATCTAACAGTTTATCAACGTACTCCCAATATGGCTCTCCCAATGCAACAGTACACGTCTGAAGACACTGATAAATGGAATGTTCCTCAACCGGAGGAATATAAACAGATTTTCGAAACAAGGTTAACAACTTTCGCTGGCATGGAATTCGATTTTCTCCAGAAAAATGCTTGCGACGATACACCAAAAGAACAACGGTCTTTCTACGAAAGTTTGTACCAAAAAGGGGGTTTCTATTTTTGGATTGGAAATTATCTTGACGTCTTCTTCGATAAAAAGTCGAATGCTGCTTCCTACGATTTCTGGTGTGAAAAAACCAGGGCGAGAATTAATGATCCTTCCAAAAAAGATATTCTTGCTCCTCTGATTGCTCCACACCCTTTTGGTACCAAACGACCAAGTCTCGAGCAGCACTACTATGAAGTCTTCAATCAAAATAATGTGGATATAATTGACATTCGGCAATCACCCATCATTGAGATGACTGAAGAAGGAATCATCTCCAAAAACGAAGGACTCAAGGAATTTGATGTCATTATTTTGGCTACCGGGTTCGACAGTGTTACCGGTGGCATTCTGGATATCCGCATAGAAAATGGGAAAGGCGAGTTACTCAACGATAAGTGGAAAAATGGAACATGGACACATCTCGGGATGACTACTGCGGATTTTCCAAATATGTTTTGGCTGTATGGCCCTCAGGCTCCAACTGCATTTTCTAATGGACCAACTACTGTTGAAGTGCAGGGAAACTGGATCACGGACCTGCTAATTAAAATGAGAGATCAGAATCTCACCAGTGTGCAGGCTACGAAAAACGCAGAGGAAGAATGGAAAAAAGAAGTTGACCGTTTGTGGAATTCCAGTTTGTTTTGGGAGACGGATTCTTGGTACCAGGGAGCTAATATTCCTGGAAAACCCAGAGAAGCCCTGAACTATATTGGAGGTATTCCTGCGTATATCAAAGCACTTGAGGATTCCTCCAACAATAACTATAAAGGGTTTATTCTTTCTTAAAATGCCAAACTCTTTATCTTAAACATAAAAAATTAAACAATGTCCTATTTTAACGGCAGTGATTTAAGAAAGAACCGAAATTCAATGGGATAAAGGTATATAAAAACAAGAATGCATTTAAGAAAAATCTCTGCCTGTCACTCACAATAATACACACTCGACTGATACACTTAGTTTTGAACGGTCTAGATTTACTGCTTCTTTTAGTAATTTATATTGAGTAGTTCTTTGTTTAAGACATTATCTTTTCCTAATTTATTTCTTTAATTTCCTTTAATATATTTCTTTATCACAGTGATTTATGCTACCATCATGACTGTAATCACTGAACTAGATTTGACATTGCAGTGGTTTTAGGCAAATTCAATTATAGGTACATTAGGAAAATAATAATAAGCTAGGGGCTAAATAATAAAATTTTAGAACATTCCAACTGACTTGAAGTTCGTTCTTTAAAATTCATTTTTCCATGACGGGTCAATCGTTTTCATTTACAGTTCCATTTTACATGTCATTTTACAAATACATTTTACAGTTTCATTTACAATTATACTTTACGACTGCATTTAACAATTACGATTTACGATTGCATTTAAATGTACATTTTACGACTGCATTTTACAATTACATTTTAATCATATTTACTGTTACAGTTCAATTTATTATTACAATTGCTATATATGTATGGTTTACTGTACTACAATGAATGACAATTGTATTCCAGAATTTAGTGATTTATTACTTTGTTTACGACTAAGGATAATTATTACGTTTCATTATCATACTATTAACTTTTATCAACAAACAATAGAATCATAAATCATATATTAGTTTAAAATCAGTTTCCAATTTATACCCTGATGATGACAATAGCATAGTTGTCGAAAGCTTGGGAATCTTTTAAGTATAATAAAAGTTGTTAGCCTTTTTCCGTTAAAATGAATTACAATGTTATTCAAGGCTGGAAGCATATTAAATATCAATTTTATCAACACTACGGAGTGTCACATTTTTCTTTTTTACATAAACTGGAATCAATATATAAAAAGCAAATCAAGTTACGTAATGACATTACCTTCCTAAAAAGATGTTTCAATAATGATATCATACCAAAAGGACTAAGGATAATTATTACGTTTCATTATCATACTATTAACTTTTATCAACAAACAATAGAATCATAAATCATATATTAGTTTAAAATCAGTTTCCAATTTATACCCTGATGATGACAATAGCATAGTTGTCGAAAGCTTGGGAATCTTTTAAGTATAATAAAAGTTGTTAGCCTTTTTCCGTTAAAATGAATTACAATGTTATTCAAGGCTGGAAGCATATTAAATATCAATTTTATCAACACTACGGAGTGTCACATTTTTCTTTTTTACATAAACTGGAATCAATATATAAAAAGCAAATCAAGTTACGTAATGACATTACCTTCCTAAAAAGATGTTTCAATAATGATATCATACCAAAAGGACTAAGGATAATTATTACGTTTCATTATCATACTATTAACTTTTATCAACAAACAATAGAATCATAAATCATATATTAGTTTAAAATCAGTTTCCAATTTATACCCTGATGATGACAATAGCATAGTTGTCGAAAGCTTGGGAATCTTTTAAGTATAATAAAAGTTGTTAGCCTTTTTCCGTTAAAATGAATTACAATGTTATTCAAGGCTGGAAGCATATTAAATATCAATTTTATCAACACTACGGAGTGTCACATTTTTCTTTTTTACATAAACTGGAATCAATATATAAAAAGCAAATCAAGTTACGTAATGACATTACCTTCCTAAAAAGATGTTTCAATAATGATATCATACCAAAAGGACTAAGGATAATTATTACGTTTCATTATCATACTATTAACTTTTATCAACAAACAATAGAATCATAAATCATATATTAGTTTAAAATCAGTTTCCAATTTATACCCTGATGATGACAATAGCATAGTTGTCGAAAGCTTGGGAATCTTTTAAGTATAATAAAAGTTGTTAGCCTTTTTCCGTTAAAATGAATTACAATGTTATTCAAGGCTGGAAGCATATTAAATATCAATTTTATCAACACTACGGAGTGTCACATTTTTCTTTTTTACATAAACTGGAATCAATATATAAAAAGCAAATCAAGTTACGTAATGACATTACCTTCCTAAAAAGATGTTTCAATAATGATATCATACCAAAAGGACTAAGGATAATTATTACGTTTCATTATCATACTATTAACTTTTATCAACAAACAATAGAATCATAAATCATATATTAGTTTAAAATCAGTTTCCAATTTATACCCTGATGATGACAATAGCATAGTTGTCGAAAGCTTGGGAATCTTTTAAGTATAATAAAAGTTGTTAGCCTTTTTCCGTTAAAATGAATTACAATGTTATTCAAGGCTGGAAGCATATTAAATATCAATTTTATCAACACTACGGAGTGTCACATTTTTCTTTTTTACATAAACTGGAATCAATATATAAAAAGCAAATCAAGTTACGTAATGACATTACCTTCCTAAAAAGATGTTTCAATAATGATATCATACCAAAAGGACTAAGGATAATTATTACGTTTCATTATCATACTATTAACTTTTATCAACAAACAATAGAATCATAAATCATATATTAGTTTAAAATCAGTTTCCAATTTATACCCTGATGATGACAATAGCATAGTTGTCGAAAGCTTGGGAATCTTTTAAGTATAATAAAAGTTGTTAGCCTTTTTCCGTTAAAATGAATTACAATGTTATTCAAGGCTGGAAGCATATTAAATATCAATTTTATCAACACTACGGAGTGTCACATTTTTCTTTTTTACATAAACTGGAATCAATATATAAAAAGCAAATCAAGTTACGTAATGACATTACCTTCCTAAAAAGATGTTTCAATAATGATATCATACCAAAAGGACTAAGGATAATTATTACGTTTCATTATCATACTATTAACTTTTATCAACAAACAATAGAATCATAAATCATATATTAGTTTAAAATCAGTTTCCAATTTATACCCTGATGATGACAATAGCATAGTTGTCGAAAGCTTGGGAATCTTTTAAGTATAATAAAAGTTGTTAGCCTTTTTCCGTTAAAATGAATTACAATGTTATTCAAGGCTGGAAGCATATTAAATATCAATTTTATCAACACTACGGAGTGTCACATTTTTCTTTTTTACATAAACTGGAATCAATATATAAAAAGCAAATCAAGTTACGTAATGACATTACCTTCCTAAAAAGATGTTTCAATAATGATATCATACCAAAAGGACTAAGGATAATTATTACGTTTCATTATCATACTATTAACTTTTATCAACAAACAATAGAATCATAAATCATATATTAGTTTAAAATCAGTTTCCAATTTATACCCTGATGATGACAATAGCATAGTTGTCGAAAGCTTGGGAATCTTTTAAGTATAATAAAAGTTGTTAGCCTTTTTCCGTTAAAATGAATTACAATGTTATTCAAGGCTGGAAGCATATTAAATATCAATTTTATCAACACTACGGAGTGTCACATTTTTCTTTTTTACATAAACTGGAATCAATATATAAAAAGCAAATCAAGTTACGTAATGACATTACCTTCCTAAAAAGATGTTTCAATAATGATATCATACCAAAAGGACTAAGGATAATTATTACGTTTCATTATCATACTATTAACTTTTATCAACAAACAATAGAATCATAAATCATATATTAGTTTAAAATCAGTTTCCAATTTATACCCTGATGATGACAATAGCATAGTTGTCGAAAGCTTGGGAATCTTTTAAGTATAATAAAAGTTGTTAGCCTTTTTCCGTTAAAATGAATTACAATGTTATTCAAGGCTGGAAGCATATTAAATATCTACTTTGTTTACATTGAATAAATACTTTACAAACTATTGATGCCAATTGGCATAGGAGGGAATGTCGTATTTCGCATTGTAATTTTGCTTCAGTGTGGAATATATGTTAATTTAGGTATTGTTGTTTTATGGTATACCAAATTACCATAGAGCGAAGATTGGTTGTAACGGCTTTGGTAACGACAAATATTCTACCTATATACAGCCATCAAAACCTATCTACATTAAGCTATGAAAGGCATACACATAAAATTTCAAATATAATATATAAATAGTATTACAGCACAACTACTCTTGCTGTTACCGATAAAATAATCTCTATTTCTCTAATAATAAGCAGGCAAATAAATAAATATTGATATGATATCAGCAATTTTTGCCATGAGATTTGATTTTTTGTCGAAAGAAACCACACTTGTCCTCCTTGGCCCTCGACGTTTGTATACATTACAGTTTAGTTAATTACATTTATATTTATTTATACCCAATAAGAAGGGAGGTAATATCTGAGAGAATTCGATCATAGATTTCCAAAATTCGGTCATGCTTAACATTCCTAATGGGAGCTATCCTGATACCAAATGGTTGAAGTGACTGATAAACCTTCTGTCTCATTACCTTCCCATTATTAGTTTTGCTAGTTAGAGAATTAAGAATGGATTTCAATGAATAAGAAGAATGTTTCCAGATTAAAGCACAGCTTACAAAATACACTGTTACACTGCAACATGCTACAATACTAATGATGGGAAAGGGGGCATACTGCAAGAAATCGAGACGTTCGTAGAATCGGATTGAACCAAAGCAGCCTACAACAGTGACTAAGTAGCAAGTAATGATTCCAACAGGAAATAGCACCGGATGGACACTTTCTTGGAATAGAATATTCAAAATCCGGGTTCGGTTGTACATGGAAATTTGTAATTCAAAGTTGTGATTCTGGTGCCTGTAATAAATTATATGCATAAATAACAATTTCAGGTATCCATCACAAAATACTGTATTAAATTCAAACTTATAGCGCATAAGGTTAGTAAATGTGAAAATTACTTACCTAATTTGGAGTATCCAATTCATCATCCGAAGCAAAACAATCAGAAGGTATGTGTATACAACAAAGCTCCAATATATAGAAATCAAAACTACGATGACTTGTGGGACCAGAACGCCCCATAGTATGGTCCAATGTAAATTGAAACTTTCGGCAAGGTAGTTGCTTGATTGAACCAGATAAACGTATGCTGTTCCTGGTGCAGCAAAAACATAAGTTACTGGGACGAAAAATGTTGTGATCAAAACTTCCAATTTCGTGCAGATAGACTCATTTGTTAAGAATCCTTCACCTTTAAATTGGAGAACAAACTTATAATGTGGATGCCTTTTAGAACATTGTAATAAATTAGCATTTAGCTTTTTTAGAATAATTTCGCATCCACTGGTTTACCCCTAAAGTTTACCTTCCACCAAAGGAAACCATTAGAAATCGAATTCCTTAAACATTTATTCAATTTTACTTTTACATAAAAATGTAATATTCAATTGCAGCAGTCCAAACTTACCTTCATGGGAGAAAATGGTTTCGGTGTACAAATAATTCAAAATGGCTTGGATACAATTACCTCTAGTTGAAACAGTAAGTAGGAATGCCGCACATATGACATGACCTATTAAAAGCAATGAGTCCATTGACACAGACGAAATGTTGACTGTATCATTCCGTTGAATAGAATGCTGAAGTCGGAATATATTTTGAATAGCAGATATTGCCACAAGTATTTCCAATATTTTTAACCGATGTGATTTCGACCACACAAATTTTTGTTTGTCGTAATCCCACAAAAACGAAGAACCGGTCATAAAAGATACAATGTCGACATATAATGCAAGCAAGTGAAAGTGGTGGAAATTTAATTTAGAAAATGTTGTATTTAAATTACGGCCTTGTTTACGTAAATTGCATAGTGCAAACATTTTTTACCCATCGAAATGTTTTACGTTCAGTAATCAAAAACTATAAAGATCCATTCAAAAAGATTTTCAGAACAAT
Organism: Yoshiicerus persimilis; assembly: GCA_020352615.2. Classification (NCBI taxonomy): domain Eukaryota; kingdom Metazoa; phylum Arthropoda; class Collembola; order Entomobryomorpha; family Tomoceridae; genus Yoshiicerus; species Yoshiicerus persimilis. Next base: position 89,262,235 of record CM036940.2, read on the forward strand.
TGATATCGGGATTATGACATTATGAGCACTGATGTATATTTTGTATATCTAATCTACCTAACAACTACCTAGCAACAGGACACTGTTAAGCGATTTCTCTTTACGGATCACTTTTTAGAATAACTGCGTGTTTAATATTATTGCAACAGTCTATGGTTATCGTAAAGGTGTGGCATAGTCATATGTATTTATTATCAATTACCTGACCGAGCTCTTAAGTCCTTACTGTGGAATGTATTTAACAGTGAAAGCTTCTCTATGTGCTTATGATGTATAAATAATTTGACGTATGAAATATTTAGTTCGCTTTGGCCTTCTTGTCTCCGCAAAATTATGTTTTCTTTGAAGCTTATTATTCACTGCATAGTTTACTTGACCATTGGCCTTTGCAATACAGCTATTACAATGTGTGTTGGCATTTATAATTTTAGTGAAATTTATTTTTAGTAGCACCGTGGAAAAAGGTAGACGTAATATAAACACAGTATAAAAGTCATCAAGCTATTATTTTGGCTTTATATAATTTCTTTGGCTTGACTTCATGTTTGATGGACAGCTCTAAAAGTGGTACCACGAAAATGGAGAATATTCCGGACATACTGTGAGTCCGATAAGAGAAGCTCAACTTCTAAAATTCCTTATCTACCAACAGATCTCACGGTCTGCACAGCTGATCGCAGGAGAACAATAAGTCCATTCATTATGTGTGCTAATGACAATGAAAATAGCAGTAAAGTTCTTTAATTCAGAAGCAAATTGTGAATACAAAAATTATATCATAATCGGTCATTGAATTATTCGGCATTTTATTGTATTGTATGTTTGATTGTATGTTTGAGTTCTGATGCTATGTAGTCGTTGAATCGTTGAATGTAAACCAATTTGTCCTCCCTGAGGAGTACATATAACTTAATACTCCTCATTGCTGCTGCATTGTATAGAAGGCGTTACAGCATTACACTACTTATTTACAATAACATGATTGTAACACATGGGAAGAACATTGAATAACTTATTATTATTGCTTTGTATTCATTTTATAATTTAACAATTACCGGGCTTTTACAATTACTGCTAGTTCCGAATAATTCAATGACTAATTATAATATAAATTATGTATTGACAATTTCCTGCCAAATTAAATAATTTTACTGCTATTTTCAGTAGTCCATATAATTCCGGCCTGCGACTTTCAACAGTCCGTAGACTTTCTCTTTCCTGCTGATTCCATTGATTTGCATGGACGGTTTGAATAACGGCCATTTTTGACGCTGGTAAAGTCGGTTAAGCACCGAGTAAGCTGAACCCAATTGTGGATTCTCTCGATTGTTGCAAAATCCTGTGATTGTTCTGTAGACCGATCAGAATGAATGCTATAAAGCGATATTGTGCTTTTGTATTTGCTGGAAAAACTATGACTGTTCGCTGGTATTTAATAATATTTAGCTGATGTACTATAATGTAATATATGCTGAGAATGGAAATGGGAATTACAATGTGAACAAACGTGTGGGAAACCCTTTGTAACTTAATTTAATTGTTGAAATGATACCTGCCAATTTTGCCGTGAAATGAGATTTCTTATCGCCAGGAAATCCAATTTGTACTCCTTGGCCCTCGACGTTTATTTACTCATATAATTCAATCTTGATTCACACAACTCAATGATTTAATGCTACTTAACTAAAAATAATGCAGTATAACAGAATATAATAGAATATCTAAATTTTGTAAGTTACAGAGGTTAATAACGGTAGCTATTCTAACTAATTATTTGATGATGTTTACATATTTAGAAAGCGAATTTTTTTCTTGATTTTTCTATACAATTATAAGATCCGACAGAAAGCAGTACAAAAATTATAGCCAGTTACTAAGCCCCTTCCGTTCTTTTTTGCCGCCTAGTGATCACTGAATAAAATCTTGATGGATAGACAAATCCATATGAAACTTATAGCAGTTGTTTACATAATACTTGTTACTATTCCTGGAAATTTTGAAATTCGTAAATTGAAAAATGTCCAAAAAATTCAAAATAGACGTAGAGGCTCGAGTAAAAATTGTTTCCGAATCAGGAAAAATAATATATTGTCTTCCATAAAGCAATTGCTTTTTCAAAAACCCAAAGACAAAATTACTAAGAAGGAAACTGCCATTATGTTAGATTGGGTGTGGTGAACCCTAGTTCCCCACGCCGTATACCATGCCCACTTCAACCCCCAAGTCAAACATACTATCCAAACTCCTTTCAGTCCCAACAGACAGTCTTGCAGTGGAGTTGAGTGGAGACGGTTCCTTTACCTTCGCCTGGGTGCGATCACCCAGCAGGCGACTAAGTCATTCTCCTGTACACGAATACTAACCAATAACTGAAATAAACTCTCTAAAGTATTCTCCCTGAAGTAAAGTCAGCTCTCCCAAACCATTTGTTGCATTGCATACGTGTACTTATTCGCATCCGATTCGGTGCATTGGTGTTAAAAGTTGAACCAGAAGTCGGCGAATTACCCGATTAGGGAAGTAATCCCGGAGGTAGACAGGAGACCTCATCACATGGGCTTTCTGAATTAGGTTCAATTTTTATCTCACGACTTTGTTTTAAACCCTTGGGATAATCGGTGGTTTTCTTTGAAGTATGAGAAGTGAAAGTTTGTTGAATTTACAAAATGTTAATTTTCTACAAACTTGTTGGCCCATATCTTTATTATTGGCCCTCCAAATTGTAGTTTGGGGTTCAACAAAACGTTTAGGCATATCTTTTAAACTTACAAGATTTTACTTGAAAGAAATTGAACAACATCCCTAATTTGGGAAGTTTTTCGCTTTTTCGGAGATTGAACTTTCTTCAGTTTACAGAGCCCAATCGCCTTCGCCTGACTTTGCTGACCCTTTGAGCGAATTATTTTGTAGTTTGTCTGTATGTCTACCTTGTTTTAGCATTTCAAAAGTTGCTTCCTGATTACCCCAGGGGGGAATCTTCCTTCGGAAAGTGCTTTCACGCGGGCACCCACTTTAATTGGCTGCATCTTCAGCATTTTTCCACTTACGAACTTCAAAATTTCCAGGAATGTTAACAAGTATTATTTAAACAACTGCTAAAAGTTTCATATAGATTTGTCTATCCAGCAAGTTTTTATTCCGTAATGACTAGACGGCAAAATAGAACGAAAGGGGTTTTGTATATTTTTATTTACTTCTATGTGATTACCCAACACTGCCGTGCCTGCAAGACAAAGGGCGCGTCTACATGTATTAGGCATATGCATGCACGCTGCACGTAGCTGACGGCCAATTCAGAGTATAAAGTTGGCATGCCGTAAAATATTTTTTGATGCCGCATGCCGTAAATGCCGTAATTGCCGTAATTAGCGGAATTTGCGTAAATGGGCTATATTCATAATTATTGGTCAACTACTTATAAAACTACCTTAATTCAATAATATTTTAATAGTAGAGACTAAAAACATTAAAATGCTTAAAAAAGCAGTACCAATGCTTATTAATTAGTAATAGGAAGAAGGGTAGGATTACGAAATATAAATAGTAAATGGAAACTATAATACCTAGACCAATCTGAATTGTAAATCCATACTATTTACTTAATGCAAGGCATTTCTTTTTTGTTTCCCCTAAAAGGAATAATCTGAACCCATAGTTAGAATGCATTTATTTTAGTTTGATATCAGTTTAATATTTGGAATATCAAAGAGTAAAACTGTTATAGCACATGATCTACTAATTTCACTTTTACTGAGATTTCGATATAAACGTAAGTTTTGCCTGTTAGAGCGATGGAACAGAAAGAAAGCAGTTTAAGCTGTCTACACTTATTATTTGCACAATTAAAGAAAACAACTTTAAGTGGCAGTGATCCACGCTTTTAACTAAAATTACACGAACACTAAAAAATATATTATATTGTTTGTCAGCTTAAAAACTTGGGTTACATTTTACTGATCATAACGTAATCGGTACATTATGCAATAAATTATTACTGTCATCTTCTTTACTCACTACAAAAGGATGCTTATTCACATTGCTTAATCTAGGCAATAGTAGTCAATACTATAATGCTTTATAACACATGTTAGTGCAATTTTTAATTTGCGGCATTTGCGGCATTTACGGCATTTACGGCACACTCGACACTCAGGGCCACTTTAACACTGTCGTGTTATTTATAACAGAACCTTTCTACCTACCAATACAACACTTTTCTTTAAGGCGCAAACCAATACACAGACTTAGAAGACTGTGTAATTGACCTGGGTATGGTTCGTAAGTGAGTTAGCTTAGAGTTCTTCTAGAATAATAGATGACTGTCGCATATACAGTCTTTTGGATCCAGCTTTCCCTTGTTTCTTTAACTTTTAATTGTAGTATTTATGTAAATTTTTGATACAATTATGCATTACCTTTCAGAAATTGTAGTTTACCGTTGCCGTTGCTTGTTAGGCACACTATAAATTAATATTTTCGTACATGAAAAGCAAAACTAATATTTTTTGTCATTCGATTTTCTTGATTTGAAAGAGGTCTACCCTTTGGATTTGAATGGGATACCCACAAAATTGCAAAAAGTGCCAAGCAATGTAGTTTTAATGTAGAGGTGGTTTCATTGCATGATGGCATGCATTTATAACCATGAACGACTACATTCATTTAAGAACATTAATTAATTAAAGATCTTGTAAAGCCAAACAAGCCTTCACTCACCTTCTCGAGCGTATTAGTATAAGCCATTATTCTATGCCCGTTATGCACGAAAAACAAAACCTGCAATGCCCACAAGACGTACATCAATATCTGAGCTGAAGTAAATTTGTAACTTCTATATACTTCTGTGGAACTCAGAAATAACACCTCAAATATTTCACACTTTAAAATTATTAATAAATCTATAGCAAAGCTTCTGTAGGTTGTGCTTAGGTTTTTCCTAATATCGACTGCGGCCAGTTTCAAATTGCAAGGGTAATTTAAAATTACTGTTGTCTGTGCGACACTACTACTGCATTCACAGTAAATAAAATATTATTGCTAACTGGACCCTCCCAAAATACTAATAGAATTACCAGATTCTATAATTAGTATTTAATATTTTTAATAATGCGTCACCAAAATATTTTATGTGTGGAAGTTAGAAAAGTTAATACTATATACAGTCACTAAAAGTAATGATGCAGATACCAAAGGTTCTTCACAACAAGTCTTCCCAAGTCTCCTCCAAATAATAATGTTTTCCTAAATGTCCTTCCAATACTTTTCCCAGTTACAATGCCGTCAACAGTCTTCTCAGACTCTTTTTAGTAATATCGGTATACACTACACACAAAGTCTGCTGAGGACTCCTATTATTTATGAACAAAACTTCTTGTCTTTTTATAACTCTTCTACTCTTCTCTTTAAAAGAAGACCAAGTAATGAGCTTACACCAACTTACAGTTGTCTTTAACATGAGTCTTTAAGCACATCACTGCTATTTACAGTATCTGAACTGTAGACACATTGAATGTAGGCACATTGAACTGTAGACAAAATTAAACTCAACAAACCATTTTAATGTCAGCTCATCGACATTTATAGTTCAAAATCTACTAATCCTCAAAACTAAAAGTACCATAAATAAAGGGTAATATAGTTTTTAAAGGTAAATTCCATATTAATTGTGGTGTTAAATGATGACAATAGGCAAAATGTAGTGTTTTTGAGAAGCACTATTTTTTGGGGCGACATTGAGTATTTTAGGGGGGTGAAAAATAATATCTCTTACTGAATTGCGCCATCGTCTTCGTTATATCGTAATTCATCCATTTTTATTTACGTCATATACACCTTTTGAATTTAAGACTAACAGGTACTTTAAAAGCCTCAATATTATTTAACCCGCAAGTAATAAATACTGATAAACAATTTTCTGCAAGTACAGTTGTTTACAAAGAGGAGAATTATCATCAATGCAACATAATTAGCAAACCAAATTATATTTCCCGTATTACAAAATAAGTGACTTGAGGCGTACAGCGAGTACTAGAATTACATTCGCTAGATAAATTGTAACATTTTGTATGTATTCCTTTTTGTTCATTCAAAAAGCATTTTTACCATAAAATGAGATTTCTTGTCGCAAGGAAATCGCATTTGTACCCCTTGGCCCTCGACGTTTTTTTACCTAAAACTTTAGGGCACTACATTTACTGTGGGGACGCTGAAGTTGGGGGTGGTTGTTTGTTGTTTTATATATTTTTAGTGGACTGTATAATAAATTGTTTGTTAACTGATTAGTGTTCTTATTCCCAACACTTTCGCTCACCGGGTAATACTGGAGAATCCAATAAATGAACGTGATGCTGGAAAACTAACCGCCAACAATGTATGTGCCTAACTGGGGTACTTCAGATTAGGTCTTCTAAATTTGGTGCAAGTTAACTAGTAAAGATCCTCCTAATGTGGGGCAATAACTGTTAACACTTGTACCGAACGTTATATTTAATTACTTTATTAAGTAAAACTAAAAAATTATGTTTTAATCAATTACAAGTCAATTACTTGTATTGGAGTCAAGAGAACAACGACTACTCCGGTAGGCTGTCTGCAAAGAACTGAGGAACTTTCCTCCAAAATGTATCTTACTACTTCTCTAACGTTTGTTCGAGAAGCTTCTCGTTGTTTCTCTTGAATCCAATACGTACAATTCAAGGATATATAGAAACTAATATTATTTGATTGGATTATTAAAAGTCAAGATTACTAAATTGCAAATAATAAGTATCAAAAGGAATGTCTCGTCTCAACATTTACATTTATTTATATGCAATAAGAAGGGAAGTAATATCTGAAAGAATTTGGTCATAGATTCCCAAAAGTCGGTCATGCTTAACACTCCTGATAGGACCTATTCTGATACCAAATGGTTGCAGTGACCGGTAAACCTTCTTTCTCATTAACGTCCCATTATTTATTTTGCTAGTTATAGAATTAAGAATGCATTTCAATGAATAAGAAGAGTGCTTCCAGATTGAAGCACAGCTTACAAAATACACTGTTACAGTGCAGCATGCTACAATACTAACAATAGGCAAGGGGGCATACTGTATGAAATCGAGACGGTCGTAGAATCGGATTGAGCAGAAGACACCCACAACAGTGAGTAAGTAGCAAGTAATGACTCCAACAGGAAAAAGCACCGGATGGACACTTTCTTCAAATAGAATATTCAAAATCTTGGCTCGGTTGTACATGGAAATTTGTAATTCAACGCTGTGATTCTGGTGCCTGTAATAAATTAAATCAATCGCAAAATAATAGGAGAAATTCAAACTGATACAACACAAGGTTGCTAATGTTAAATGTTAATGTTAATGTAATGTTAAAATTAGCTACCTTATTTGGAGTATCCAATTCATCATCCGAAGTAAAACAATCAAAAGGTACGTGTATGTAACAAAATTCCAATAAATGGAAAAGAGTGCTACTACGACTTGTGGAACCAGAACTCCCCATAGTATGGTCCAATGTAAATTGAAATTTTCGGCAAGGTAGTTGCTTGACTGCACAAGATAAATGTATGCTATTCCTGGTGCAGCAAAAATATAAGTTACTGGGACGAAAAATGTTGTGATCAAAACTTCCAATTTGATGTAGATGGACGCATTGGTTATGAATCCTTTAAAATTGGAACAAATTGATAAATCGAATGCCTTTAAGAAATTCACAAAAGAATTTGCACTTAGCTTTGCTAGTATAATTTCGCATCCACCGGTTTACCCTTAAGTTTACCCTCCCACCAAAGAGAACAATAAGAAATTGAATTCTTTAATCATTTATTCAATTTAAGTTTTAACTAAATGTGTAATTTCCAAAACAGCATCGCAAACTTACCTTCATTGGAGAAAATCGTTTCGGAGTACAAATAATTCAAAATAGCCTGAATACATTTGCCTCTTGTAGAAGCAGTAAGTAGGAATGCCACACATATGAAATGACCTATCAAAAGCAAAGAGTCCATTGCCACCGAAGAAATGTCGACTGGATTTGTATCATTCTGTTGAAAAGAATGTAGAAGTCGGAATATAGTCTGAATAGCAGACATTTCCATAAGAATTTCCAATATTTTTAACCGGTAATGTGATTTTGACGGTTCAAATTTTTGTTTGCCGTGATCCCACAAAAACGAAGAACCGGTCGCAAAAGATACGACTTTGACATATAATCCAAACAAGTGAAAGTGATGGAAATTTAATTTAGAAAATGTATATAAATTACGGCCCTGTTTTCCTACATCGTATATTGCAAACATTTTCTGTCTATCAAATGCGTCTACCAAAAACTGTTAAGGTACTTTCACACAGATTTTCAAATTAAATAGCTTTTATAAAACTTCTTGTTTGAATGATAATTTGAAAAATTGTATGCCAAGAACTTGAACCAGCTCGAACTCAATTATAGTTATCAGAAGTCTTGAGTCATTTATTTAGCCAACTAGTTTCAAAGGTCTTTTTCAAGGCTAAAAAATATTATAATATAATAATAAGTATTCGTAATTACACTAGGAGAAATCCAAATAAATTGAAATACACAAAAATAGAAAAAGTAAGTACGACAAAGCAAAACTTTTATATCAAATTGTTACTTATTTAACCTGTGTTACGTACCTGTAAGACATCAAATTAATAAATGTCGTAATATTCTACCTGGATAGTGGATACTGCAAATTTATTCCATTGGCAAACCACTTTTAGAATAACTGCGTGCTTATATAATATTATTAGGGCAGGTGGGCAGACTATGGATATTGTAAAGGTGTGGCAGAGTCAAAAATATTTATGAATTATCTGGGTTAGGTTTTAAGTCATACTGTAGAATGTCATGAACAGTGAAAGCTTCTCTACGTGCTTATGTATAAATAATTTGAAGTATGAAATATTTTCTTTTCTTTGACCTTCTTCCCTCCACAAAATTATGTTGCGGTTGAAGTTTATTATTCACTGCACAATTTATTTGACCCTTTGACTTTGCAATACAGCTAATACAATGTGTGTTAGAGATTTTCTGTTTTCGTATAACTTATTTTTAGCCCCATGGACAAAGTTAGAAGTAATATAGGGACAGTATAAAATTCATCAAATCATTATTTGTGCTTGAAAGAATTACTTTGGTCTCACATCATGTTGGACAGACAGTTCTGACAATGCTACCCCAGAAAAGGAATACTCCTTAGATTACTAATACAGCTGACAAAGGAAATGCCGACGAAATGGGAAAATCAGCAGACTTTAATACCTTCAATATAAGAAATACAGTCAGCTTGGGCTACATTTCCGAATACTGACATAATAAATACACCCCACACGGAAAAATACTACCGAAACAGGAAATACGGCCGACATTGGTAAATGGAAGTGCGGTGACATGAGAAATGGAATTGCCGCTGATATGAGAAATGGAATTTCCGCTTACATGAGAAATGGAAATGCCGTTGACATGAGAAATGGATGGAATTTTTAAACAAGTTATTTTAATATTTTTATAAAAAAGTATGAAGTTTCTCAAAACATTGATTAAATTTCCAAAAAAATTGCCCGCTTACAGCAGCAAATCTAAAACCCGTTGGAGAAGCCATATGGCTTATCTTTTAACATGGGTGACGTCACTCATCCTACTTTTGCAAGGTCCCTTTAAAAATAGTCCCTGATTTCATCAATATTCTTTGTGTTTTTGGAGCAAATTCCTCAATTTTTGTTCTGCTGATTTTTGTGGGGAATGAAATTTCCTGAAAGTACTTATTACATCAACTTTGATTTATTTTCCATAATTCAGATTGCTAAGTATAAAAAAAGTTATTAGCCTTACAATATACACCGCGTAACTTCAATGAATGAATCCTCGCAAAGACTACGACATATATACTAAATGGATTCTGTAAATTTAGTCCTTTAGCAACATATATTTATATTGAATAATTTTTTTGTATAAGGCATCTTTTCCTAATTTATTTCTTTAATTTTCTTTAATATGGTTCTTTACACTGTAATTTATGCTACTATCACTACTGCAATTCCTGATTTAGATCTGACGATGCAGTGGTTGAAGACAAGTCCAATTATAAGTACATTATGAAAATCAAAGCTAGGGGTTAAACTATAAAATGCAAGATTCCAACTGACTTGAAGTCTCTCCAATACCATTCATTTTCTTCATCCATTCATTCATTCATCTTTAAGAATTAATTACCAGATCTGACGAATGTGTATGAATGACTGAAATCTACGACAAAGATTAACACAAGAACAAAAAGTTAAGTTTCTTGTGTTCGATATTGGTGAACATTTCTGGATTTCATTTAAGCAATTTCATTTTACAATTAGATTTTACGATTGCATTTACAATACATTTTACGATTTCATTTACAATTACATTTTACAATTAGATTTTACGATTGCATTTTACGATTTCATTTACAATTACATTTTACAATTACATTTTACAATTACATTTTACAATTACATTTTACAATTACATTTTACGATTTCATTTACAATTACATTTTGCATTTCATTTTACAATTACATTTTACATTTCATTTACAATTACATTTTACATCTCTCTTTACAATTACATTTCACATTTCATTTTACAATTACATTGCACATTTCATATTACAATTGCATTTTACGATTTCATTTACAATTACATTTCACATTTCATTTTAAAATTATATTTAAGTGCTTCATTTACAATTATATTGTACGACCGCATTCTGCAATTACATTTTACGTCTTCATTTTACAATTACATTTTACGCCTGAATTTACACTTGCATTTTACGATTGCATTTTACAATTACATTTGACGAATGCATCTTACAGTAACATTTCAAGACTGCATTTTGCAATTACATTTCAGGATTTCACTTACTGTTTCGTTTGCGGTTTCAAATTAATTTAGCATTACAATTGTTATAATCGCGTTGTAATTTTGCTTCAGTGTATTTGTTAATTTAGGTATTATTTATTTTATGGTAAATAAAATTAACATAGAATCCAAACGGGTTGTGATCTTTTTGGTCGCAAGGCAAATATCTATATTGTGCTACAGTTAGCTTGAATCTAACTTTGATGGAAGGTTGTGTAATTTTATTATTTGTAACGTCATTATAGTACACTATTTGAATTAAAGTCTATGAAAGAATAACAGAGAACTTATCAAATATATAACGATTAAAGCAGGAGAAATACCCCAGCCGAATATTTCTCGAGAAGTAACAGTAAAATAGATAAATACTGCAATGATACAAGAATTTTTGTCATGAGATCGGATTTATTGTCACAAGGAAAAACCACATTTGTAGCCCTTGGTTCTAGATGTTTGTTTACATTATACTTTAGTGAATTACATTTATATTTACTTATACCCAATAAGAACAGAGGTAAGATCTGAAAGAATTTGGTCATAGATTCCCAAAAGTCGGTCATGCTTAACATTCTTTATGGGGGCTATCTTGATGCCAAATGGTTTCAATGACCGGCATACCTTTTTTCTCATTACCATCCCATTATTTGTTTTGCTAGTTAGAGAATTAAGAATGGATTCCAATGAATAAGAAGATAGTTTCCAGATTGAAGCACAGCTTATCAAATACACTGAGACACCGCAACATGCTGCAATACCCATGAAGGGAAAAAGAGCATACTGCATGAAGTCGAGACGGTCGTACAATCGGATTGAACCAAAGAGGCCCACAACAGTGAGTAAGTAGCAAGTAATGGTTCCAACAGGAAAAAGCACCGGATGGACACTTTCTTGGAATAGAATATTCAAAATCCGGGCTCGGTTGTACATGGAAATTTGTAACTTAAAACTGTGATTCTGATGTCTGTAATAAATTAAATGCAGTGAGGGCATCACTCACAAAATACAGTATTAAATTCAAAGTTATAGTGCAAATGGTTTTTTATTGTTAAAGTTAGCGACCTTATTTGGAGTATCCAATTAATCATCCGAAGCAATACAATCAGAAGGTACGTGTATGTAACAAAACTCCAATAGATGGAAAGCAAAGCCACGATGACTTGCGGCGCCAAAACTCCCCATAGTATGGTCCAATGTAAATTGAAACATTCGTTAAGGTAGTTGCTTGACTGAACTAGATAAACGTATGCTGTTCCTGGTGCTGCAAGAACATAAGTTACTGGGACGAAAAATGTTGTAATCAAAACTTCCAATTTCATGTAGATAGACTCATTGGTTAAGAATCCTTCACCTTTAAATTGGAGAACAAACTTATAAATTGGATGCCTTTTAGAAAACTGTAACAAATTTGCATTTAGCTTTTTTAGAATAATTTCGCATCCACTGGTTTACCCCTAAAGTTTACCCTCCCACCAAACATTAGAAATTGAATTCCTTAAACATTTATTCAATTTTACTTTTAAATAAAAATGTAATATTCAATTGCAGCAGTCCAAACTTACCTTCATGGGAGACAATGGTTTCTGAGTACAAATAATTCAAAATGGCTTGGATACAATTACCTCTATTTGAAACAGTAAGTAGGAATGCCGCACATATGACATGACCTATCAAAAGCAATGAGTCCATTGACACAGAAGAAATGTTGACTGTATCATTCTGTTGAATAGAATACTGAAGTCGGAATATAGTTTGAATAGCAGATATTGCAATAAGAATTTCCAATATTTTTAACCGATGTGATTTTGACGGAACAAATTTTTGTTTGTCGTGATCCCACAAAAACGAAAAACCAGTCACAAAAGATACAATGTCGACATATATTCCAAACAAGTGAAAGTGATGGAAATTTAATTTGAAAAATGTTGTATATAAATTACGGCCCTGTTTACGTACATCGTATAGTGGAAACATTTTCTCGCTATAAAAATGAGTCTACCAAAAACAGTTAAAGTGCTGTCACAAAGATTTTCAAATTAAATGTTCAAATTAAATGTTCAAATTAAATTATGTCGAAATTACGAGTATTGACGTATATTTAATCAACCTAACAACTAAAAATATCAATTTAATAGATACTGCAAATTTTATCTATTTGCAAACCACTTTTTAGAATAACTGCGTGTTTATTATTATTGGGGCAGCCTATGGATATCGCAAAGGTGTGGCAGAGTCAAAAATATTAAACAATTACCAGGGCAAGCTCTTATGTCATTACTGTACCTATAGAATGTATTCAACAGTGAAAGCTTCTTCACTATGTGCCTATGTATAAATAATTTGAAGTATGAAATATTCAGATCCCTTTGACCTTCTTATCTCCACAAAATTATGTTGTGTTTGGAGCTTATTATTCACTGCATAATTTATTTGACACTTTGCCTTTGCAATACAGCTATTAAAATATGTGTAAGGCATCTACCGTTTTCGTGAAACTTATTTTGAGCACCATGGGGGAAGTAGAAGTAATAAAACAACAATATGAACGTCATCAAGCATATTATTTGTGCTTGATAAAATTAATTTTGTTTGACATCATATTTGATGGACAGCTCTGAAAGTGGTACCCAGAAAAGAGAAATGATCCTTAGATTAGAGATACAGCTGACAAAGGAAATGTCAACGATATGGGAAAATCAGCAGACATTGATACTCTAAATAGTAAAAGAAGTACAGTCAACTTGGGCAGAATGGACGACATAGTAAATACACCCCACAAGTAAAAATACTCCCCAAATGGGAAATACGGTCGACACTGGTAAGTAGAAATGCCGTTGACATGAGAAATGGAAATGCCGTTGACATGAGAAATGGAAATGCCGTTGACATGAGAAATGGAAATGCCGTTGACATGAGAAATGGAAATGCCGTTGACATGAGAAATGGAAATGCTGTTGACATGAGAAATGGAAATGCCGTTGACATGAGAAATGGAAATGCTGTCTCGATTCACACAACACAATTATTTAATACTGCTTAACTAGGAATAATGCATTATAACAGAATGTAGAAGAATATCTGAATCTGGTAAGTCACAGAACTACATAACAGTGTACCTAATGTACATAATGTATATTGGTTAGGTCACATCTAGTATACCTAGGTTCTTAGGTAGCAGTAGGAGTAAGCACACCAGTTGGCTTGGGTATTGTTCGTATAAGTGAGTTAGTCAAGAGTTATGAGAATAATGGATGACTGTCGTATATATGTTACAGGGAAGTCAAATCTGGAATTTCGCTAAATGCCTGGCAACTTTGTAAAATTTTATTCAGTTTTTGAGCCATGTAACCTTTTTTGAGATTATTTTTCAATAATGATGAGTTGTACTATTTGACGCAGAATTACAAATGAAACCGAAATATCGGAAACTTGATAGACGATATTGAAGTATTCTAGATATATATTTGGTTTTCTATCGAGTTGAACTTTCCTTTAACTTACAAATAACGAACTATGTTATTTATTGGTATCTGTGCTAGATTTCATTTTTAATTCTGCGTTGAATGGTAACTTGGTAACCCACAACATTATTGAGCAATAATCTCAAAAAAGTTATTGCTCAAAAGTAGAATAAAATTTGACAAAGTTCCTAGTCGTTCTGGGAAATTCCGGTTTTGACAAAACACCGGCAACATATAGAGTCCTGTGGGAGTTTACCCGGTGGTGTTCCTTGGCGGTAGGGGAGTGGCTACACCCTACAGTGGATACAGCTTTCCCTTGTTTCTTTAACTTTTAATTGCAGAATTTCTGTATATTATTGATACAATTATACATTATCTTCAATTCACACTATGAATTCATATTTTCGTCTATGAAAGACAAATTATGTTTTGTTATTCGATTTTCTTGATTTGAAAGAGGTCTCCTTTTTGGATTTGAAAGAGATACCCACAGAATAGTAAAATGTGCCGAGCAATGTAATTTTAATGTAGAGGTGGTTTCATTACATATCGCCATGCATTTTGATAGCCATAAAAGACAATGTTCATTTAAGATCATTAATTAACTAAAGATTAGATGTGTAAAGCCAAACATGCGTTCACCTTCTGATGTGTTCTATATAAGCCATTATTCTATGCCCGTTATGCACGCAAAACATAATCTGGAATGCCGACAAGACGTACATCAATATCTGAACTAAAGTGACTTTTTAATTTGAGTATACTTCTGTGGAAACCAGAAATAACACTGCAAATGTTTCACATTTTAAATTATTTATAATTGTATATACAGGGTGGTCCATGGCTTCTGTCCATAGCTGTTCCAGAAGAACCAGAAGAAGTACAGCAAAACTGTTTACGCCAATCAAAAGCCAGTACAATGTTACATTGAAGTCCAAGTTTTCATTGAAATCGGTTGAGGGTAACAGGGTAAAATAATTCGGTGAAAAGTAAAAGTGCAAAAATGTGCCCGATTTTCGAGAATTCGGATTTTTCCCGGCCGAAAGAAAATTTTTTTAAAATAACTTTTTCATAGCTGCAATCCATGTTACATGAGTGATTTTTCCTGAATTTTTCATAATAAAAATAATCGAACAAGTTTGAATTTTTAACTTTTCCGGAATTCCCTTAAAGATTCAAGAAAATTTCAAAAAAATTCCAGAAAAGTTAAAAATTCAACCTTGTTCGATTAGTATGAAAAATTCCGGAAAAATCACTCATGTAACATGGATTGCAACTGTGAAAAAATTATTTTAAAAAAATGTTTTTTTCGGCCGGGAAAAATCCGAATTTGACGAAAATCGGGCACATTTTTGCACTTTTACTTTTCACCGAATTATTTTACCCTCTTACCCGCAGCCGATTTTAATGAAAACTTGGATTTTAATGTAACTTTGTACTGGCTTTCGATTGGTGTAAACAGTTTTGCTGTACTTCTTCCGGAACACCTATGGACAGAAGCCATGGACCACCGTGTACAAGCTTTTAGTGCTTAGGTTTTCCCTAATAACGACTTTAGATCAGCCGCAAATTGCAGAGGTGTTTAAAATTAACGATGTCTGTGCGGCACCAGTACTGTATTCACAATAAATGAAATATTCCTAACTGAGCCCTCGCGAAATACCAACAGAATTGTCAGCTTCTACATTTAGCATTTAATATTTGCAATAATACGTCAACAAAATTTATTATTATATGTGAAAATTAACAAAATTAATACTACAGTTATTAAAAGTAAAGATGGATATGCCAAAAGAGTAAATACTTGCAATACAAAGTGAAATAAAGACTATTTAATTATTGAGATAAAATTCCCGCATTGATTTACTGAATTGCGTCATACTTATATCGTACTTCAACCATTTTTATTGATGTCATACACATTTTTTTGAATTTAAGACTATTAGAGAATTATAGATAACAATTTCATTACCAAATTAACGATTCAAACAAGAACAGTTACTTTGAAAACCTCAACTATATTTAACCCACAAGTAATAAACACTAATATAAATACTGAATTTAAGACTATTAGCGAATTACAGATAACAATTTAAATAGCAATTTAACTACTCAAACAGGAACAGCTACTTCAAAGGCGTCTGCATTACTTAACCCACAAGTAATGCTCAATAATATACATATTTTTCGGCATGTGGAGTTGCTCTTATCAATTCTAATTATATTTCCCGTATAACAAAAAAAATGCCTTGACGCGTGCTGTGGGTACTAGAATTACATTCGCTAGATAAAGTGTAACTTTTGGCCTGTACTCATTTTTATTCATTTACCACGCATTTTTACAATGGAATTGGATTTCTTGTCGCAAGGAAATCACATTTGTCACCCACGACCTTTAAGGTTTGCCCACCGTATACTTCACGGATTTATATTTGTATTTATTGATACCCAATAAGAAGGGAGGTAATATCTGCAAGAATTTGGTCATATATTCCCAAAAGTCGGTCATGCTTAACATTCCTGATAGGAGATATCCTGATGCCAAATGGTTTCAGTGACCGGTAAACCTTCTGGCTCATTACCGTTCCATTATTATATGTATTTCTTCTTGTTATAGAATAAAGAATTGATTCCAATGCATTGGTAGAATGTTTCCAGATTGATGCACAACATATAAAATACATTGTCATACCGCCAAATACTACAGTACCAGATATGGGAAAAATGGCATAGTGCAAGAAATCGAGACGGTCGTAGAATCGGATTGAACCAAAGCAGCCTAAAACAGTGATTAAGTAGCAAGTAATGGTTCCAACTGGAAAGAGCACCGGATGGACACTTTCATGGAATAGAATATTCAAAATCCGGGTTCGGTTGTACATTGAAATTTGAAATTCAAAACTGTGATTCTGGTGTCTGTAATAAATTAAAGCAGCGAGGGCATTAATCGCAAAATACTGTATTAAATTCAGACTTATACTACACAAGGTCATTAAATGTTAAAATTATCTACCTTATATCGATTATCCAATTCATCATCCGAAGCAAAACAATCAGAAGGTACGTGTAGACAACAAGAACCCAATTGGTGGAAAACAGAGCTACGATGATTTGTGGAACCAGAACTCCCCATAGTATGGTCCAATGTAAATTGAAATTTTCGGCAAGGTAATTGGTTGACTGAACAAAATAAATGTATGACATTCCTGGTGCCGCAAAAAGATAAGTTACTGGGACGAAAAATATTGAGATCCAAACTTCCAATTTCATGTAGATAGACTCATTCGTTTTGAATCCTTCTCCTTAATCCAGAGCAAATTTATAAATTGAATGCCTTTAAGAAATTTGAGGACAAAGAATTCTATCCGTTTACTGGCCTTTTTCTAGGCCCAAGTTATTGCAATGAGCGCGCAAACTTAGGATAACCAAATTTTTATGGGTGGTACATGAGCATCTTAGGAAGGTGTGACCTAAATTATAGAAAAGAGGTCTCTTTTGTTTCGGAGAAAAAAAATCTTCCGTAAGGGCACTTTTGCTACTTAAATACATGGAGCTTAACTTCTAAGAGGAAAAAGTGCCAGTGCGCGCTGCAATAAAATTCTTTGAAAAGTATATTCCCATAATTCAATCATTTCTGAACTGATTTTGAAGTTTTCAGAAAAGAGGTTTCTTTTGTTTAAGAGAAATTCGAAGTGCAATTTTTAAAATTGGAGTTTTTCCTAAAAACTTACGAAAATATGCTCTGTCAGGGGCCTTCACCACTTAATTTTATCAAGGTTATTTGAACTCCATAGTTTACCTTTGCGGTAGATAGGTTGCAAAACATTAATTTGTAGTTTTCAGTAAGTAGTAGGAGATATGAGTCAAAATCAAGGTCGTCTCTAAGGTAACATGGCAGGGTAAGGAGGTGGTGAAGGTTCAAAAATCTTCATGATAGGCTACTGGACGGTTTTGCAGACTTCGACCTAGGCTACGGGACGGGACTATTCAGGGAATTTCTTGGTTGCCTCGTAACTTGACTTTGAGCAATCATTTTGAATTGCAATGGTGGTTTGGTGATTGAGTAGTTCTAGTAATCATTTAGGGTGGAAATGGGAATTTTTGATTTCTAGGAGTCATTTAGGGTGGAAATGGGAATTTTTAATTTCTAGCAGTCATTTAGGGTGGAAATGGGAATTTTTAATTTCTAGCAGTCTTTAGGGTTGAAATGGGACTGTTTGATTTCTAGCAGTCATTTAGGGTCGAAATGGGAATTTTTGATTTCTAGCAGTCATTTTATGTCGAAATGCGGATTAGGGTAAAGATAAAGATTAAGTGAGTGGTCAAAAATTATTTAAATATTGGCGATTTGATTGTTCGATTTTTATTTTTGAACTAAGCTGTTTTCTACAGTAAGGCTCTCTGATATTTAAGGAAGAAACTGCTTAGGCAAAGCATTTTCCTATTTAGTAATTATTTTGTCGTAATGTCGAGGTGAATTTAACTACACGTTTGTTTGTTAATAGTTTAAAGAGGAAAAAATGGTTTAATTCTTGAATCAATTTCACATTGTGTATTATCTCATGAAATGATATTTTCCATTCGAAAACGCATATTTAGTATATATTTTGCACATATATGGCATTCCATGATAATGAGTAGACAATGACATTGTGGAAATATAAAAAGCACCTCTGTCGAAAACACTTTAGTTCGAAAATAAAAATCGACCAATCAAATCCCCAATATTTAAATAATTTTTGACCACTCACCTGCCGCTTCAATGACACCTTCTGCCAGGTAAAGTGCCTACAATACTGGTGAGAACGTAAAAGTTAAAATGCTTTTACAAAAAAAGAACTTTTTAGTAGTAAAAGTAAAAGCTTTTAAAAAGTACTTTCTTTTGTAAAAGCATTTACAGAACTAAAAACCGCAACATCGTGTAATGCGAAATGGAGAATCGCCGATTGCTGTTAAAGTTGCTATTTTCATTACCTATTTAAGAAAAATTATTATTCATAGAAACTCTTTGGTCCTATAACCTTTAATGAAATGCATAATATTATGTTATTAATGTGTAACTAGGGTTGTGGGAGACATGATTTTTTGATTTTTCGATCAAAAATCTTCAGCCCAGCCGTTTCGATGTAGTTGCAATGGCAATGGGCCCAAGTGACGGTGGATAAACGATAGAATTCTTTGCAGTTAGCTTTTTAATATAACTTCTTATCCAATGGTTTACCACTAAAGTTTGTCCCCCCATAAAGGAAACAATATAATATCGAATTCCTTAAACATTTATTCAATTTCAGGTTCAAAAAAGCATGTAATTTTAGCATTGTAGCAAAAATTCAGCATTGCAAACTTACCTTTATTGGAGAAATGGTTTCGGTGTACAAATAATTCAAAATGGCCTGGATGCATTTGCCTCTTGTTGAAGCAGTAAGTAGGAATGCCGTACATATGACATGACCCATCAAAAGCAAAGAGTCGATTGCCACCGAAGAAATGTTGACTGTATTTGTATCATTCTGTTGAACCGATTGCTGAAGGCGGAATATAGTTTGAATAGCAGATATTGCAATAAGAATTTCCAATATTTTTAACCGGTAATGTGATTTTGACGGTGCAAATTTTTGTTTGTCATGATCCCACAAAAACGAAGAACCGGTCACAAAAGACACAGCGTCGACATACAATCCAAGCCAGTGAAAATCGTGGAAATTTAATTCTGAAAACATTTTATATAAAATAGGGCCCTGTTTACGTAAGTCGTGTAATGCAAACATTTTTTGCCTATCAAAATGTGTTACGTACAGTAACTAAGAACTATTGAACTGCTTTCATACAGATTTTTGCAGTAAATGGCATCGGAATTTTGATTTCTGATGTATATACTATAATATGCCTAACAACTAAAGATGTGCATTTAATAAATGTATTATTATTCTAAGTGGACACTGCTAATGCATTTCTCTTTGCAGACCAATTTTTAGTTAACTGCTTGTTTAATTTTAATGCAGAGGCCTATGAATATCGCATATGTGTCGCCGAGTCAAAAATATTTATCAATTAGATGGTCGAGCTCTTTAATCATTTCTACAGAAAGTATTCAATGCTAAAAGCTTGTGTTTGTGATTACTTGCAAATATTTCAAAGTAGGAAATATTTTGTTTTCTTGGCCATCTTGTATCGGCAAAATTATATTGGCCGTGAAGCTTATTATTAGCACCAAGGCAGAAGAGAAAAGTTAGATAAAGACAGTATAAATAAATACGTAGTTATTACAACGTAAACAAAATAATAGCTCAAATGCGGCATTCTTTCAAATTATTTACACTTATATCGCAAGAATTTTAATGTTTGATTATTCCCTAATAACCAATTCAGAACTCAGTCAGGTAAACATAATTTTATAATTATTTATGGCTCTGGAACTCAAATGTCATAAACATAGGCCACTATTGCAAAAATAAATAAATAACGTTCGTTATTCTTAACTTAGTTTACGTGAATGTATGTGGCTTAGTTATTTTTCACTGTGGCTTAGGTACTCAATGTCAAATATATGTGTGTGCATGCTATTTATGGGTTTCCATTAGGTTTTAATAGTAGTCATTGCATTTCATTATCGTTGTTGAAAAGTGAAAGTCCAAGGAGAATAGAGAGAGGATCATAGTCAGCAGCACGTAAAGTTCTTGGTCTGCAATTAATTGAATAGGATGGTATCATGCCTCATTACATTTACTCCTACTGAACGGTTGATTTTCGCTTCTTCCCTATGTAATTTGGTTTGCAATTGTGTAATTACCTAATTAACATTGACAGCGAGGGCTACTATGTGCATTCATTTGAGAAATATGCAAATATTCCGCTGTGTACGGTTTCGAATAAACTTCGGGTAAATAAATATTAAGTTTTATGGCACGACAGAGAAGGACTACCAAAAACATTAAAATCTGTTCAAAATTTTTGTTTTGTTTCTATTTTCATTTTGCTAATGTATTACATCGGTTTTAGAAATGGTTTATTACTCTGGTAAAAGTAATGGACACAATTTAGAGTTCATAATTACAAGTGTTTGACGTATACTAGAAAAAGGACAGAAATGTCTAAGTTGAACAGTTTACAAAATATTTCAAAGCACCATTTCACATAGCTAAGTTGCATTCTTCAACTCGTTTGTAAATCTATTTTGTTAAGCCATTTTAGTTTACCCTTGCAGACTTTTGTCCATGAATTATTTTACGGAAGTCCGTAAAATTCAAAATTGTGGCAGAATGTGTAATTCATGGCAGGGGTAATCGCTATAGCAATCTGAAATACTGCTGTGATTGTATATTAATTTACGGTATATTAAATGAGCATTCATTGGACAGTTAAATACATTTGACAGTAATTATTGATTGGCTAGACAACGAAAATGCTTTTAGTGGAGTAAATATTCAAAATTCTTTTAAATAAGCTTCTGCTTCCTAATGATTTTAGGGTATGGTTATTAAAGCAATCAGCGATAAATGATAATTAATATAATAGACAGAAATATCATGTCAAGATATCAACATTGACTTTCAGAAAATTTGACGATGGAGGAAATGAAATGACAATCAAAGAAAATGGGTGACATATTTTAGAGTCAAATAACATTTACAAGGAAAGTCTTAAAAAGTTAGTTCAATTCTGATATTTAATTACAATGTGTTCAAATACAAACGCAGCACCACTAATTGCAATACAAAATGGGTACACTAGCATAATGGGCTTAACGGCTTGAAAATTCAAAGTTTTTGGCTGAGTGTATTCTTCTTCTTTTAAATCGTAAATATCTGATGAAGTAATGTTTCCTTTACTGTGGTGATTGTAATATTCTTCCCATTTGCCGTACAGACCAGATTCAAACAAATTCATAATTTTTCTTTCCAGTATACATTTGTAAGAATTGATCTCGACATACCACTGGAATTGTATTTCCAATGGATTTGATTGTGTTGGTCCAAGATAAGCATTAACTTGCAATCCATAGATATTCTTTATATTTGCTTTCAATTGATGAAGCTTTTCTACAGTGTTCACTATAGCAAACTCTTTTTTAATTACTGTGTTCTCAGGTTTTGTGGATGACTTGAACTCTATAGACAATGGAATTTCATGTTGTGATGCTCTAACAAGTTCTTCTCCAGAAAATCGGAAAAACACAAGTTTTTTCTTAAGTTCTTTGACCGCTTCTGAAAAATTAAATCGCCTTCCAAAGATCAATCTCAATGTAGAACCTACATAGTCGTTCGGAGTAGAACGGTTATTTTTTGTTGACAAAACAGTTACTGTATAGTCATTGCAAACAATTTGAAGCGGAGTTTGCACAAGTTCCTCTAAATTATTAGGGACACTTGGAATAGATGGTTTTGTCAGAAATGAAAAAAGTATTCCTTTGTAAGCACTGCTTAGAATTAACGCAGGAAGTATCCAAATCCCTATGATAAAACGAGTAGATTTCGGTGCTTTTTTATTTATAAGCTTAGATTTTCTTTTGAGGGGATTGATTAATACTTTCTGACTTTGTTCCAATAAAGAAGAAATAATTAGAGTAAAATTATTGAAAATCTGTAGAGGTCTTGGTTTAAAAGCTTTTTGGAAAGTGCAAACAGGAAGAATAGTTGTGACTATTGAAATTGCTATAATACATAAAAACCATGTATTTTGGTCAAACGGTTTTACTAGTAAATACCAATTAAATGCAGCTTTGTCATTCACAATTAAAAATGTGTAAATATCTTTTTTGAATGCAACTGGAATTTGAGAGTAGTATTCTTCATGACTAAAATCTGAGTCATCTCCCCTCCTAAACATGTAGGATGCAGAACCAGAACCAGTAAAGGATGGGGAATCATAAAAATTTGTTGTAGTAAAATTCAAGTTTTCGGAAAGTGTCTTTACCAAGCATGCTTGTTCAGAAAGATGTGAGCCTTTGATCCCAGACGTTAAATAGCAAACTCCTTTGTGAAATAATTTGGTGTTTCCATATGAATAGAATTGCATTGTCGTTTGGTGTAAATTTTTGTAAACATTCTTCCAAATTTCATCAACTTGAAAAATACTAAGTTGGGTAGACTTAATAGGTTTTATTTTTTCCCCTGTTGGACAATGTCTGCAGAAAATGCTAATATCAGAATAGTTGCCCTTTGAAAATACTTTAACAAAAAGTGTTTTTGTTGTCGTTTGCAATTTTGTCAATTCCAAATGGAATTGCTTTTCTTCGAATGCACTCTGCGATCCGTAAAGCACTATAGTGTAGTCTGGATTTTCAATGCTGGCCTTTTTCTGTATTTTGTAAATGATATTTTCAACAGACGATAAAATAATGTAGTACTGCAAAAAGCACGATGCAAATTTCCTACGAGTAAACAATAGTTTCTGAAAATTGTTGGTATCAGAATTACGCTTATAATACAATTTTGTTTGAATAACAAACGTTCGTGGAATATGTTTACCATCAATAAACGAATTTTCAAAATTATATTCGTCATACACATAACTGTATGTGGAATTAGTATTTTGTGGCAGTAGGAAAACAAAGTGAACTACACAAGGGGACAAAAATATAGGAAATAAATTCATGATGGAAAAGTCAAGAGTAACATTTTATGACAAAAATAGTAAAATTTCTTGCGTCTATGAAGATACTACCAACTTTGTTAAAATCTTCAAACGTACACTTTGCATTTAGTAACAATTTGCACTGTGGATCTTCTCCAACGTAAACATTACCACAATTCATTTAATTTTAATCGTCATTTCTCCTAAAATCAATTACAATTATATTAATCTTAAATGTCGATATTGTTTCCCCGGGAGTAGTATTGTTTGAAATATGTATTCCTTTAATTTCACTTAAAAATCAGCATTATCCCTCCCGACAAAATTTAAAGTGTAACATTGTCAATAAAATAACAACAATCCATATTCAATGCAAAATTTGTGCAAATTTGACCAGTAAGTCAAAATTTTAAGACGCAGAGGAACGGAAAAAAATTTCTATATCTGAGAGTCAAATATCGTTTTACGTAGTTAGGAACTAAATTGGGAGAGGAGAACTTTTTCTATATTTACGGTAATATTCCTACGTCGCAGTTTAAATAATTTTTGTAAGTGCTTTGTCAGTCTTTTGTAGTGTAATTTTCATTAATACACATATTGAATTAAATTCTTAATGTAAAGACAAACAATGAATTCACTTAATGTCTCCTTGCGAATCCAAAGTAACTAGTGCAGCAATTTCATACACTTTTGCTTTGCATTTAATTTAATCATCAAATGAGAACAGTGAAGTCATTAAATTAAATATTGTTTTCTTATGTGAAAACGCAAATAACTTAATTTCCGATTCCTAGTACTTTTAATATCTCAATTTACAAATTACATTAGCATTAGCTATTCATAAAATAAGTATATACTTTCAGCATGACAAATTTTGTTCTTGCCTGGCTGCAAAACCGTGGTAATGTATTATTCAACTACTTTTTATTTTGTTGAATAGATGAAGTACAAGTTTGGCAACCCAAGTTTTGCAAATAGAATGTTCACTTTGAAAGGAAACGAAAACAAAGTGATCATTTTGGGGCATGAATTACATTTTCAGAACCACTTAATGAAAATGTAAAAATAAAGAATACAATATTAAACTTCATTACTACAATTGTCCCTATTGCGGACATCTTTCTCCAAAACGGGAAAGTAAAGGAACGGCATGCTGGGTAGAATGGTCATGCAAAAATGTACATTAGGTAGGTATCTACTAAGCTTTCATAAAAAGTCATCAATTTACAACGGTAATAATAAAACACTTTTTCTTCTTTCATTGGTTGTTTGACAAAGGAGATTTCATTGCAGACAAAGGGTTGTAAACTACAAATCCTTTCATTTTTTCTTAACTTTATGGTTTTAACCTCAATGAGAATTCTTCGCGCATGCATCAGAAAAGTGTAATTGCGTATAAGGCATAAATTATTTTTGCATTTTAGAAACATTGCATTACTAATGTAAAATTGTCGCATGTATGATGATTCGCTGAATATATATCATTTTACTTGTATTTTATTTTGTAATGCACATTTACACAATTTTACATAGATATACGCATTTCTAAAATAGATTTATAAGGGAATCTTTTACCCGATCTCCAAAGTGGCAGCAGGACAATCCATTATGACAATTGCCATGTTTTCAGGATCTCTAACTTGCAAAACACGACAGCAAAAATGTTGGTCATCCTTTTCAATAAAATAAGAGTAAAAACGATTGCATGGCTACTGTTATAGTAAATCACAAAATTATAAATTAAGAGCTAAGCATGATTGTTTCTCAATTTGGCAGTTTATCCACGTCTTAGCCAGTTGTAGGATTGAATAATCAAATTATCATATATAATATAATAACTGACGATAATCCTACTATTATGCGCAATTTAATGCTTAACAGATCAAAATTCAGACCATATTTATATTTGGTTTTGCCCACTATTTTGGAAGTTCAGCTACAAAAGTTTTCCTCTGCCTGAACATTAAAATACGTATTAATTTTTATCTTAGTATGTTTAAGTATGTACTGACAGTAATGCAATCTTCTTTAGTTTATGCTAATTCAGCATCCAAGAGTAATGAACCTTTGACTTACAGAAGTCTTCTGCATTCTGATCGCTCTCTTTTAGTAATGCGTTTGCAAATTCTACTAGAAACACGTCATGCAACAGAAGTAGGACACTCCTAAAAGACATTCAGCAGTCGGAGATATATTTTTCTTTATAAGATAAAATTGAAAATCTAATCTGAAATATCCTTTTGTGTTAATAAGATTTAAATTTTGTACGCCTTTTTTGATAACCGAAAACCGAGAATATAGTTATTGCTAGGAAAGGGTTAACATAAAGCAGACTATAATTGAAGTTATTCTACTATATATTGTGCATTAACAGAAGTCTGAACTCCGACCAAGTAAGTTTGTGATATATTTAATAAACAATGAATTATGGACAACACATAATGCAATATTTTTCCAATATGAGCACTCTATTTTATTGGTGTTAAATATTCCTTTTTGTTAAACCTTTATGCTTATGAGAAAGTAGACAAAATTTTCTACCAAAAGTTTTCCCCAATTTCAAATATAAATATATGCGGTGCTCTGAAAACCAATTAATCATTTCAAAAACAATTTCAAATTGTGTGCAATATTTTGTGTAATTCTCATACACTGTGTTGGAGATTTGAGTTCATAGAAACAGCTCTAACTCAATTTCAAGTTCACAAGCCTTAAATATCAAATCCTGTTAGCTCGAATTTTGCTTGTACAAAGTTTTATTTCGGAAAATGCACTTATTGGAAATGCTTTCTAAATGCCATTATTCGCATTTATTTTTAGATGGAAGCTTTCATTCAAGGAAATGAATATGGAGTTCAAATTGAAAAAAACAATTTCAGTCAGTGACAATTTTGTAGTTTGACTTGATTTGAAATGCTATTTTGATTACCAATGTGATTGTGAATACCAAATTATGCAAATCACCCAATGAAAAGGTACAAATTTATCGGGAAGAGTCTTTAGAAAATAAGTTAATGTTAAAGTTAAAGATATAGCTGTCGTTGTAGTAATTTCTTCTTTAAAATTCTAAATGTGCCATAATTGTTTAGGAGAATATCACTTAGGTATTTAATATAGTTTTTTATTTTGTTGTTGTAATGTTTTTAATACAGAATCGTCAGTCATCAGTAAGAAGTAAAATGCACAGATGTTTTCTTCCGGGCTCAATAAACTCAATATTCAGCTGATAATCATCATCTGGGTTGTTGGATGGATAAGGATTAAAATTTTAAGAGATATCTATATAGGTACACAAAATATGGAAGTTTATGATTATAAAGTATAAAATTCTTTAAATTTAAAATTTTGGTGTGGCAAAAAAGTTTTCAAATGTTATAAAATTACAGATAATACAAATTCAACTCCAAATCATCCTTGTATAAAAAAATTTTATCCTTGTGACTTTGTGATTTCCAGAGAGAAAATGAAACTTACCTTACAGGAGTCTAGCTTATATTATAGCTTCTTTAAAATACACTACAAAAATCGTCGTAGCCTTGAAAATGCAGGAAACCAGCGAGGGAATCTAAATCGGTGGTAAATGTGACTAGCCAAAGCAAGCCTAGTACAATTTTCTCAGATAACTACGAGAAGCACAGAAAAAGGGACGCTTTATCGTAAATTCTGTCCTGAAATTATGTAAATTACTTTATAGATTTCAATAGTAATCGGCGTTAGTTATTTTATTACGTTATTTTTTATGACATTTTATGCTAACTTTAAAACAAATATCACGTTTTTCCTTTCCAAAACTTGGTAATATATCGACAAAATTGGACATTAAAAATGTGATATTTGTTTACCACAGTATTTCAATTACACAAAGGTCAAGAACTAAAAAGCCCATAGAAAATTTTCGCCCAATGGGGTTTTTGGACCGTAATCATTATGTGAGGATGTTATACAAAAGTTAGAATTGAGAGAAACTTTTAGGAGTTGCCTAGGTCACACTGTATTTTAATCTTTTAGTATTATTCATTAAAGTTTCTGCACACTAGGAAAAACTCTTGTTCCCCAACGAGAAACATTTTTTAAAAAGCGGTTCCGTATATTTTTTTAAAAGTGCTTAGACAGAAATGTTCGCAGATACGTACCCTGTGAATTTTTGCAAGAGTTTAGATTTATTTTCTGATTCTGTGCTAATTTTCGCATGTTTTTCTACAAATGCATTTAATTACCAAAATTAGTATGAGTTGCAATAAAGCAGCAGTTGCATAAACGGGGAGTTGGAAAGTTCAGACTTGCATGCAGACGTTTTCAGAAACAATGCAATGAATATATGCAATTATTTAGTATTCTATTAATCATATAATGCTTTCCTAGATCGCCGTTGACATTGGAATTATCTGTCCTTTATCTTATGACTGAAGTGTTTAAACTGAAATATTTTGTATCACTTTCGTAGTTTAGGGATCCGTATACTTTTGATGCGTATATTTGTTAGTGATTTTAACGTCTCACTTTTCCTTTTCCCTTTTTAATGTGCACATGGAGGAAAGAGCATGTCACACTTCCAGAATTGCTAAATGCAGCCACTTCGGTTCTCGTTTCTGTTACAATTTACTCACTGAGAGTTTTATGGTAATTGTTATTCAGGCTTTCATGTTTTACTGGTTGCAGATTTTCTTGTATGAAATCAGCAAGCTGTAATGGGCATTTTTCCGGTTACAACTGTTAATTTATTTGATAGTTATATGTTTGTTAAATAATGTTCATATAATTGTGGGGTGGGGTTCACTTTCATAGTAGGATTCGCAAGTAATTATTATGTATCTAATTAGGTGACTTGGGTTGGCCACCTAAAATTTCAATTTTTTCACATTAAGCATCGAGTGTATTTGTTCTACTCGGATTTACATTTTGAATAATGCAAGTGCGTTTATAGCTTACTATTAGTACAATTAAGATATAAAGCGATAAACGCTAGCCAGCTAGTGTTTGCCAAAACAATTTTAAAATACGTAACGCTTTGTTAATTTGAGAGTTATTTTAGTCAACTAATGTGGTACAACATTAAAATCTTTACCGCTTCTCATGTTTCATTTTTTGATTGAATTCGTAAATATTTTACTGTTAAAATGATCGGAAAGGATGACATGATTTTCATTGCCAGGGTTAAAAAGTGTAATATAATAAACGTTTCTTTTTGAATGTGCGCTTCTTTATATTATGAAGTGCAGAACTGTGTG
The DNA here is from genome assembly GCA_020352615.2 of Yoshiicerus persimilis. Lineage (NCBI taxonomy): Eukaryota > Metazoa > Arthropoda > Collembola > Entomobryomorpha > Tomoceridae > Yoshiicerus > Yoshiicerus persimilis. The sequence goes on from CM036940.2 coordinate 89,291,405, forward strand.
AATTCTCTAAAAAAATTACGGTAATTGTTCAGAAGAGAGAGGGAGCAATCGATTTACTAAATGCAAAAGTCATTGACTGATGGCACAAATAACTTTGTGTGCAAATGTGCATAATGTCCAAAGTCCGACCAATACAGCAGTCATCCTTAGGATTTGTCGTCATTTATTTAAATTTTGTATTGCGTTTTTTACACTTTTACTTGTGATGATCTTGTTTTTTGTCATGTTTGTTTTTTATTTGCTTTTACACTATTCTGATATAATTCTCTATATCGCAAATTTATTTACTTATGTATTTATTGTGCATTTATTTAGGAGCTGGCTTTGCAGTTTAGCAAAGTATATATTGCCAAAATAATATACAAATATTTTAATAGGGCACCAAATTGTTTTGGGGGGCTTACAAATTTTTTGATTGCAGGGATTCTGTTCCTTAATTACTTTAATTTTTTGATGATCATGTTTATAATGTCAATGGATTTTTATGGGAATTTATTTTGTTGAGACCGAACACATCTACTATTAAGACAGAACACTATTATTTAATTGCTCTTCAGAGGATTTGTGCTCTATGGAACAACAAATAAAGGGATCTTAAGCCTCTTGCCGGTTTCCGGACAATTTCCAATCGTATACTGATACTGTTTTCAGTTTTATAAATAACTTAACCAGTCATCCAGTAGGGTCTGTGTGTACGAAATGATATATGTACGGAATTCCTATCCTGCGTAGACTAATGCCAGGCTCTCTCTTTGAATCCCTGAAAACCGGGATTCCGCAGTTAAAGGTGTTCGGGGTGAGAGCTCAATGGGTTGCTCGACTCCGTTATCTAATGGAATTAGAAACGCTAGGCCATTAATTGAAGCATCCATTGGAAAGAGTAATTATTAATGGTGGGCAAGAAAATAACTTTTTATACAAGTTGAAGCAATAGATTTATCACTGTTATCATTCGCTTGTTCCAGGCCTCAGAATTACGATTGGCCTTTAAGTTTATCCCAGAAATTATGTTTATTTTAACTATTTAATTTATATATATATTAACAAAACGTATGTAGTGGTAAATGATCACCACTTTCTCCGAGAAAGGGCCACGTTGTCAACCGAGCTACCTTCCTGCATTTGAATTCCTTCATTATTGATAGTGTTCCATAGAATGTCTAAAGTTTACGGTTGAAAAGATGGTGGTGGTGGAGTATGAGGATGATACCGGCTGAGTAGTCTGCGATACTGACGGCTGATTCTGAGGGCTTCTTGATATGAGTGAAATGATGAAAATAGCGATTGTATTGCCGTTGTAAAGTTTACTACATCGTTCTATATTATCAGCAGTTCCCCTTCTCTCCTTTAACACAAACTCGTACGATGATATATAAGTACGTACTTGTATGAGTATAATAATAGAAAACTATTTTGTGCGTATAGTGCACTCCACATTTCTTTATGGTTTGCGTAGGCAATTTATGCCTGAAATATAATTTCGTTTGTGTCTTCGAAGTTTATGTAATATTTTCCTGTGCAATCTGATTCGGATTTCACCCGCCCATATTGATTATTATCATGAAAACTTAAAATTTAGATTATATCAATTAAATGCAGTCTAGAATATTCATATTCTAGAATAGCATGATTGTTGTATCATGTCATCAGTTCTAATGCATCGAGTGTTTCTTCCAGCGTAATTTCCTCTTTCTCATTCACATTTTCCTTTGCTTGGTCAACCCTCAAGTTTATAAGAAGGTTTTCTTTTGTGTTTCCCCAGCGTGCACCAAAAGATGGCTCTGTAACTGCGTAGTATACTTTGTTTTGTCCATTGTTGCAAAAACAAAAATATAATGATATGCATTCATAATCGGGAAAGTTATGCGGTAATGCATGTAGAAAATGAAAATCCATGAAAAGAAATTAAATACTTAAAGTAAAGTATCGAACCATAAAGGAAGTATAGCAACTGCTGCAAATCTCCACATAAAGCCATTACATGGATTATATTATGCATATTCAAAAGTTTTTGCGTCCCATTTTAGGTTTTAGTAATTACTCAGGATTTTAAGAAAATACTGAATTTCATCAGTGTTCTCAACTGCGGTGACTAAGTTTTTGGATCAGTCTTCGACACCAGTAACGATGTTATTCACACCTTGTTCCTGTATATCAAAGCCGGCACACATAACGCCATATAACGTTGCAACCTCAACTAGTATTTGTTCAAAAATTTTACCTAACGTTGTTGAAATGTATTATCATTGAAACAAAATTTTTCGAGATTCCTGTGAAACTGAATTAATAAGTATGTACTACTTTAGTTCTGTTCCAATTTTTAATTGTGTATAAAGACGAATTGTTGTAATATCGTCTTGAATAACGTTAAGGAACTGTAGGTTTTCAATAACCGTTGCACAGTACGTATATATATATATATATATATATATATTTAGCGCATTTGCGGTGTAAAGATAAGATTTCAAGCCACACAGTAGTTTTCACCAAATTCAACTTGAACCACTGCTACAGAACGCCAGCTTTCTCTTTCATGTCATGTTTCTATGAAATTTTTTTGCGTTTTAAAATAGGGCTTTATCAAACTAGGAAGCATGTTAGTCAATTTCTGTTGGAAATTAATGCCGCTGCTCTCAATTTCTTCATCTTCGTGTTTTACCATAGCTTTAGGGTGTACTTGAAGTCAACATGGTTCACGTTCAGTGACCTGCAATATTTATTCCAACTTTTCAAAGCTGGAACAGCTACCACAAAGATATTGGTAACAGTTGTTGGTGGTATTTGCACAAAGATTGCTATTGAAAAATTCTCTGGTACATTATTCTCCATGCATGCTTTGAGAATGCGTTTAATGTATTTCATGGGCTTTGAATGAGTATGAACTATTTGGAGTCTTTACTAAACATGGGCATAGATACAATAATAGATTCCACGATCAAAAATACGTTACCTAAATTAGCTTTATAAATTGCGTCAGGAGAAATGTAAACAAAATGTTTGGTTTATGCACCAACCATGATTTGTTTTTAAATTAAATACGAAGAATTCTTCTGTGGATGTCATTTGGATTTTGTTTTCTGTAAATTATTTTTTGCATCCAATGATGAATCCTCCGTTGTGTCTTCCCATTTTGTAAATTTTTTTCCCATTTTTTCATAAATTTGGTATTTACAACTTATTATAGAATTATCAAAATCAAAATAATGGAAAGATTCTGTTAGACAAAAAATTGTCGTGTTAGATATAATTAAGTAATTGAAGGAATTCTGTTTTTTTGTTTTTTATACCGTTTATGTTCCAGTGGAGAATGTGACTTGTAGGTTGCGGTGTGCTTAATTTTTTATACAATATTTCGGAATTTTATAATTTTTTTTAACTTGATGGAATTTTTATTTGTTGGTGGTGGTGGTAATGTACACTTTTATTGTTTCTCTTTTATACATGTATATCTAGATTAAATGTAGTCAAACCATACACTGCAGCATTTAATTATATACGGTGTTGGGTTTTAAATTATAGAAAATTACGTACTTTGCTCGAGCACTTAAATGGTAACATTGATATTTTAATGGGAAAAACTATATTACCGAAAAAGACGAATATTTACAGCTAACTTGTTAGTCTTATTCGCTTTTTCAAAGCCATTTAGTTGAGTGTATTGTACAGGGAATTGAAAACTTCATTGAAAGAAATCATAAAGAATTTCTTATTCTTGATAACTCGACTTTCCGTTTGATTTCTTGAGATGCTGTCGGTGTAGTGAAGCTAGCCAAGCTCACTTAAAGCAGTTTGACTTTGTGTCATTTGGTAAACATGACGACTATTTTTGTACATATGTTAAGGATGAGAATTGCATTGAAACAATTCACATTCATTATGTAGAAACAAGTGTGATTTATTTTATTACTTAATTCTAATGGAACAATCCATTTTAACTTTTATCAGAGAATATACTTCTGTATTTATTTCTATTTAATTCTAATTTAACAGTAAATAAATATTTCGGCACTCGCCAGCTTTAAGCCAGTACTTATTCTATGCTTAACTCATGAACTTGTAACAAGAATGCACATGTAACTAACATATAACACCAGTACTAAATAAAGCAAATAATACATGAAGGATACCACAATTACCTTGTTATATTGTATGTTATAGGATATATCTGTTTTATATCCTTTTTATATTCAAGAATTCCCTGAAATATTGATAAACACGTATATTTGAAACATATACAGCGTTTCTTTATCTCCTCTTCCCTTTTAATGCAAACTCTTACTATTAATCCCTTTTGAATTATTACATTTTAGGCGTTTTCTATCCTACTTTTAATTGTAAACAAACAAATAATAGTGAGGCAGAAGGCAGTAATAGTAAGAATATGATAGTAGAAAATGGTTTGGTTTGTCCAGTACAATCCAGTCTTGTTTATGGTTTATGTAGGCATTTATTGCCTGATACATTATTTCGTTCCTATATATATACATCTGAAAGTTTATGCTATATTTTGCGAAATCTGATCCGGATTTAAACCGCACATGAGTTTGAACTGATGAAAATAGTTCGCTAATGTTTTGTAGTCTGTTGACTTTAATGATATCCAGTGTCATACAGTTGTCTATACAATCTTTTTATACCTAGGAATACCCTAAGGGTGGTGAAAGAAATTCCCGAGCTAACCAAAGAATCAAATAACTTTTTTAATGCAAAAGAATTTGCCTTTTCTGCCACTAAGGGTAAACAAGGAGCCCAGTTGATTGCCGGGACGGCGGCTTGCAAAAGCGGTAGCAGGAACGCAAATACTTCACCATGACGGAGTAAAAACTTTCATAAAGAGGCAGCTGACGGCAGCTGCCTTGAAAATAACTCAGAAAGGGAGGTCATAGACAGGAGATTCTCAAAATTTAGGAACGGTGAAAAGATATCTCCTGGAAATGGGGCGGCGGAGTTCATAGGCCTGACAAAGATGTTATTTTGAAAGTGTTACCGAAATTCATTTGTACGGTATCTCCAAAGTGTCCCTTGGAGCGCTGGAGAGACGATTTCCCAAACATCTGGAAATTGAAGAATAGAGGCTGTTAGCACCACCTTCGAGATTTCATAGTATAGTGGAGAATTTATGTTGACAAGCTGTAGAAAAACGACTTGGAAATGGTAATATAAAAAAATATGGTGTCCCAGTTGAGACTTCGTCATCATCTAATGAAATTTGATCTCCCCTTGATGTAGTGGTTAGGCCTGAGTTAGCTGAGTTAGGAGGATTTGGCGGGGGTGGAAACAAGGGAACCCGGTGGGCAAAATGTACATTAAGTGTTCTATTGACCTGAGGCAGTGTCGGCGGGGCAGATCTCGTTTGCGGATATTTCTTTGACAGAACCAAGTAGTTATCCCTCCCAGCATCGCTTTAACGATAACGATGGCGATTCTGGATTTCTGTGTGATTTCCGAGGTTCTCTGCTTCCTTTTGAAATACCTGACCGATTGTCCTGTGTATTGCGTGAAGACGGGCCCGCCATTGTATTTTGTAGGACTGGGAATTGGGTAGTTTTATTCTTTGTTGTACTTTATTTATTTAACTTTATTGTTTTATCCCCCAAATTAACTAATTTTATTACTTACTTTGTTATAAGCCAGGCAAGCGGACGGTCACACACAGTTATGCTTAGAAAAATTTTATTTCGGCCGGAGCGACGAGAAATTCACGTTTCAATTGGAAAACTGTTAACTTTAGACTTAAATATTCACTTAGATAATACTTGGAAATAAAACTTGGATGCGGAGTTGGCTTGGGTTATAAGGCGGGAGGGATGAGTGGTAAAAATGCTGCTTAGATAAAAATAAGTGAGTTGAGTGTGTGAGTTGCTCGTCCCTCTCGAATGAGGAGAGAAACGCCCTTTTATTAAGACTTAAGAATGCCAATTATTATACAATTAGTTCGTCAAGAATGCAAAGCATAGTACAATTAACCATCAGCATGTTGTTGGAATTAGAAAGGACGCTGACAAGAAATTTACTGTTGCAGCGCATTGATAATGTGTAAGTACAATACAATTAGTAATGCTACAGTAATTCTGTTTGACAATATTAGTAACTATATAGTGCTGATGTTTATAACATTTTAGGAGACTAGAGATATTAGATAGATATTTTATTTATTTGTTGGATGATATGGCCAGCAGCCTTTACATCAGTTCTTATATATTAATTGCTATAGTGTGTTATATATATAGTAACGAGAAATTATATAATGATATAGAAATTATAATAAAGCTTAGAGAAGTGTATGTTTTGAGATAGTTTACAGAAATAATAGAGTATGTGTTGTATACATGTGTGCATATCATATATTCTAATATTAATAAAGTCATTAATAATTAGTGTCATTATATTGATTCCATGGGAAATAATAAGAATTAGGCAATTGCACTGTAAAACGTTAAGGTTGGCTACTACTAGTTGAAATTCTTATTCTACCAGCTACACTATTTTCGTATTCTTTTATATTTTTTTCCTTTTTCTTTGTTAAGTATGTGTCTAATAAATTTTTAACATTAATCAGTAATCCAATAGATAAAAGAGAGATAATGGTACTTAATAAAGAGCTGATTAGGCTAAAGTAATGAGTTTCATTCTTAAAATCTTCCTCCATCAGCTCCGCCTGCTTTTAAGATTTAAGATTTAAATGCTTTATTGTCAAACAATATTCAAAATTACAAGTGCAGCTCTGATTTCCAATACAGGACAAACGAAAAACGACAATAAACACGCGATGGCATAAAAAGAACATTCACAAAAAGTACAAATGATTACATTTGGAATATTTAACACACAATTACTAAACATACGCAGGAAATAAATGACAAGTCAAAAATAGGTCAATATTCAATATTATAAAAATGATGTAGTAGCAGTAGTAGAAGGAAGAATAAATTACACAAACAAATTCAAGTTATACACGAGTTTTACGTAAATAGTCTTTAACTCCAGCTTTAAACAAATCATGAGACTTAAGTAATCTAATCTCATTAGGAAGAGAGTTCCATAATTTAATGGCTCTAAACCTAAATGATTTCTTATAGAACACATTATTGAAAGACGGAACTAGAATGTCATTTTCTAGTTTGCTGGCTCTACACCGTGTTTTACGAGTCCACAAATTAGTAAGAACACTAGGATATAACGATTCATGGTACAATAGTGGATACAAAGATGATAAAATAACATAATCAGCATGTTCAGTAACAGACAATATACCAAATGCATCATAAAGTGAATACATATCTGGGTATGCACATTCATTCTTAAAACTTTTTTGTAACTATAAAAGTAGCTGACTAGAAAATTGTCAACAATAGTTTGAATTCTACATAAATTAAATTTATGTAGAATGTTTCCTCCGCCTCGCCATTTTAGGAGACTATAATAATAATAATGTTTTAAATAAGAATTAAGAACCCGTCAACTAAATATTAACCATATTCTAAATGATTACAGAAATTAGTAATTAAAGATATTTATAAATAATTATTAAATATATTAGTAATTAAAGATATTTATAAATAATGATTAAAGATATTAGTAATTAAGGATATTTATAAGTAAAGATTAAAGCAATAACGATTAAAGATTAGACTACCTACCCGTTCTGTAGAAAGGGTAGGCAAAGCAGCGTATTGTTACAAAACCAATATTATTTCTTCATTTATTATTAACTCTAAGTGCCCTAAGTTTTAGTGGGGTTTAAAGCATTGGTTCTAGCGTTTTGCATTATATATATTTCAAGCTATTCTAATGACTTATTAGCTACATATGCATTCTTCCGCAATGTACTCCTCTGTCTCGTTTCGAATTGACATTATCATTAAAGTCATTTTACTGATGGTGACTCTGTGTTCGCTGATTTTTCAATACCGCAATTTTACCGAGCTCATACTTTTAAAATGCTAACTCTAAGTTAGCATTATAAAGGTATATATTGCCTTAGCAATTTAAAAAAGTATTATTAGTCTGACGAAAAACATCAATTAATTGAAAAATGGAATGTAGTATTCAAACAAGATAAATTTTCCGTATTCCAAACTGTAAAGTATTGAAATGACCCGGGTTCCGTAGGATTTCGGGTATTTTTATTTTACTAGGGTTTTATGAGTTTGCAAAGATGATCGAATACTATGATTGTGTAATTTGTGAAGATGGTGGTCTGTGACTGTTATTGAGTGATAACAAGTGTGAATTTATTTTAATAAAGCTCGATGTACATCGTTTGGTTTCCGTTGCCCAACTGATCTTCTAGCGTCTTTATTTTCCATTATTTTCTTCGAACTCTCATAATGCATGCTTGTATGCCACGTCATATCAGACCTTATTTTTACAATGTTTCTTCATATCAGACTTCATTTTTACAATGTTTCTTACACGTTCATACAGTAATTATCTTTCTTATGTTAACGCAATATCCATATATTGTCTCCGTGTACTCGCCCTAATTTGTATATATATTTTATTGTCATCCATTCCTATCCTTAACATTTGTCGTCCACTGCTATGGTTCTCTATTCGCCGCATCATACACCAGTTTCCTTTACTCAGCATTTCCTACTGTTACTAATTTTATTACTTTGTTTTTCAACCGTTGTCTCGTCCTGATTTAACTCCTTGTCAGAGATTTCTAGTCATTTTGCTCCTTTTAAGTATTATTAGTCTAATGTTAACGCTTAACATGGCATTCCTATCGTTGAGTTTGGAATATTATTTTATGTTTTATGCCCTGGACGTAACTATTTTACTGATGACCATCTAACTAGCTCTCCATCGTATACGTTCATGCGATGCTTCGAGCTCCCGTATTCCCCTTCCTTTCCTACGCCTCTGTTGTCCTTCTCGGCTCGGCTGGCCTTTCTTCCCTATGCTCCGCTCTTCTCTCCTCTCAATCCACTCAACTCAAATTCTCTCAACTCACTCGACTCCAAACCCCGATATTTTAAAGCGGGTAAAATGTGCCGCATTACAGTATAATGCGTTGCATAAAAAGCTTACGACTGAAATGAGACTAAGTTCACTCAAACAACTAAGAAACTCCGTCCTGTTTATCACAGACATTAATAGTCGTTAATAGACATTCATTTCAGATGGCAAGTAAATCCAAAATTCTGAATCTTACTAAAGAGCTGCTAAAGTTAAACGTATCTCTTCGTTTCATTTTCTGGAAGTGTTGTTACAGAAATGTACAAAGAGATGTGACTGTTCAAATGACAGAAATGTACAAAGAGAGCAGAATCATTAGGTATCTTGAGTCGTACTTGCTAGCAATTAAATCTGTAACCGTTGGTGTAGCGTTCAACAAATCAAAATGGTGCTTAAAATTAAAAAATAGATTTTGCGTAAATTAATTGCGAATAGAAAAGCTAAATGAGGAATCTGGAAATGTTTTAAAAGTGTTCAGTACTTTAAGCATGGTTTATTGTTCTTTTAAAATTAAAATCACAATATCTATCATTTTTTAAAGGCAAATTCCTGCTATGTCGTCGAAATCGATTGGCTTGGTGATATTACTGTTGTCATTTCTACAAAGGATAATATATGGAGGCCATTCAATAATAACTGCGTGCGGTTTATAGCGCGTGTCGTTGCCACATTTTGAAACTATAACATGATATTACAATCCCTAGAATTGGGTGTAAGTGGATAATCTAATAACTCAAGTAGTAAAATATGATCCACCCTTCTTGGCGTGGAGGTGAAAGTTCAGCATTGCATGCAGAAGGTTGCTTATCAAAGTTGTTCTTCGAACCACCGTTCTGAGCAGCCTCCCCGACAGCGCATTTATTTACTTTAAAATAAAAATACTTAATTCTTATGTTTTTAAATGGGACATATAATTTATTAAGCATTTCTTCAAACCAGGCAAGTACTTTTTAAATGCCAAATGTATTTTTTGAAATGAAAAAAGGCTTCTTACAAGGTAATCCTGCTGAAATAAAATTTTGAATCCCAATTTTCTCCGTATCATTAAATTAGGACCCAATGTAGATTTCTTCATGGCGTACAGTATTTTAAAGGTTAAATTAATTATACAATATTTTATATATTATAAAATAATACAGGAAAAAACGGTGGAATAATATACTAATACGATTTGTGATTACAAAAATTGTGTTAAAAACGCATAAATATTGTTATTTTTGCTTTGAAATATGTTGCATTTATTTATTTCAGGTTCGATTTCTAAGTTTATATTGGCAATGCAAGGTTTTTCTAATTTTACATTCTAAATGTTTTATCAATTTGTTTGTCACAGTAATAAACATTATTTTCTGCAACTTCTCTAGGCTGAAAGATGATTATAAATTAGTTGTAGGAATAAAAATTAATAATTATTGGCGGTGGTTTCTCACTGCATTAATTGTAACCAAGTGGATAAAAAATGTTATCTTTAATCAATGTGGATGTTGACAAAATTATTGTTGTATGCACATTTGTTAATTTGTAAGAATTGTATAAATGTATTTAAAATGACGACATATAATACCGATATTAAAAGATATCAAAAAGAATCAAATTCACTATTGCGAGAGTTTCCAAGTATTACTTGCAATATTTTATAAAAACTGCTAAGCGGTTAAACTGTTAACCTTCCTTTCTATTATTATATTTCACCATAACAGACTGAAATAAAGATATATCAATTAATTTTATCTCATTAAATGACAATTAATGACTGGTATTTTATTCTAAAGGTTTGTGAATAAAACATATTCTTCTAATCTTCCAGTTTTAAAAACAGTTGTACTAAAAATGATAAATGATCAATATTTTAAGGCAAAGGCAAGCAAACTGATTTTGCATTGCATTATTCATTTCTATAAAAGCATTGTAAAATAATTAATGTAGCAAAGACAACGTCACGTTTGTTTTACTGTTTACCTTTGTTTACTGCTCTCCTAAACGAGTATCACTAAGTATTTATTTTAACTGAAGTCACTTATTTAGTCTCAATCCTTTCTGTGTGAACTAGAGTGCCGAATATACAATTACATACTCGTTTCGTATTTGCAAATTGTATAGAAGTAAATCGTTTATAGTTCTCGGAAATTCAATAAAAGCGAAATATAGTTGGTGAATTTAAATAATATTGGCTTTATATCACCAATATCATAAATTAAATACATAGTTTAGAAATAATTTAGCAAATTGTATAATGAAAACCATTGTTTTCACAAAGCAGACATCAAGCACATAAATATACCCCCTTATTGCGTTTTACATTGATTACATAGTGGCTACTCGCAAATCTTTTTAAGCCAACATTGTCGGATCAGTACTTAAAAAAGCAGTTCACGCGTCACAAATTCTAAATGTTTGAGGACTGTCAGCATTCAACTAAACTTCTGTCGAGTTTCTTTTCCACAAGGTTTATGATTTAATTATTTTGACACCTATCAGGTTTTATGCCGCATTTACCGTATTAATGACCCCTTACGCAATAATTCCATTTATTCTGCAAGGCTATGCAAAAGCAATTCACTGTTTAAATATTCATATATTATATACTACGCTTTCTAAGAGTTTGCAAATGATACACATATAATATTCAACAAAGACTTCAACATGGTAGTATTTAATAGATAATAAAAGTAGTAAATACAATCGATGATGTAAAATATTTAAGCGTCTGGGAATCTAATATTATGACTTCCATATAATAGTTGCTATATAATTTAACAAGCTCCAAATGAAAATGTATTGTTTGTTGACTTGAAAGGCATAAATATATTTTCCTTAAAGCGTTTGAAACGTCCTTCCCAACCAATTTTCTATCAAGCTAAGTTTCTTTTCTATAATATTTCTGATTTTATCACTCGGATGCAAAGAAAACATTAAAATTACATTACTTCAGGGATTTCTGCAACAACGGTGATGAGTGATGACCTTGTACCCCATTATCTATATAGTAATGTTTCACTTACCTATATAGTCACCTGAGCGAAAGGTACGGCCGACAAAATGCTATAAATTACTTTACAGTTTCCTTTTACTCTGCAAGCCGTTCGGAAAGACATTTACAACAAACGTATTCCTGCCATTAAATACCATATCTTTTTTACTCTCTCGGAGTCTAAAATATGTTTGCACCATTTTTTAGAAAACGTAAAGTAATCCATCATAATTCACTATCACTTGAACTCACGGCACACAAAATAATTTCTAAATTAAAATGCAATCATTTTCATTGCTTTGGATTGTACATCAACATTGCATCTTTCGTGTACGCGTGTCCGTTCTTTTGGGATCGTACGGAACAAAAATTTGTCATGTCCAAATCAAACTATTTTTTAAAAATATTAAGCCTTTCGAATGCGTTATTTGCTTTCCAGACAGCATTCCTACTTCTGCAATCCATACAGCAGAATGATTCGAATAAATTCGACATTTCTTCCCTGTTGATGGGCTTTTCGATGTTCATTCTCCACATATTTTATGCAATGACCACAATTAATATTTCAACAAAAGGAAAACAAGTCCGGGCAATTTTGAATTACTTGTACGCTGAAACAATTATTTCAAAACAAAGTAAGTTTAAAATATTGTTACACTAATTATTGCGCACAATTATTATTACAAAGCATAATTGGAATGGTATGTTTTATTTACAATTAAAATTAACGGTTTTACCAGCATCTTCCATTCATGTTGGAGCTGATATCTCAGAAACTAGCAGTTTCTGCGTTGGCTCGGGAGACTTGTCTAATGGCATTATTAGCATTATGAGTTCTATTGCAGCCTAAAAAAATTGTCGAGCAGTTATTGAGTTTGTTTGTTCATAACTTTAAAGGTGCTGATCATAATGGACGTAAATCCAAGAAGTCCATCTACGTCAAATTGGAAGTTTGGGCAACAAGGTTTTTCATCCCATTTTGTTTTCCGTTTAATACAATAGTAGCAACATATTTTACAACTGTTCTGCAAAACAAATACCCACTGGATATTTTCCCATTGCATTGGACCCTACAGTTTGGAGTACGAGTTTCACAAATTATCGTGTTACTCATATCTATGTATTTGAGTTTTGTATTTTGTGTGTACATCATGATAGTTATGCTTCGGACACTTCAGTGGATGCACCAAATAAGGTAAATATTTGCACCATTAACTAAGCCATTTGGATTAATTATAGGCATCAATTTATATATCTTCAGTAGCAGTCATCCATTAATTATTGTATTACAGACGTCGAAAATACAATCATGAATACCAAATTGCTGTGTACAACCGATGCCGGATTCTGAATATTCTTTTTCATGAGAGTGTCTATTCTTTGGTATTTTCATTGCTTACCATTATTTGTTACTTGTTTACCGTACTAGATGGTTTTGGATCAATCAGATTCTATGACGGTCTTGATCTTATGGCATTTGCTATTTTCCCAAGCTCTTGCATTGTTGCATTTTTTGTTATGACGATGTATTTAATCTGCTGTGCGTCGATATGGAGACAATCTTCCAATACTCTAGAAGTCATTCTTAACTCCTTAAACAACAGGACATATCGTGATGCATTAATGGCTTATAAGGTCTACAGGTCGCTGAAACCATTTGGTATCAGAATAGGTCCCATCATGAATATTAAACATGACCGAATTTTGGAATTTTATAAACAAATTCTTTCCGACATTACGTCACTGCTTATTATGTCTAAATAGTTTAAAATGTAGACACTACAGGGTTAGAGATTTTGATCGGCCAAGAACTTTCTTTCTAAATTAAGCAGTTGGAATATCTAAGACTTGAGATAGAAGTTCTAGATTTTAGTGCATTTTAGACTCCGCATTTTCCTATCTTTCCATTGTATTACTATTTCTTTTTAAAATTTATAGAAAGATGAAATTTTAGTTTACTTCCTCTAATGGTTCACCACCCTTTGTTAAATTTTAGTATGTTGTGTATCAAAATGTGTCATCTTGAATCAAGATTCTTGATTGGGAAAGCTTACTACTAGTTATCGGTATTTTATAAGTTTAGCAGTTACTTCGGATTTTCCGGAGATTGCATTCGGAATTTTTGTTTTCCTTTTTTGCCCGACTTGGTGGCATACGCTATTAGTACCATGTAAATACGGTAATCGTAATCTGTTCAACTTTACTATTCCTGATATTACTTAGCATAAGATTAATATACTTACGCTTAGATATAAACATCTAATATTTGTAAATTTGCGTCCATAGTTATTACTTATTTTAAGATAAATATACCTAAGTTACATATGTATTAAATATTCCGCAACGACGAGTAAAGCAGCAACTCAGACTGACTATCTGGCTAACTTCGAGGTAATTGCATTACCTTATTTAAATCTGTAGATGTTAAGATATTTTCCTTCCAAAATATCTAAGAAAATCTGTAGGGTGAATGTATAAGACCATGCGTGCTTTGTTTGCGCTGCAACCGGCAGCATTCTCTATAATAAAAGTTTTCCCTGCCCTTGTAATTATAAATCTTTATGGTATGCTTATGTATTGCTACTTGATCCAACTAATTAGAATATATAAACTTTAAATCTTTTCTGTAACAATTGTAACTCAAGGATGTACTTTCAGATGTATGTTGTGTATGTAATGTGTCACTGCCTACAACTGTTCTGAATAAATACACTATACACCTAAAACTGCAACAAAAGTTTTACTATTAAATTACTATTAGAATTATTAAAATTAATGTCAATAAAAAGTGAATACAGAAAATCAATTGGTAATTGCCCATTAGATAATCTACAAACTGATGTGCACATGGAGTTGTAAACAACGGATTTCCCTATTTTGTCTTAAAATAAAAATATAATAAACTACTTAATTTCAGTCTGATTGAAAAAACTTGATTGTGGTTAGAGTAATGTATTTTGTGAACCCATGCATATAACTTGATATTCTGTAATACCAAATAAAAACTTTATACACTTAGTTGTAATTGATTGAATTAAATCTTATAGTGTGTGTACAGTCACATTTTCAAAATTAAAAGTGATTAATAGGATCGGCTTAACGGAAAAGCAAGTGTACTATTTTCAGAGACTTGAAAATAATGAAAATTTGATTACGTTCAACATGAAAACTAAACTAAATACTTAGTATAAATACTACCTATACCTATATACTAAACTATTGAATACAATACTAAATACTTAGGGAAGCAAAACAAGCATTAACATTGATCATTATATAAGCCGATATGCCGAGGTGCACCAACACTGCCGTCAATTTTTAATTCCTGTATAATTCTGTGAAGACCAAGAAAAACACCTCAAATGCTTCATATTTTTGTTAAGTATTTATAAACGAATTGTAAAGCTTGGCTATGTTCTTTCTAATAACAACTTTAGATAAGCGCAAACCCAAAGGTTATTTTCTATTAATTATGCTTTGTGATATACATAAGCCATGATATTCAAAATGAATAAGATATTGTTATTTATTATTATTGTAGTTCATTTTTTGTACCTGAGAATTTTTTGCTATCCTTCCCATGTTAAAATTGTATACTAAATGGAAAAATGCAGGAGAAAAACAACTTTCTCTCACAGTAACCCTATATTCAATTACAAATTTTGCTGATATTTGCAATTGTCACTTTTATTTATCTCTTGGTTACAAAAATGCCATTTCAGAAAACCTTTAAAAAAATAAATTCTCGGATAAAAAATTGACGTCAGATAATCTCTCAGATTAAAAAAATAGTAGTAGGTCGCCGTTTCAAAAATACCAATAATATAATTATCAGCTTTTATATTTATTATTTTATATCGTGAATAATACGTGTCCATATAGTTTATTAAATATTAATTTATGAATTGGTTTAGTATTATTGATTTAATAATTATTGGTTTATTAATTATGGATTTATTAATTATTGGTTTATTAATTATTGATTTATTAATTATTGGTTTATTATTTATTTATTTATTAATTATTGGTTTATTAATTATTAATTTATTAATTATTGGTTTATTAATTATTAATTTATAAATAGTTGGTTTACTAATTATTTGTTTGTTAATTATTGGTCTATTATTTTGTTAATTATTGGTTTATTAACTATTGGTTTAATAATTATTGATTTATTAATTATTGGTTTATTAACTGATTTATGAATTATTGATTTACTAAGCTGCTTTATTGCTCCATAGTCATCGTTATATCTTAGCTCACTTTTCATTAGCTACACAATATGCATTTTTTGAATCTAAGCCTATCAAATAATTACAGATAGCAATTCAAGTAGCACTTTAACGATACAAACCGAAACGGCTCTTTAACAATATTTAACCCTACAGTAATAAAAACTAAAGTGCATAATTTTCGGTATGTGCAGTTGTCTACAAGGAATGGAATTGTACTCATTTAAACATAATTATACCTATGTAAACAGTCCAGTATTACTCTTAGTCCGATTCCCGTATTATGAGAATTTCAGAATAAGTGCTATGAAACGTACTTGAGTACTACAATTATATTCCTTAGGCAAAGTGTAATTGTTTTTCCTGTATTTCACAATATCCACCTGAAATACTACAGTGCAAATTGAAACTAAACAGAATGTTGAAATGGTACCTGCCATTTTGTCATGAGATGAGATTTTTTGTCGCAAAAAATCACATTCCGCTGTATCTGAAACTTTTAAGTTAAATTTTAGTTACACGGAATTGAACGAATCAGGGGACTTCTCCTCTTCATTGATAAATGTAACCTAAACGAATTCGTTGTAGAGTAAAACTCATACTAATCAAGTATCAAATAGTTGTATTGACTTCGATACCAGACAAGAGATTTGGCGGTTAACTAAACCGACTGCTGTATTAGGTCGTCCTATCGTTTACAAAGTACGATCCCAATGCTCCCGTCTTCTGCTCTCCGGTGTTAAGTTCTTGCAATTCATCAATCCTTAAGCGACCCTTCATTAATTTTATTTCAATTAGTACTCAATAGACTTTCAATATTTCAATTAGTACTTTTTGTATGTCCTCATTATTTAACTCAGAGAAGGATTTTACTTAATAACTTTAATACAGAAATTATCAGTATAAAAGACATTGTGTCCTACCCAACATTAATTAATGAGCGTAATTTTAAATTTAAAAAAATTTAAGCGTAAAATGAGCGTAAAATTTTACTAAACTTTTGGATTAGTGTTCTGAGAAATAGAAAACATTTACTGGAATTAGCACATAACAATTAATATTACTGAAATTATTTAAGCTCCTATATGTTAATTTTAAGTTAAAGTACTTTTATATTACATATTCTTTTTAACTTGTAAACGCGAATCTCAAAAATGAAAATGCATAATACACATTATAAAGACTGTATTGTAAAGGCCAAGGGCCAAATCAATTATACAGTGAAATAAAACTCTTCTATTCTACTCTAGTACTCAATAGAACACAGGCTAGAAATTCAATGAAATTATTTGCAACCCTTACCAACTCTTTGTTGGGTTCTAAAATGTTTTCCTTCAGAAACGGGTGCAATTCCATTTCTAGCACACAAATTATTGAATTTGAATAAAACAGTGTTAACAACAGAGTCAGCAAAAACGGAGAATTCATTCTTCAGCTTCCGTTTCAACAACCAGATATGCTACTGGGACGAAAAATGTTGTGATCCAAATTTCCAATTGTATGTAAATAGACTCATTAGCTATGAATCCTTCACCTATAAAATGAGAACAAACCAATAAAAATTTCTTTGTTAAAATTGTGAAAGTATTTGCACTTATCATTTTCAATATAATTTCCTACACCTGGTCTACCCCTAAAAATTAGCCCCTACAAAAAAATTGATAAGAAATTGAATTCCCTATATCAAATAGTCAATTTCCGATTTAAATTGCAGCATAGCAAACTTGCCATCATTGAAGATAATAGTTCCCGTGTTCAAATAATTCAAAATTGCCAGGATACATTTGCCTCTTGTTGAAACACTAAGTAGGAATGTCATAAACATTACATGACCGATCAAAAGTATTGAGTCCATTGTCACAGAAGAAATGTGGACAGAATTTGTATCATTCTGTTGAATGGAATACAGGAGTCGGAAAACGGTCTGAACAACAAATATCGCATTAAAAATTTCCAATATTTTTAACCGATAATGTGATTTTGACGGCACAAATTTTTGTTTGTCGTGATCCCACAAAAACGACGAACCACACACAACAGATCCAAAGTTGACATATGATCCAAGCCAATGAAATTGATGGAATTTTAATTTAGAAAATATTTTATATAAATTACGGCCACGTTTATACAAATCGCATGGGGCAAACATTTTTTTCTGTTCAAAGGCGTTTAACTTATAATTCTTTTTTATAATACATATGGTAGATGTTGTCCTTCTGTAGAGAACCTCTACAGTGACACATCATCAAGAATCAACAAAGCTATCTGAATTCGATTTTTATTTGCCGAATCATGAAGAGCATTGCTTGCTTCCTGTTGCAATAAATTATGGTATGTGCCGTGTCGGAAGAGGTAGGCTTCACTTACTTCAGTTTTCATACCTAAGAGAAGTAAAGCTAGACAGACTGCTACAGCGATTTTAATTAAATTATTTCGGTTTCGGATTACGGTACAAATTTTCGAGTTTCATGATCCCATGAAAACGAAAAACCGGCCACAATATATGCAATGTTGACATACAATCCAAGCAATTGAAAATCATTGAATTTTAATGTAGAAATGATTTTATGCCACAGGAATTTAAAAAAATTATAATCAATTGGTGTTTTTGGGATACGCTGAGACATTGTGTATAGAACGTGAAAACTTTTAAACTCTTTTCAAGAAGATTTTCACCAGAAAAGAATGATGAGTTAAGAGTATTGTTTTATATTATGTATAAAGAGCACGAAAGGTTTTGATTGAGGTCATGTAACAGCAATATTGAAAAATCGCAAGCAGAAGCAATTTGGCCGTCGTGAAGGTTTCCAACTGTCCAACTTACCTTACAATATTTTATTAAAAACTCCCGCAAAGTATTTATTCTTTAACCTTTCTTCTTATGATTATAATAACAAATTGAATGTATTAAATAATATTTTAAACCTCAACGTTTTCCGTGAACCATTTTTGATAGCAAACTCATGAAAGGGCAATAATATCTGCTATTTTATTGTAGAGGTTTGTGAAAATAACGTTTTCTTCCATTTCTTCCATTTTTCCTGGTGGTAACAACAGTTTTACTAAAAATGAATAATAGACAATATTGCTAAGAAAATACGAATACGAAAAGAATATTTGCATTATGCATTTGTACAAAGGCATTCTAAAATAGTTCACGTTCGGAGAACATCGTTACTGTTTTGTCCACGGCAGAAGAGGATAACGACTTTTTTAATTTTTAATTTATTCTGTTTGAAGTACAAAATCATGCACCTCCAATGTCGTACTTCTAAGTTATGATCAAAAGCATCTCACGGCATTTACTAATGTTTAAATATTCAATGAACCAGTGTAGCTAAAATATATCTCAGAAATATATAACGGACAGCCACCTGCCTCCCAATTGCGACGTAAAAACTTCGAATTAATAAAATGGACTTCAAAAAGAGCAGATATTGCACAAATATAATACATTGAATTAGTGTAACGAGTCAGATAAAGATTTTAAATAAATGTTTCAGGTTTGAAGGCCCTAAACGTCATACCGTTCGAGGTTTATCCCAAGTCGCACCAGCAAAGCCGGTCCAACAAATGCGTTGCAGACAATACTAGTTATATAAAATTGTTTTACTGTATAATGGGATGCAGACATATTACGTTGTAGACAGGAAAATTGTGTGCAATAAATAAGGGGTAAAGATAGGGGTAGTGTGTGCATTAAAATAAATTGGAGCATACACACATTTATGCATACACTGTCTACTAATGCACGGAATTGTGGGTTCCATATTTCAAACTCCATTTATGGACCCTGTTGAGTGATTGACACCGCCGTCAACATTGACTTCCTCTGAATTTTAGCTAAGCGTATTCCAAGTTTGAAGGTATTATGGCAATTCGTTCCGAAATTATATTCAGGAGAGACGAACGGACGGACAGATCGGTCATTCCTATAATGCATCTACGATACAAAATCAAGCATTCGAAACGGTAGCATTAAATATAAATGATAATGTAAAATTATTTATTGTACGGGAACTGGGTGCCAAAATTATGCATTCCAGCTGTAAATAATTTGACCAATTGCAAAAGAAAATGCAATGCTAACTCACTTGAGAAAGCCATAGCTGTGCTCTCCTTAAAGAGTTTTATACTGATTACAATGGCTACAACCAAATCTTTTGAACTGTTACTGTCGGGTATTAAATATTTGAAAATGCTGTGCAAGCAACATGAATTCTACTTATGTTTGAGGAAAGTCAGCGACCGTTCTCAGCCAAACCTACATCACGCCAAGTTCCTTTTGCACAATTTTTCTGATTTTATTATTCTGATGTGCAGAAAACATTGGAATTATACATTACATTTATTAGTTATTTCTGTTAACACGGTGATATGATTGTGATCAATAGCTAGCATTAATGTTTCACAACGACTGACCAAATACTAACTATGTATGCCTACTCCTAGGTATACTTTTCACTTTTGTCTTTTACTCTGCAAGTCTTTACAAAAAAATTTAAAACTAACGCATTCCTACCAATAAATACCATTTTTTCTTTCACATAGTCTAAACCATATACATTTGCACCCAAAGTAATAACCTAAGAGATTGAAAATTATAACGCTTACCAGTAGTCTGATAGCTAAGACAAAACACTAAAAATTCACTTTTTCATTTTTGGAAAAAGCCAAATCAAGCCAAATGAACAGTGCTATTTTCCGCGTGTTATTATCCTGCTTGATGAAATTTCCATCTAGTCATTGGCAAAAGCAGATTCGCAATTAAGGATTTTGAAAAACAAATTGAATTATAACAATTTGTTAAATTACGAATATTAATGTTTTTAACTGTACATGTGTATGACGACATATTTGCAACATCCTCAAGACGATTTTAAGGTATTATTTGACAATAGTCCTACACCTAAGAGAAAAAGACTCACAATTTTCTTAGCTTATTTTAGTAATCTGAAATGGATTTGAAATACTGGTTGCTCCAGAATTTGTCCAAAGAACAATATTCTTCAATATGAGTAATAGCAAAATAAAAATAAAGTATAAGAAAAAGTATAGCTGACAAAAAGTTTACTACTTTAGCAAATAAAAGTCCTCCTCCTAAGCGTATTCTGCACAGTCCAACATAAAAACAAGTTTTGGTAGTAGAGAGCAGCAGATACATACGTCCTCTTTTTTTCCCGTCTTCCCGGTTTCTACACACAGTTTTATTATCGTTATCACTTCCTTTAAATCTTTCCTCGTCGGCGTGTTTTGGATTTTCAATTGATGGCTGATTTGGTTTGAACCATAGCAAAATCCGAATCAGAACAATTTCGACCAATGCAGCAATTACAAAGCCAAGAGATATGTTTGCCCAGCGATCCGAAGCTTTGGTCTGCGGACTCTTTGGAACATAATGGTTAACGCCTTGGATGACTGTGACCAGAGTAAGGAGAACGGTGACGACGAGACCCAGTTTCATCTGCACGTCTTCCAGAGAAGTTCCCAAAAAGAAAGAGAGCCAGGCGACGAACACAAGCAGAGAAATCGGCAAGTAGATCGCGGAAATATAATATCCATGCTTCCTCCTCAAATTCCATTTCACTTCAACATTATTCCATGCGTACCATTTTGAACTTGTTGTGTTCCAGTTCTCCAAATGGTATTCATTGATATGGATGCCTCGGTCGACAAGAGTAGTTGTAAAATTCCATTTTTTTGTTCCGCTGCCATGAGCGTTCCATGTGCAGTTCATTGTGTCGAAGGGGAAATATGTGAAATCTTTAATACAGTCTACGCTCAACATAACGTTTTCTTTTAATTCAAAAGATTGTTTATCTTCGTGAAGTAATAAAGTGCACTCTGATGTCGTATTTTGCACATTTTCATAAGACATACCCCAATCAAGTTGAAAGACGTGAAACCTAGTGCCGAACAACTAAAATTCATTCTCTCTGTGTACCGTCTCGTTGTATTTATGAAAGTGGTTGAGGTGGAATTTAAAAAATCTAATTCCGCTGTAACTAAGATGTTCACTTTAAATTTGGTTTTTGCAGAATTGAACGAATCAGGGGACTTCTCCTCTTCAAATTTTGATAAATGTAAATTAAACAAATTCGTTTTAGAGTTCAAAATTGAAAAGTTGTATTTATTTTGATACCAGACAATAGATTTGGCTGTTAAATTAATCGACTGATGTACCAGATCGTAATATCGTTTAAGAAGTGCGATACCATTGCTCCCGTCTTCTTCTATTCCGTGGATGCCTTCTTCCGTGTCATCAATCCAGAAGCGATCCTACATTAATTTTATTTCAATTAACACTCAGTAGTTCACAGGCCAGAAATTCAATGAAATTATTTACAATCATTACCCACTCTTCGTTGAGTTCTAAAATGTTTTCCTTCAGAATTGGGTCCAATTCCATTTCTTGTGCACACATTATTGAATTTGAATAAAACACAGTTAACAATAAACACTGCAAAACCGGAGAATTCATTTTTCAGCTTCCGTTTCAACAACCGTATAGAATGTTAATGAATGAGCGGATCTAAGCAGATGGGTGCAGACTTTAAAATAAACGCAAGTAATCCGATGACCTCAATTTCGGTCACGGAAAGCGATGTTTACATTAGCACTGCAAGAGTTTCTTCACTGAGATCGCTTGTTAAAAGGGCCACACTTTATCAACATGAATGTTAATACCGCAGTATGAAATACATCTAACAGTGTACTAAACCTTTACTATAATTATCTTTAAATAGTTCTCTGCAACTAACATAAAACTCCATAGTATTAAATTCCCATAGGAAAAAAACCACGTTTATTAAGCAAATTAACAACATATTAGTTGGAAGATCATACATCACTCAACTTCCGCAATTTTGCACGAACATTCTCCAACTATTCTCATCATTGCTCACAGGTGTAGGTAAGTATGTAGAGAACTTCCATGAATAGAACTCGGAAACTGAAGTCGTGACAACGATCGTGATCAGTGATAAGATTCATTTACTCTTCTTAGGTGTGCTTTAGCTACAACATTTCGGAGGGAGTTTAAACTAACCCATTTTGAACAAATTTACTTTATACAGTTTTATAGTACACTGTTTATGACCTAGATCAATAACAACATACTTTCGGTAATTAATTACATAATTTTAGTGCATTTCTTTATTTTCTTTATGATATCATACAATAATTAATTATCCCATTTTTCACAAGGCGTTAAAATTAAAAAAAACTATAAAACACAAAATGGACAGGAGTTGTACATCATATTATGGGCATAGGTAATTCTCTTCTCTGGAAATTTAAATATCCTGTCACAGATTGGTATCTTAAGTTTTAATTTGCCTGCAGTTTTAGCATTTTCATACTCGGTATTCTACCTACTGACAAACAAAGTTGTAAATAGCGGATTTGCCTTTTTTGGTTAAAATAAAAGTGTCATATACTCCTTTATTGCAATTTGATTCTTCAAAAATAATTGTTTGAATTAAATCCTATAACATATGTATAGTGTAAACATGTTTTGCTTACCTACTGAGAAATTAAAAAGGAATTATTTACTCAAATAGTGGCAAACCGGATCAGCGAAAAAGCAAGGGTATGAAAATCAGTGAATCAGGTTTTCACTTGTTTGCTCAACTTTTAATTGTAGAATTGTCTGCAATATCGATGCAATTCATTTCACCTTTTAAGAAATCTATCGTTGTCTGTTATTTTCGGTTTGGGAAGAACACAAATATTCTATTCTTGCTGTGCGAGCGAATATATTCGATGCCGACATAAGATGCAGCAATATCTGAACTGAAGTCTAATTTCGGTACAGTTCTGTGGAAACCAGAGGTAACACTCTAAATGGTTTACATTTTTAAATTATTTATAAATGAATCCCAAAACCTTATTTCATAGCAAAATAAACAAAATGATCCCAGAAATGTCGTCGCTAAGAACATTTTTTGGTCCTATTAACATGCATCACTATATTACAGTAGGTTGCCAGCAATGAACGACATTGGTCACAATTGCACTATTAATTAATGAATTATTTTGTAAAGTAAGCATGTACTAGTACATCGTGCAGATTATATAAACAATTATTCTGCGCTCTTTAAAAATATCTCCACCGAAATTAATTATTAATTCTAGTATACTTCTGTTTTGACAAGAAACACACTATAAATGCTTCAATTTGAATTGCACAGTGAATGCATTGCAAGGTCTGGTTATGTTTTTCCAATAGCAAGTTTAGACCAGAGGAAAATTCCGAGGTTATTCAATATTAATTGTGGGGTAATATTGTATGTGTACTGCGTGTATTTGTATCATTACATTGTGTTGAATGGAAAGCAGAAGTTGCATTAGTGTGTGGATACTAAATAGCGCTTTAAAAATTGTAATGTTATTAAACAATAATGTGATTTTGTCTTTGTCTACATAATTTTTCGTCTGTCCTGATGACACAAAAATGAAAAACGGGTCACAAACGAATCTTTTGTTACCGGTTCTTCGTTTTTGTTGGATCACGGCAAACAAAAATTTGTGCGGTCAAAATAACATTATTGGTTAAAAATATTGGAAATTCTTATGACAGTATCCGCATTTCAGACTGTATTCCGACTTCTGCATTCCATTCAGCAGAATGATACAATTACAGGCAACATTCTTTCTGTGTCAATGGACTCATTGCTTTTGATAGGTCATTTCATATGTGAACATTCTTACTTACTGTCTGAACTTGAGGCAATTGTATCCATGTCATCTTGAATTATTTGTACACCGAAAGTATTTTTTCCAATGAAGGTAAGTTTGCACTACGGTATTAAAAATTACACCTTTAATTAAAACTGAAGTTGAATAAATATTTAAGGAATGTAATTTAAATTCTTGTGCTTTTCTTTGGTGGGAGGGTAAACTTTATAGGTAAACCAGTGGATGCGAAAAGCACTAACAAAGCCAAGTGCAATTTTGTTCATAAATTTCTTAAAAACACTCAATTTATAAGTTTTTCTGAAATTTAAAAGGAAAGGAATAACAAAGGAGTCCATCTAAATGCACTTCGAAGTTTGGATGACGACACTTTCCGTCCCAATAGCTAAATAAGAAAACCTTACATTTATCTTGTTCAGTAGCTTGAAGAATATTACTTCAATTTATATTGGACCACACTATGAGGAGTTCTGGTACCACAAGTCATCGTAACATTCATTGCTTTCTGTTTACTTGAGTTTTGTTGCATACACGTACCTTTTGATTGTTTTGCTTCGGATGATGAATTGGATACCAAATATGGTAAGTAATTTTAACATTTACTAACCTTGTGTACTATGAGTTCCCTGATTGCATTTATTTTGTTACAGACACCAGAATCACAAATTTAAATTTCAAATTGCCATGCACAACTGAACCAGAATTCCGAATATTTTATTCCAAGAAAGTGTTAATCCGGTACTATTTCCTGTTGGAACCATTACTGGCTACTTAATCACTATTGTGGGCTGCTTTCTTTTAATCCGATTCTACCATCGTCTCGATTTCTTGCAGTATACCCCTGTTCCTATATTCCATATTTCGGATTCAAATAAAAATCAAATCCCTTTTCCCATATTTAGTGTTGCCGTTGCCTCATTTGTCCAGTGCATTTCAATCCATTCCTAATTCATTAAATTGGACTTATATTTAAAGCGGCTTAAAAACAAAGGATATTGTCCTAAAAAATCATTATTTTTGGCTTAAAAGGAAATTAGCAGCCAATGAATGGAAAGTGGCTTAATACAGAATATGGTATTATGGCTTAAATACAGGGGAAATTAGCAGCATATCCTCAGAGCGTGATGTCGTGATAAGTATGAAGTCTTTTCAGTATTGATGCATGCAGTTATGTACATTAGTAATGAACATGTAAAGTGGCATTAAACTCCAGGTAGAAGACATGCGAGATAAGAAAAGGTTGGTCGTTAACCACACATTCATTCCATCTTTTTGCTTTCGTAGTGTGTTCTCTGAGAAGTCACACTATCATTCGAGTGACGAGGATATCTCCCATTCGGACAACGATGAAAATATTGGGGAAGCTAGTAGAAAGACAAGAGAATCCTGAAACTGGAGTAATATGCTAGATTCTGACACTGAAGATGAAGTATTTGAAGTAGACCCTGCATTCAGAATTGCAATGACGACAAGCATCTTCTGCAAATGTCAACTTATAGTAGCAACGTTGCAACGAATGCCTCATATAAATTAAATTACAACGGTTTCGCATTGATTCTCTTTACTTTTCACCTACAATAAAATTTAAAAAAAATTAAGCCAAAATTAATATAATACAAATACATGTATTAAGCCACAATCCTACTTTTTTAAGCTACAAACCTTTTAAGCCAAATAAAATGATTTTTTAGGACAATAACCTCTGTTTTTAAGCCGCATTAAATTGCAGCCATTAAATGACAGAACATCTGTAACATGTAAATTGAATATGTTTGTATTATATATACCAAAGAGCACGGAGGACTTGATTGACGTCAAATAATTAGAATATTAAAAGATCAAACAGAATCAAGTTCACAAACAGTTTTTCAAGTGTAACTTGCAATATTTTATTAATAACTCCGGCAATTCTGTCAGCTTTTCTTATTACTATTACATCTCAGATTAACAGACTGACATCTACATGTATCAAAAAATGTTAACTCATGAAGGGACAAGGGACAATAATATCTGCTATTTTATTCTGAAGGTGAATAAAGCGTATTTTTTCATTTCTTCCATTCCTCCAGTCTGTAAAAACAGTTGCACAAAAATGAATAACAGACAATATTGTAAAATAAACACAAACTAAATGGTTCCCATTGCATTGTACATTTGTCTAAAAAGGCATTCTAAAATAATTCATGTACGCAAAAACATCGCCACGGTTGTTCAACTGTTTACCTTTGTTTACTGCTCTAGAAGAGTATCACGAAGTATTTATTTTAGGCGACGTTACTTAATTAGTGTCAATTCCTTTCTTCTGAACTATAATACCTATACATCACGGAACTTCACTATACATTTTAAGTCATATGAATCGTTTCTAGCGAAACTCACTGTACGTATTTCTAGCTACTTTCTAGGTATTCTGACACTTTTTCAGCCAGTCCCTACATATATAGTGCCAAGGGATGTGTTTGTTTATCATAGTCTGTGAGGTCGTAGCAATTTATGCAACTAAATTATTGGTTGTATAAATGACAAAGCCTACCCCGGGTCATCGACCGTAGGAGCCAATTCTCATTGTAATATTTGTGATCTTCCATAATTAGATTGTGAAATATGACAAAGGCAAAATTGTTAAAAATTTAAGGGATGGGAAATATTTTTATTGTGACCTTTATTTTTTGAAAGGCCATAATTTTCCCATGTTATTGAAAGAATTAACCGTATTTGTGAACATTTAAATCGACAGCGGTTATGTTTCGATAGTTATGATATAAATCACGAGATTATCAATGCACTCGATAAAATGCTTTAGTGTTCAGTAATATTATGGATTTGGTGGTTTTCCATGCGTCCAGCTTTCAAAGTTTTAAAACAACAACAGGATGAAATTATTCTGCATGATGAAAGTGCCAACTATTCCCATCTTAACAATTATTACCAAAACAGAATCGTAAATAAGGTTTCTAAAAAATACTGAAGTAAACAATTGGTTACATTACGAAGCAAATATTTTTTAGTAGTAAAAGTGTAAATCTACATTTTCGCTAGTACATTTATATACATATCTCCAAGTCTATTTTATGTAAAAATTTGACAATAGTCCTGTACTTAAGAGAGAAAAACTAACAATTTGCGCAATCTTATATAAAAGAACGACCCACGATAACGAAATAAAGTGTTTTCTTTTGTTTAATAATCTTAAATGGATTTGAAATACTGATTACTCCAGAATTTGCCCAAAGAACAATATTCTTCAATATGAGTAATTGCAAAGTAAAAATAAAGTATAAGAAAAAGTGTAGCAGACAAAATATTTACTACTTTAGCATACCAAAATCCTCCTCTTTGGCGTATTCTATAGAGTCCAGAGAAATGTATTACTATTGAAGAGAGCATATATTGAAGCATATATTTACATCCTCTTTTTTCTACGTTTTCACGGAGAAAAAAGTTTCTACACACATTTTTATTTCGATTATCATTTTCTTGAATTCTTTCTTCGTCGGTGTGATTTGGATTTTCTATTGATGTCTGAATTGGTTCGAGCCATAGCAAAACCCGAATCACAACAATTTCGATCAGTGCAGCAATTACAAAACCAAGAGAGATGATTCCCCAACGATCCGAAGCCTTGGTCTGCGGACTCTTTGGGACATAATGGTTAACACTTTGGATGACTGCGACCAGAGTAAGAAGAACGGTGACGACGAGACTCAGTTTCATCTGCACATCTTCTAAGGAAGTTCCCAAAAAGAAAGAGAGCCAGGCGACGAACACAAGGAGATAAATTGGCAAGTAGATCGCAAAAATATAATATCCATGCTTCCTCCTCAAATTCCATTTCACTTTAACATTATTCCAGCCGTAAAAATGAGAACTTGTCGTATTCCAGTTTTCCAAATGGTATTCATTGATATGGTTGCCTCGATGGACAGGAGTTGTTGTAAAATTCCATTTTTTTGTTCCGCTGCCAGAAACTTCCCATGTACAGTTCATTGTGTCGAAAGGAAAAGCTGTGAAATCTCTAATACAGTCAACACTCAACAGCACGGTTTCTTTTAATTCAAAAAAATGCTTATCTTGTCGCACTTCTAAACTGCACTCTGATGTGGTATTTTGCACATTTTCGTAAGACATACTCCAATTAAGTTTGAAAGACGTGAAACCTAGTGCGGAACAACTAAAATTCATGGTTAATGTATACCATCTCGGACTAATGAAAGTGGTCGAATTTATTAAATCTAATTCCGCTGTAACTACAACTTTCACGTTAAATTTTGGTTTTGCAGAATTAAACGTATCAGGGGACTTCTACTCTTCAAATTTCGATAAATGCAAACTAAGCAAATTCGTGTTAGAGTGAAACATCAAAAAGTTGTATTGATTTCGATACCAGACAAGAGATTTGGCAGTTAAATCAACCGACTGCTGTACTAGGTCGTCATATCTTTTACGAAATACAATCCCAATGCTCCCGTCTTCTGCTGTCCCGTTGTTGAGTTCTTGCAGTTCATCAATCCTTAAGCGATCCTACATTAATTTTATTTCAATTAACACTTAATAGTTCACAGGCTAGAAATTCAATGAAATTATTTACAACCCTTACCCACTCTTTGTTGAGTTCTAAAATGTTTTCCTTCAGAAACGGGTGCAATTCCATTTCTAGCACACAAATTATTGAATTTGAATAAAACAGTGTTAACAACAGAGTCAGCAAAAACGGAGAATTCATTCTTCAGCTTCCGTTTCAACAACCATTTAGAATGAGAATGAGCGGATCTAAACAAAAAGGTGCAAACTTTAAATTAAGGGCAAGTAATCCGATGACCTCAATTTTGGTCACCCGATTATTACCTTGACACTGAAACAGTTTCTTCACTGAGATCGGTTGTTAAAAAGGCTACACTTTTTGAATAGCAATGGGAATTACACTATATGAATTACAATTAACAGTTTGCTATACTTTTAGCAAAGTCATCGATGTAAAGCATACCGCAACTAATATAAAAATTACAAAGTATGAAATTCCCATAGGAAAACTTCCAATTTTACCAAGTAAATTAACAGCATATTAGTTGGAGGATCATGCATCACTCAACTTCCACAATTTTGCCAGAACATTCTCCAACTATTCTTATAATTATTCATAGATGTAGGTAAGTATGTAGAGAATTACGGAAGTCGTGACAAGGATCGTGATCACTTATAAAAATTCACTTACTCTTATAAGGAGTTTTTTAGCTGCAGTAAGCATTTCGGAGGGAGTAAAACTAGCCCATTTGGATCACATTTTCTGTATACAGTTTCATATTACTCTGTTTATGACCTGGTTCAATAACAATATACTTCCAGTAATTAATTACATGACTTCAGGTTATAGTTTCTTTATTTCTTTATGATGTCATACAATAATTAATTACCCCATTTATCCCAAGGCGTGGACAAAAATTAAAACAAACTTTAAGGGATGGGCTTACGTAGATACCAAATTCGAAATGACTATTTTATTCCCTGTAAAAACTGCTGACAAAAAATGCTATGTGCTCTTAAACGGTGTAGCGCACAGAAACATAAAAAATACTGTGAGAACGCCCTTTTAGTGTAGAAAAATGTATATCTTACTATTTTCCATTCTTATACCACATTGCATGATAAAAATCGTTTTTTTCAAAACGTCGATAAATTTAATAAAAATGGTGACATATATTGTAATATCTTACTGTTGTAGTCAATAATAGCAACAAGCAAGATATACTTCTGTAGAATAAAGACATAGCTTTTAGAATTTGTCCATTCCAAATTTTTAAAGTAAGCAGTTGCGGCCCCAATAGAAAAACTAAAAAAAAATAGTCATACTGCTGGACAAAGGCCTGGTTCTATCATAATATCCATGGTGATTTTACTATTTTTCCGATTTTTGGAATCATCATAACCCTAACCCTTAAAACATGAAATGCGGGAAGTTGCACATATATTACTATCACAGTTAATGGAAATGAAATATTCTGCCACAAATTGGTATCCTAAGTTTTAGGTTTCACTGCAGTTTTAGCAATTGCATATTCGGTATTCTACCTACTAATAAACAAAGTGGTAAATAACGGATTTCCCTTTTGTCTAACAATTAAAATACCATATAGTGATCTGTAATTTGATTCTTCGACTTTAAAAAACTTTGTTGTTAGAGTAATGTATTTTGTGAATCCATGCATTGCATTGCTGATGCTAAATAAAAATATTATATTATTATACTATATTGTATAATATTAAATAATGATTTACAAAGGAATTTTGCATTGCAAATATTTGCAATAGAAAAAGCAAGAAAGGCATGAAAATAATAAAAATGCCATTCTGTGTGATTGATACGTATGAAACTATACGTATGAAATTTTGCACAAGAAACTCGGCCGTGTAACTGCGTGTCTTAGTAAAGCTCCCACCAATGGGCATGTACAGTCTTAGCGGTAGAAATGGTCTTCTGACTCAGAACTTCTGCTGAGATTAAGAAGAAAATGCGGTCCACACTTCTTGGAATATTTTTATTTCCTTTACACATTCAAAATATTCGCATTGGTCAAAACTTTTTCAAAATTGTAAGCAATCAGATATATTTCAGCAAGTTTCGGCTCGTGTTCTCAACTTTAACTGTAATTAATTGTTCGCAATTTCCATTCAATTAAATTTCACCTTCAAAAAATTCTAATTTTCAGGTGTCATGATCCCACGAAAACCAAGAACCCCACACTACAGATGCAATTTGACGTACAATCCAAACAAGTAAAGATTGACAAGAAAGAAACAAGTAATTTTAATGTAGAAATTATTTTCTGCCGCAGGAATTTAAGAAATTGGTGATGAATTGGTGTTTTTCGGATACGCCGAGACATTGTATTTAGTAAGTGAAAGCTTTAAATCTTTTGTCACGACGATTTTTTCAAGAAACGAATGGCAGAGGTAAGAGTATAGTTTTATGTTATATATACCAAAGATCACGTAGGACTTCATTGACGTCTAATACCTACATTATACATTTGTAGAAAAGCATTGTAAAACAATTCATGTACGAAAACAGCCACGTTTGTTTTACTGTCTCTCTTTGTTTACTACTCGCCGAAGCGAGTAATTACTTTAGTTTCACGAAGTATTTATTTTAGCAGACATTACTTTAGTCTCAATTCCTTTCTCTATGAACTAGAATGCCAAGTAGACAGTTCAATACCAATTTCGTACTTACTATCGTAGAGAAATCTTTTTTATTTCAATAAAGACGAAATATAATTGATGAATTAGAATTATAATAACAGTATGGCACTAATATCGTATACTCAAGATATTTATAGTTTATAAATATTTTAACAAATTCAATATATAATGGAAACCATTGTTTTCACAAAGCTGACATGAAGAACATAAATATACCCTCCTTAATGTTTTACATTGATTACATGGAACGCTCCCCCAAATCTTTATTTAGACTTACATTTTCGGATCATGCGGTTCATGTCACAAATTCTACGTGTTTCTGGACTGTTAGCAGTCAGCCAAACTTCCACTCCGTCGAATTTTTTTCAAAAAAGTTTGAGTTCATTATTGTTACTTTATAGTTACTTTACTTATATAGCTTTATAATTACTGTAATGGACGAATGATTTCCACACCAACATGTATTAATGCCAACTGCATGGTAAAAGTAAAGTGTGATGTGTGTAGTGTCTGTAAAGTGTAAGGGCACGTGGCCCTTACATATCACGAAAGATGAAAGTAAAGTAAAATTGTATAACTGAATACAAATTTGAGCTGAGTAGAGGTTTGTAAAGGTAACAAATTAGCGATTTAAATAATATTACATAAATCCTTGTAAATTGCTAATTACGAAGTAAAATTCCTTAAAAATGACTTCTAAATATGTAATTACAAATTAAAAATACCTTAAAATAGCTTTTAAGATTACAAATTAAAATTCCGTAAAAATTACGTTTACTAGAATTAATCACTACATTGACAATGTCATTTATTGATTCTGGAAAAACCATTTAGTGATGTACTAATTCAGATGTACAGTAAATAAGCATAATAGGCAACGAGTCGGTTAAAGATTTTAAATGTTTTCCTAGTTTGAAGGAATTAAACGTCAAACAGTTCGATGGTTATCCCAGGTCAGGCCGGCCCAGCAAATGCATCGTAAGCAATCCTAGTATTCTAAAAAATTGTTTTAATGTGTAATAGGATACAGAGATATTACGATGTAGTAGACAGGAGAAATGAGTGCAATAAATAGGAGATATGATATATGTGAACTAATGTGTATATTACCAATGTGCATTGCAGTGCACCAAATATGGAGCATACACACACAATTATGCATACACACACACAGTATACTAACACATAGAACTGTAGGTTACATATTTAGGACTCTATTTCTGGAACCGCTCGACTGATTGATCATATATTCGAAAGTGGTCTTCCTTTGAATTTTAGCTAGACGTATTCCAAGTTTGAAGTCCCTGTGCCAATCTGTTTCGAAATTATATTTGAGACAGACAGACGGACGATCCGGGCATTCCTATAATGCATCTACGATATATAATAAGGCTTTCAAAACGGTAACATTAAATATAATTGATAATGCAAAATTAATTATGGCTCTGGACTCTGGACGCCAATATTAAGTATTCCAGCATTAATAGTAGTTACTAATAAATGTGGCAGACGAGACCAATTGGAAATGAAAATCGTTTGTTAGCTCACTTGAAAGCCATAAATATATTTTGCTTAAAGCGTTTTATACTGATTAGAGTAACTATCAGCAAATCTTTTACACTACGCATGTCAGGTATTACATATTTCAAAAAGCGGTGCAAGCAAATGAATTATACGTATATTTAAGAAAAGTCCGGGTCCTCCCTCAGTCAAAACTCATGACAGGTCTCTTTTGAAATGTTTCTGAGGTTTGAACACTAACTAGTATTATTAAGTTAAGATTAACCTGAAGCTGATACTGATGACCCACCAAATACTACAGCGTAATTCACTCATCGTTTACTTTGCAATTCTTTGGGAAAGAAATTTACAACGGAGTCCAACAAGTTCCAACTTTATCCCCAAAATTATCATTACCTCAATCTTGACTTTAGACATTCCGTGGGTATACAAATATGAAATCAATCGTGCAGCCATGAGATTTATTTTTTCAACTTGATAACTATTACTTCATTCGTCAAAAACGAGATACTAGAATACCCTAATATTCAAGGGACTACAGTGAGTTTCGCTAGCAACGATTCGCGAGGTCAACCATGAATACGTAAAAAACATTGGTATTTAAATGACTAATATTTAAAACGTCCATGCAAATTAATGGAATCAGCAGGAAAGAGAAAGTCTATGGACATGTGAAAGTAGCAAGCGTGAATTATATGGACTAATGAAAATAGCAGTAGAATTACTTAATTTAGCAGGAATTTTGAACTGTATTTTTATGGATTGTAATTGTGTTCAATTGTAATATATACACGATTGTCCTATTCTCTCAATGTCAACTGACATCGTATTCTTCCCATGTATTACAGTCATGTATTTTAAATAAGTAGTGTAATGGTTTAATGGTTTCTTATACAGTGCAGAATGCCTTTCAAGCTATTAAAGGCGGAGTGTTAAGTGGGCTTTCAAGCAGTATTTGGTCAACATACTAAACGTGGTGTCTGCTAGGCACATGTTGTACGAGCGTATGACAAGAAATTGTGTTTCATTAAAGACGACTTATTGCGAAATGAAATCAAAAATGATATTAGTGATCTGCAGCTGTCATCGTCTCTTAAAGTTCACTTCAATGACTGATTATGATTAAAGAAATGCATTGACAAATTACTGCTGTTTTAAATAATTCTACTGCTATTTTAAATAATTCTACTGCTATTTTAAATAATTCTACTGCTATTTTAAATAATTCTACTGCTATTTTAAATAATTCTACTGCTATTTTAAATAATTCTACTGCTATTTTAAATAATTCTACTGCTATTTTAAATAATTCTACTGCTATTTTAAATAATTCTACTGCTATTTTAAATAATTCTACTGCTATTTTAAATAATTCTACTGCTATTTTAAATAATTCTACTGCTATTTTCATTAGTCCACATAATTCACGCCTGCAACTTTCACAAATCCGTAGACTTTCTCTTTCCTCCTGATTCCATTAATTTGCATGGAAGGATTAAGTAACGGCCTATTTAAATTGCCACTTCATGAATCAACGCGGATAAAGTTGAAACCACTTTAGATAGGTATGACGGCACTCCCTTATACACTTATAATCCTATGAATCGTTTCTAGCGTACTCACTGTAGGCATTTCTAAGTAGTTTCTAGGTATTCCAAACACAATGGAATAAATGCAATTAACCCATTACCAAAGTATATAATGTTAGGGGATCTGAAATCATTCAGTCTATGAGGTCATTAGGCAATAATTTTGCTTTTAATATTACAACTGGCAAACTGAAAATCAAAATACGTACCCAAATCCAAGTTTAATGATCGTAGACTACAATCAATTTTATCCCGGTACCACCTACAAGGACTTTTATGGAGCGGTTGCTAAAATATTATTTGCATAAATCAAGGAGACTACACTGATTCACTTCCTGTGAAATAGATACCCATTCCCATTGGAATATTTGTAATCAGTTAGATTGGAAAATATGACAAAGTTACCAAAAATGTAAGCGAATCTAAATAATTTTTATTGCAACCTTCATTATTTCAAAAGCCATAATTTTCCCATGTTATTGAAATAATTATCCATAAGGACAATTATTTCGAACGGGATTCTATTTCAATAGTTATTATATAAATCTCGAAAATTTTAATACACTCTAAAAAAATTATTAAGCAATATTATCGATTTGGGGCTTTACTAAGCGTCCAGCTTTCAAGTTTTATAGGTAAAGCAACAGATTGGTGAGATTTTCTTGCTTGATGAAATTCCCACTATTACCACCTAATTTAATTAAAAGCAAAAACAGAATTGTAAATGAGGTTTCTGAAACTAAATTGAATTATAACAATTTGTTAGCATTGAAAATTCAATATTTCGTAATAGTACATGTGTAAATGTAAAAATTTGCAACATTTTCAACACGATTTCAGGGCAATGTTTGACAATAGTCGTATACCTAAGAGAAGAAGACTTACAATTTGCACAATCTAAATTCAAAGTCGCGATCCTAGATGACAAAACAAAATGTTTTGTTTACTTAATAATCTGAAATGGATTTGAAGTACTGGTTACTCCAGAATTTTTCCAAAGAGCAAAATTCTTCAATGTGACTAATTGCGAAATAAAAGTAAAGTATGAGAAAAAGTATGGCAGATAGAATATTTACTAATTTGGCAAGCAAAATTCTTCCTCTTTGCCATAACTTGCGCAGTCCAGCACAAAAATGAGTTATTATAGAGAGCAGCATATACATATGTCCTCTTTTTCTCCCGTCTTTACGGTTTCTACACTCATTTTTATTTTCGTTATCATTTCCTTTAATTCTTTCCTCGTCGGCTTGTTTTGGATTTACTATTGATGGTTGAATTGGTATGAGCCATAGCAAAACCCGAATCACAACAATTTCGACTAACGCAGATATTACAAAGCCAAGAGAGATGATTGCCCAACGATCCGAAGCCTTGGTCTGCGGACTTTTTGGAACATAATGGTTAACGCCTTGAGTGATCGTGACCAAAGTGAGGAGAACGGTAACAACGAGACTCAGTTTCATTTGCACATCTTCTAGAGAAGTTCCCAAAAAGAAAGAGAGCCAGGCGACGAACACAAGGAGAGAAATTGGCAAGTAGATTGCGAAAATATAATATCCATGCTTCCTTCTCAAATACCATTTCACTTCAACATTATTCCATGCGTACCATTTAGAACTTGTCGCGTTCCAGTTCTCCAAATGGTATTCATTGATATGGATGCTTCGGTCAACAGGAGTAGTTGTAAAATTCCATTTTTTTGTTCCGCTGCCACTAACATCCCATGTACAGTTCATTGTGTCGAAAGGGAAAGCTGTGAAATCTCTAATACAGTCTACGCTTAACACTACGGTTTCTTTTAATTCAAAGGAATGCTTTTTATAGCGAAGTATTAACTTGCACTCTGATGTCGTATTTTGCACATTTTCATAAGACATATTCCAATCATGTTTGAAAGACGTGAAACCTAGTGCCAAACAACTAAAATTCAGTCTCATTGTGAACCCTCCCTTTGTATCTATGAAAGTGGTCGAATTTAAAAAATCTAATTCCGCTGTAACTACAATTTTCACGTTAAATTTTGTTTTCGCAGAATTGAACGAATCAGGGGACTTCTCCTCTTCCAATTTTGATAAATGTAAACTAAACAAATTCGTTTTATAATCCAAAATCGAAAAGTTGTATTTATTTTTAAACCAGACAAGAGATTTGGTTGTTAAATTAACCGACTGCTCATACAGGTCGTAATATCGTTTACGCTGCACCATCCCAATGCTCCCGTCTTCTGCTGTCCTGTTGCTGACTACTTCCATGTCATCAATCCAGTAGCGATCCTTCGTTATTTTTATTTTTATTAATACTCAATAGTTCGCAGGCTAGAAATTCACAGGAGTTATTTACAATACTTACCCACTCTTCGTTGAGTTCTAAAATGTTTTCCTTCAGAATTGGGTCCAATTCCATTTCTGGCACACAAGTTATTGAGTTGGAATAAAACACTGTTAACAACAGAGTCAGCAAAAGTGGAGAATTCATTTTCCAGCTTTCGTTTCAAGAGACATAGAATCCTACTGACGGGTTCTAAACAACTGGGTGCGGACTTTAAAATAAAAGTTAGTAATGCGATGACCTCAATTTCCGTAACCCGAATCGATGATTATACCTTAGCATTGCAACAGTTTTGTCACTGAGATCGCTTGTTAAAAAGACTGCACTTTGTCATTAGGAATGTGAATTATGTTGTATGGAATACAACTAACAGTGTACTTAACTATTACAGTAATTAATTATGAAAAACCCACTGCAACGAACATAAAGCTGCAAAGTATTAAATTCCCATCGGAAAACAACCACTTTTACCAAGCAAATTAACAACATATTTGTTGGAAGATCATTCACTCTCAACTTCTACAATTTTGCACGAACATTCTTCAACTACTCTTATCATTGTTCATATGCTTAGGTAAGTATATAGAGAACTTGCGTGAATAGACTCGCATACTGCAGTCGTGACAACGATCGTGATCTGTTATGAAGATCCAATTACTCCTATTAGGTGTGCTTATTTTTCTACGAAAACAGTTCGGAGGGAGCTAAACTAACACATTTGGAACAAATTTCTTTTATACGGTTATTTATTACTCTGTTGATGACCTAGTTCAATAACAACATACTTTCAGTAATTAATTACGTAATTTCAGGGACAACTTTCTTTATCTCCTGTAGGATATCATTCAACAAATAATTAGCCCATTTATCAAAAGGCGTAAACAAAAAATTATAAATTATAAGACTATAAAACATGAAACGCGGGGAGCTGTACATACATTATGACCATCGCTAATCTTCTCTGGAAATTAAATATTCTGCCACAAATAGATATCTTAAGTTTTAAATTTGTTGCAATTGCATATTCGGAAATCTATCTAATGATAAACAAAGTTTTAAATATCGGATTTCCCTATTTTGGTTAAAAGTAGAGTATCATAAACCACTTACTTACTTACATAAACCACTTACTTACTTACTTACATAAACCACTTACTTACTTACTTACATAAACCACTTACTTACTTACTTACATAAACCACTTACTTACTTTTTTTAGTAATTGTAATTTGATACTTTAAATTTAAAAAGTGTAATTGTTGTTATTGTAATGTATATTCCGAATGCAGGCATATTCATTGCAAATACCAAATATAAATATTTCACATTGAATTCTAATTGATTAAACTAAGTCCTATAGCGTGTGTATAATGTAAATATTTTTGGTTTACTTACTGGACAAATAATAAGGAATTATATACTAAAAAATAGTTGCAAATCGGATTACCGAGAAGCTATAGTAGTGTATGAAATTCCGTGGTTTGAAAAAATGAAAATATTTGAATGTGTTCAATAAATGATTGATATAATATATGATGCTGTGAACAAGAAAATCCGTTTAACTGAGTGCGATGCAAGACGAGTACAGTCGTACCACCCTATCTACCAGAGGTGGTGAATTTTGATCATCTTCAGGAATAGGGTTTGGGAAAATTTTCCCCATTTGGGAGACCCTTTGTCTCCCAAGAGGTCATTAGTACCCATGGATACCCATTAACATTACCAGTTTGGGACTGAGATCTGGGAAAATTTTTCCCAAACCGTGTCCCCGTAACCCTAATGTAAAACGGTCCATCTTTCACCACCTCTGGTACATAGGGTGGTATGACTGTACTCGTCTTGAAGCGATGGTAAAGCGTCCACAATGGAAACGCACTGCCCTAACGGTAAAGATGGTCCTCCGACAGAGAACTTATTCTGAGACTAAGAAGAAAAAGTGGTCTTAACGCTTCTCGGATAATTTTTTATTTTCTATGCATTACATTTCTATATAAACCGTTAGCTTTAGTCAAAACTTTTTTTAATTGTAGGCAATCAGTTATGTTTCAGTGAATCAGGTTTTCACTTACTTTCTCAAGTCTTAATTGTAGAATTGTCTGTAATTTCGATACTATTCAATTTTACCTTCAAGAAATCTATCGTAGTTTACTATTTTCGGATTGGTAACTAGTAATAAGGCCCGTCCTCCGGACGGGGTGCAGAGCGACAAAGTTTACGCTGCATTTTGCAAATTAAAGCATGCAAAATCTGATATATCTCAAAATATATCAAACGTGGGGCTTCGAGTATCATTAAAACTAAACTTGGGCAAATTTTTTGAATTTACCTATCCGTGACTATTCCTACCATAATTTTATCTACCGCGGCATTACCCACCCAGAATTGACAAACCCCAGTCATTACCTATCCCTACTTTACCTACCCCAGTCTTTACCTATCCCGACTTTACCTACCCCAGTCTTTACCTATCCCGACTTTACCTACCCCAGTCTTTACCTACCCCAGTTTTTACCTACCCCAGTCTTTACCTATCCCGACTTTACCTACCCCAGTCTTTACCTGTCCCGACTTTACCTACCCCAGGCTTTACCTACCCCAGCCTTTTCCTACCCCAGTCATTACCTATCCCTACTTTACCTACCCCAGTCTTTACCTACCCCAGTCTTTACCTATCCCGACTTTACCTATCTTGACTTTACCTACCCCAGGCTTTACCTACCCCAATCTTTACCTATCCCGACTTTACCTACCCCAGTCTTTTCCTACCCCAGTCATTACCTATCCCTACTTTACCTACCCCAGTCTTTACCTACCCCAGTCTTTACCTATCCCGACTTTACCTACCCCAGGCTTTACCTACCCCAGTCTTTACCTATCCCGACTTTACCTACCCTTGTTTTTACCTATCCCGACTTTAACTACCCCAGTCGTTACCTACCCCAGTCTTTACCTACCCCAGTCTTTACCTATCCCGACTTTACCTACCCCAGTCCTTACCTATCCCGAATTTACCTACCCCAGTCTTTACCTATCCCAACTTTACCTACCCCAGGCTTTACCTACCCCAGTCTTTACCTATCCTGACTTTTCCTACCCCCACTCTTTACCTACCTCGTCTTTTCATACCCTGCTCTTTTCATACCTCTTGTCAACTTATGGTCCAATTTGTTTCGTCAACTTATGGTCCAATTTGTTTCGTCAACTTATGGTCCAATTTGTTTCGTCAACTTATGGTCCAATTTGTTTCGTCAACTTATGGTCCAATTTGTTTCGTCAACTTATGGTCCAATTTGTTTCGTCAACTTATGGTCCAATTTGTTTCGTCAACTTATGGTCCAATTTGTTTCGTCAACTTATGGTCCAATTTGTTTCGTCAACTTATGGTCCAATTTGTTTCGTCAACTTATGGTCCAATTTGTTTCGTCAACTTATGGTCCAATTTGTTTCGTCAACTTATGGTCTAACTTGTCGTGACAACTTATGGTCTAACTTGTCGTGACAACTTATGGTCTAACTTGTCGTGACAACTTATGGTCTAACTTGTCGTGACAACTTATGGTCTAACTTGTCGTGACAACTTATGGTCTAACTTGTCGTGACAACTTATGGTCTAACTTGTCGTGACAACTTATGGTCTAACTTGTCGTGACAACTTATGGTCTAACTTGTCGTGACAACTTATGGTCTAACTTGTCGTGACAACTTATGGTCTAACTTGTCGTGACAACTTATGGTCTAACTTGTCGTGACAACTTATGGTCTAACTTGTCGTGACAACTTATGGTCTAACTTGTCGTGACAACTTATGGTCTAACTTGTCGTGACAACTTATGGTCTAACTTGTCGTGACAACTTATGGTCTAACTTGTCGTGACAACTTATGGTCTAACTTGTCGTGACAACTTATGGTCTAACTTGTCGTGTCAACTTATGGTCTAACTTGTCGTGTCAACTTATGGTCTAACTTGTCGTGTCAACTTATGGTCTAACTTGTCGTGTCAACTTATGGTCTAACTTGTCGTGTCAACTTATGGTCTAACTTGTCGTGTCAACTTATGGTCTAACTTGTCATGTAAACTAATGGTCCAACTTGTCATTTTGACTTATAGTCCAACTCGCCATCTCAACTTATGATGCAAGTCGTCATGTAAACTTATGGTCCAACTTGTCATGTAAACTAATGGTCCACCTTGTCATATCAACTTATGGTCCAACTTGTCATAACAACTTATGGTCCAAGTCGTCATGTCAACTTATGAACCAAGTCGTCATGTCAACTTATGATCCAAGTCGTCATGTCAACTTATGATCCAAGTCGTCATGTCAACTTATGATCCAAGTCGTCATGTCAACTTATGGTCCAAGTCGTCATGTCAACTTATGGTCCAAGTCGTCATGTCAACTTATGGTCCAAGTCGTCATGTCAACTTATGGTCCAAGTCGTCATGTCAACTTATGGTCCAAGTCGTCATGTCAACTTATGGTCCAAGTCGTCATGTCAACTTATGGTCCAAGTCGTCATGTCAACTTATGGTCCAAGTCGTCATGTCAACTTATGGTCCAAGTCGTCATGTCAACTTATGGTCCAAGTCGTCATGTCAACTTATGGTCCAAGTCGTCATGTCAACTTATGGTCCAAGTCGTCATGTCAACTTATGGTCCAAGTCGTCATGTCAACTTATGGTCCAAGTCGTCATGTCAACTTATGGTCCAAGTCGTCATGTCAACTTATGGTCCAAGTCGTCATGTCAACTTATGGTCCAAGTCGTCATGTCAACTTATGGTCCAAGTCGTCATGTCAACTTATGGTCCAAGTCGTTATGTCAACTTATGGTCCAAGTCGTCATGTCAACTTATGGTCCAAGTCGTCATGTCAACTTATGGTCCAAGTCGTCATGTCAACTTATGGTCCAAGTCGTCATGTCAATTTTTTGGTCCAACTTGCCATGTCAACGTAGACCGCAATTTGTCATGTCAACGTAGATCGCAATTTGTCTTGTCAACGTAGACCGCAATTTGTCATGTCAACGTAGATCGCAATTTGTCTTGTCAACGTAGACCGCAATTTGTCATGTCAACGTAGACCGCAATTTATCTTGTCAACGTAAACCGCAATTTGTCATGTCAAGGTAGGGATCAACTTGCCATGAGTACTTACGGTCCAACTCGTCTCGAGTGCTTGTGATCCACCTTGTCTTGAGTACATGCAGTCCACTTTGTCTCAAATAACTACGGTCCACCATGTCATTAATGCCTACGGTCCTACTTGACATTGTCAACATATATGGATGACCGTGATTATATATATTGTCTTCTTTCAAACCTTCAACTAAAGGATTATTACATTTGAAAGTACACTACGACGCCCTCTCTCCCCACTGTAAGGAATGAATTCGTCCTACTCTTTTACATGGGTGCATCAGTTTTTAATTTTTTTAAAATAGTTATTGTATAATTTTTCAAAATGTAACCCCCCAGTTAACGACATTAGCACTATACTAATCTACAAAAAAAATTTGAAAGTCGTAGCTCTTATGGTTTAGGAGGAGATAGTGTACATCCGAATCGTGGTTCCACAATATTTATAAGATAAATAAAATAATTTCATACAATGAATTCATTTTCCATCAAAAACAAACTTCCAGTACTAATGGTTACTAAGTAGTTGTTGCCGACGAGACTAATTGCAATTGAAAATTCTTTGTTAGCTCTTAGCTCACTTGAAAGCCATATTTTCCTTAAAGCGTTTTATACTGATTACAGTGACTACCATCAAATCTTTTACGCTTCTTCTGACGGGTGCTAAATATTTTAAAAAGCTTACTTGCTAATGTATTCTACGTATATTTCAGAACAGTCGGAGTCCGCACTAAGCAAAACTTCCATTATTGCAAGTTTATTTTGAACACTGTTTTTGATTTTAATATTATGATGTCCACAAAACATTGAAATTAGACTACATTAGTTATTTCTGTTAGCAAGGTGATAATATTGAAAGCATTAATTAGTATTAATAATGTTTCACAAAGATTGACTTCAGCTGACGACCGACTAAATACTATAACG
Source organism: Yoshiicerus persimilis (assembly GCA_020352615.2). Taxonomy (NCBI): domain Eukaryota; kingdom Metazoa; phylum Arthropoda; class Collembola; order Entomobryomorpha; family Tomoceridae; genus Yoshiicerus; species Yoshiicerus persimilis. The sequence goes on from CM036940.2 coordinate 89,334,970, forward strand.
TACTTTTCGCTTCTTTTTTACTTTGCAAGTCTTTGGGGAAAAAATTTACAACTTACGTATTTCTGCCATTAAATGCCAATTTTACTTTCTCAGAGTTTAACGAGTTCCAACATTATACCCAAAATCTCCGGTACTTCAAACTTGACTTTAAACAGCCCATGCATGGGTACACAAATATGAAGTCAACCATGTGGCCATGATAATTGTTTTTTCAACTCAATTTTTTTCATTGGTCAAAAATGCTTTACTAGAATGCCGTAGTATTCAACGCACTACAGTCAGTTTCGCAAGAAACGATTCACAGGGTATAACATAAATATGTAAAAACAATGGTATTTAAATCGTTGCTTCATGAATTAACGCGGAAAAAGTCAAAACCACCTTAGATAGGTATGACGGCACTTCTTTAAACACTTAAAGTTTTATGAATTGTTTCGAGCGAAAATCACTCTAGGTATTTCTAGCTACTTGCTAGGTACTCCAGACACTTTATAAGCCATACGTACCAATATAATGTTAGAGGAACTGAATGAAAACACAAATCAATGTTTAATTATTACTGACTCCATTCCATTTTATCTCAGTACCACCTACAGGGATTTTCATGGAGCAGTTGCTAAAATATTGTTTGTATAAATGACAAATGCTGCATCGGTTCATTGCTTGTGGCCTAGGTATCCATTCTTATTGGAATATTTGTAATCTTACCTAATTAGATTGGGAAACATGGAAAAGACATTTATATGTAATGAGTTAATTTTAATGCTGCTAAAAACAATGTAATTGTCCTAAAAACCAATTTTTGTCCTAAGTTGAAAAAAATAGCAAATATAGTTAATCAGGCTTAATTTGCATGTCTTCAGTACATGGTAAATTGGCTTAAAAACAAGGATTCTCTACAATGAAAGGAGGAGTAGCTCGAGTTCATGGTGACATATAACACCAATGTCTCTTTTCCACTGATGCTCTATTTATGCCTTCAATGGGTCAAACCATATCTTCTAGTAGGTTCTGTTCAAGGCAGCATTACTACATAGGTCTTTGGAGCAAAGGACTCCCTTAATGAGACCAGCTTTACTAGATTAAAGAAACAGTTATACAATGATCGACATCCAAATGGACAACTTTTAATGATTTCGTAAAATCTAAATTAATTGGTTGGAAGGCTACTTTCGACCGCGCATCCTGGCTTTCTTTTACCTGCACATGTCCAATATGCCAAAAACAATTCATACGTAAACATACATTTGGTACAGCTTCAATGAATTAAAATATTCACTTTCCGGCAGCGGTGAAAAATGTTCCGATGAGATGGCAGAAAAAAAGCGTGGACGACCAAAAGGATTTACTAAAAGCCTTACTGAAGTAGACAACACTTGTGATCATAACGACGTAACATCCTGCTGGTTAATTATTATTTATTTATTAATTAACTTAGTATAAATGACTAAATATATGGTATCATTTTGAATAATTTTCAATAAAATAAATTAAATGATAAATTTAAAAGATTGAAAATTATGAATTTAAAAATGATGTTAAGATAGATTAAATACATGCAGCAAAGCATATTTCGCGATAAATCTGATGCTTTCCTTCTAAGCCAAAATAAATGGTTTTTCAGGACAAAAACCAATGTTTGCAAACCCCTTTAAATTGCATTCATATATAACCTTCAAGACGATTTCAGGGTATTATTTGACAATAGTCCTATACCTAAGAGAAAAAGACTCTTAGGTATAGGACTAAAGGTTAGCAAAATCTAATTTAAAAGTCGCGATTCCAGATTACGAAATAAAATGTCTTGTTTACTTTAATAATCTGAAATGGATTTGAAGTACTGGTTACTCCAGAATTTGTCCAAAGAACAATATTCTTTAATATGAGTAATTGCAAAGTAAGCATAAAGTGTAGGAAAAAGTATAGCAGACGAAATATTTACTGCTTTAGCAAACCAAAGTCTTCTTATTTGCCATATTCTGCATAGTGCAGCACAAAAATGTGTTAATATAGAGAACAGCATATATTTGCGTCCTCTTATTTCTCTGTCTTCACGGTTTCTAGACACATTTTTATTTTCGTCATCATTTCCTTGAATTCCTTTTTCGTCGGCATGTTTTGAATTTATTATTGATGGCTGAATTTTAATTGGTTGGAACCATAGCAAAACCCGAATCAAAACAATTTCGACAAGTGCAGCAATTACAAAGCCAAGAGAGGCGATTGCCCAACGATCCGAAGCCTTAGTCTGCGGACTCTTTGGAACATATTGGTTAACGCCTTAGATGACTGTGACCAGAGTAAGGAGAACGGTGACGACGAGACCCAGTTTCATCTGCACGTCTTCTAGGGAAGTTCCCAACAGGAAAGAGAGCCAGGCGACTAACACAAGGAGAGAAATTGGCAAGTAGATTGCAAAAATATAATACCCGTGTTTTCTTCTCAAATTCCATTCCACTTCAACATCATTCCACCCGTAACTATGAGAGATTGTCGAGTTCCAGTTCTCCAAGTGGTATTCATTGATATGGATGTCTCGGTCGAAAGTTTCAGTAAAATTCCATTTTTTTTGCTCCGCTGCCATCAACGTTCCATGTACAGTTCATTGTGTCGAAGGGGAAAGATGTGAAATCTCTAATACAGTCAACGCTCAACACAACGTTTTCTTTTAATTCAAAAGATTGCTTATCTTCGTGAAGTAGTAATGTGCACTCTGATGTCGTATTTTGCACATTTCCATAAGACATATCCCAATCAACTTTGAATGACGGGAAACCCAATGTCGAACAACTAAAATTCTTTATAATATGGTAGTACCCATATGTATCAATAAAAACAGTCGAATTTAATATATCGTATTTCACAGTAACTAAAACTTCCGTGTTAAATTTAGTTTTTGCTGAGTTGAACGAATATGGTGACGTTTCCTCTTCAAATTTTGATAAATGTAAACTAAACAAATTCGTTTTTCAGTCCAAAATCGAAAAGTTGTATTCATTTCTATACCAGACAAGAGTTTTGGCTGTTAAATTCACCGACTGCTCAAACAGGTCGTCATATTTGTTATCAAGTACGCTCCAGTTGCTCTCATCTTTTGCTGCCCCGTTTGTTTCTTTCAACTTTTCTTCTATTACATCAATATTGAGAAGATCCTACATTAATTTCATTTCGATTAAAACTCAACAGTTCACACGCTAAAAATTCAGTAGAGTTATTTACAATCTGAAGAGCAATTCAAACTCAAAAGACCAAATCAAACTGCTGTTACAAATAAACCAACAGGCCATGATGGAATCCCTATAATCTTTCTCAAGTTAATTGCAGATGAAATTGCTCCCATACTCACAAGACTCATAATCGAGCAATATATGAAGAGAAATTTCCACAACTATATAAACATGCAAATATACTACCTATCTACAAAGGCAAAGGAGACAAATGTAGCCCCTTAAGCTACCGCCTAATATCTATTCAATGTGGAACATCAAAAATAATAGAATCGATTCTGTACAATAAACTGAAGTACTATATTCGACTTGAATATCCGCTTTCAACCTATCAGCATGGTTTTAGGCAGGGTTTCTCAACGTTCACGGCAATTTGCAGACTAACAAATGATATTTATAATGCCGGTGACCAGCGGATGTTTACATTAGTGACCTATATTGACTTTAAAAAGGCTTTCGAAAGTACACTGACCTGGAAATTCCCTGAACGACTAAATGACGTAGGAATAAGTGGGAAAATGTGCAATTTACTAATAGCTCTTATGACCAACAGCAGTATTGCTGTACAAATTGTTAAAAACATAATTTCTAAACCACATTTTACAAACCGTGGGATTCCTCAAGGGTCGTGCCTATCAGGATTGCTTTTTTCTATGTATATAAACAACATCCCTGAGCTTCCCATATTTTTCAAAACTGTACTTTACGCAGATGACGTTTCGGTCTACTACTCATCGACAAATATACACCAAGCTCAGGCATTTATGCAAATAGACTTAAACGCAATTGTGGACTGGGGCAAGCAAAACGGACTTGACATAAATATCGATAAAACTAAATACATGCTCTGCTCTCCTCCATATATGAAAAATGTAACGAAACATGTCTAACTATAAATAATATAGAAATAGAAAGAGTCGCACAATTTGTTTACCCAGGAGTTTTATTGAACACTAAACTTAACTGGAATAGTCACGCTGACATGGTCATCGCTAAAATGAAATCCAGATCGAAACTTCTTATGAAATATAAAAGATTTTTTACTGTAAAACAAACAAAAACGTTTACTGATGGTTTAATCGACAATATATCTAGGGTAACCACATCATTTCAGTTAGATAAATTATCGATTCCAGAAATGTTCCAAGCATGGAAAATGATAAAAAAAGGCTCCCACTTCACTGATTATCTTAATATGGCACCTATTTACTTTAAGTATTTAATACACGCACCAATAATATACGAATCGCTAAATGATATATTTAACCAAAGTATTGAAGAAGGAATTGTAAGCGACAACTTAAAAATTTCAAAAGTAATTCCTATTCCAAAAATTGAAAGTCCTACTCATCATAGTCAATATAGACCAATATCTTTGCAAATGGTACCCTCTAAATTATTAGAAAAATGTGAATATAATAAACTAATTAAGTATATAGATGAAAACAATGTCCTAAATAAGTGTCAATTCGGGTTTCGGAAACACCATTCGACTGTTCATGCTCAGATTGCGATAACTGACTTTTTATTTACGAATGTTGTAAATGGTAATGTGAGCATAATTATATCGTTAGATTTATCCAAAGCTTTTGACAAGGTAAATCATGAAATTTTGAAAGAAAAAATGTCGTGGTATGGAATATGTTATAATTGGTTCGATTCATATCTTAGTAATAGAAAACAGTACGTTTACATCCAGGATTCAGACACATTTGAGACAAAAAATGTAAATCTCGGAGTGCCCTAAGGATCTGTACTAGGTAGTTTATTATTTTCTATCCTTGTAAATGACCTTCCTTTACATATTAAAAATAGTCTAATAATCCAATTTGCGGATGACAATCATCTTATTGTATCTGGTCACCTTAGTAACATTGGGCAGTTGATTACTAAAATATCGAGTGACTTAGACAATGTAGTGCAGTGGATGCACGATAATGAAATGAAACTTAGTAAAACGAAATAGTAAAACTAAAATGTTAATTGTGGCTAATCCAATTGTATTAAAAAAGTTAGGGGATGTCACTGTTAAGTACAAAGATATTGATATAATACCAGAGAAGGAGTTAAAAATACTAGGACTAGTCATTGACCCTGAATTATAGTGGACTCAACATTTCATTAATAAATGTAATGCGATTATATGGTAACTCTATCCTGTGCAGAATTTGTTATATGAAAATAATAAGAAAATAATAATGAATGCTTTTGTTTTATCTAAAATAAGATATAGGTTTGCTATATGGGAAACTACTACGAAACAAAATATAAAACTAGTTGAAAATGTAGTACGTAGAGCTGGGAGATTCTCTCTAAATAAATGTAAGTTTGATAATATGAAGAGAGAAATAACACTTACAAATAAATGGCTCTTTCCAAAATACATGTATAAGTATGAGCTGCTAAAACTGGCGCATTCTATCATATGTAATATAAATTGTCCGCCATACTTTACTGATTATATAAAAATTGGAGATGTTTCGTTAAGAACAACGCGTGCGAAATCATACACTTTTATTGTAAAGAAGAACAATTCTTCAAAATATGAAGAAAGGTCCTTCTATAATCAAACGCTTACTGAATGGTTAATGTTACCAGAGAACTTAAAATGCAGCAAATCCATGTCTATTTCTAAAAAAGGTGTATTTACTTATCTATTAGATTTACAAAAAGGTGAAACTGATGATAACATATACAATATAAGTGACTTTGCCAGTTATGACGAAACCATTGATGAAGTCGTGAAATACTATTCATTAATATAAATGAATGAATATTAATGAATAGTTGTAGTCTTTAATGTGCAATATCTCAATATAATGTTTTCTGTAAAACTGAGTTCTTAGGTTAAGGAGTTCAATGTAATCTAAAATGTATCATGCATCGTTGTCAATGCAAAAAACCTTATTATAAGGGAGTTGGCAATAAATTATTATTATTATTATTACCGGTAAACAAAATGGTAAATAGCGGATTTCTCAATTTTTGTCAAAATTAAAATATCATAAACTACTTATTTGCAATTTGATACTTCAATTTCAAAAAAGTGTAATTGTGGTGTTAGAGTAGTGTGCTTTGTGAATCCATTCATATTCATTGTTAATAGCAAATAATATAATAATATAAATTAAATGTCATAGAGTATGGATGGCGTAAACATTTTTTGTTTACTTACCAGGTGATTACTATATACTAAAACTAGTGGCAAATCGGATTAATGGAAAAGCAAGTGTATAAAATTCCGAGGTTTAAATATATTTATAAATATTGGCTCCATGGCCGTAAGCTCGCGAGGAGCAGAAATCACAAATAAATAAATACATTTACAAAATGGCCAAATGTGGAAAGCGTGCTAATTTTAATGTAGAGGTGAGGTGGTCCTACAAACGGATTTACTGCATATCAGCAAAATAGTATGACAACTGTCACAAACTAGTTAACAAATATTTATTTCTCCTCGATAGGTGAAAAATGACAGTGTGTCGGGTATATCCAAATTCAATGTTCCTACTCAATCAGTGCATTGTTTACTGACGGTCAAGAAAGGGGTATTTTTAACGCTATTTATTATACCTCTAATCAATTAAAAACAATACAAAAAATATCACTGGGCTAAACTGGCTCCAGGAATAAAAAACAAAAACAAATTTAATCAAAAATTAGCTGAAAACTTATCAATCTCGAGCAGCGTCCCGAAGTAGGCGTCCGTTATTCGATCCCCTCTAACTTCCAACTGTCACTTTCTGTCGAGTTTCCTGCCGCTCTCTCATCCGCACACTTTTTGCTGGCTCACCCAGCCCACATGCATTTCTGGCGGGAACAACAACCATGAAAGACATTGTTCACATTGCAACTTTTGGTACATTCCTGTGGAAATCAGAGATAACACTCTAATGGCTTACATGTTTAAATTATTTATATATGAATGACAAACTCTATAGTTTTTATATATTTTATTACAAAATGCAAAAAATGTTCCAAGAAATGTCGTCGCTATGAAGAGGTTGTCATGTAGAGATGTTTACTGTATATCAGCAGGTTGACAGGACTGAATGACATTGTTCACATTACACCATTAATTAACAACTTATTTAATAAAGTAAAACATGCATTCACGTACTTGTTCTCATCACATAAACCATTATTCTATGCTCGTCATGCACGCAAAAATGACGACGTGAAGTGCACAAATATATCTGCATTGAAGTTAATTTTTAATTTAGTGTACGTCTGTGAAAACCAGAAAAAACACTCCACTTTGAAAAGAGACAAGTTTGCAAAGGGTTTGAAAAGACACAAGTCTGCAAAAGGTTGGAAAAGACACAAGTCTGCAAAAGGTTGGAAAAGACACAAGTCTGCAAAAGGTTGGAAAAGACACAAGTCTGCAAAAGGTTGGAAAAGACACAAGTCTGCAAAAGGTTGGAAAAGACACAAGTCTGCAAAAGGTTGGAAAAGACACAAGTTTGAAAAGCATGAGCAACATCCTTAGTTTAAAAACTAGAGATGGGAAAAAACCTTCTCAGGTGAAACACTGTAATCCAAGGCGAAAGACACAAGAAACGCAAGGAAAAATGATTTCATTGTTTGGAGGGAAAAAAGTGAAGTAGTAGTAGTAGTAGAAGTTGAACTAGTACTAGCATATGTCCCATAGAATAACTATAAGCTGCGACTCGCTTCGCTCTCTATAGAACAATAATACTCATAAGGTCTTGCATATTCGTGGAGGCGGAACTGCGAGTGGGGAGGATAGGGAGAATGAGTCTACAAAGGATATCTATAAGTGTTTGGTCACTCTGTGTCGTGAGACAAGGGACAATGCTGCATGAGCTTGAGACAAGCATAGAGTAGTGACTCTCAATGCATCGTGTTTACTGCATTGAGGTATGAAAGTCATAGGCGATCCTCCATCATTGGAGACTACGTCAAAAGCTCAGTGGCCACCCTCGTACCCTACGATTGGCTTAAAAATCTTCACGTTGGAGAGAGCGAGTTATATACATACCACAGAGTGTGGCTCCATCTCTATTATATGATATGTCCCAAAAAGAGTAGATACATACAGCAATACAGAATTAGAAACTTACAGATAACATTCATATATTGACTGTTTTACTATTGATTTATTAATTATTAATTAATTGGCTACATAGTCATCGTTACATCGTAGCTCATTTTTCCTAACCTACGTTGTAAACACGTATAAGAATTTCAAAATAAGTGCTATGAGGTGTACTTAACTCCTTCAATTATATTCGTCAGGCAAAGGGTAACTGTTTTTTTCTGTATTAAGCAATATCAACCTGAAGTACTATAATCAAACATTACAACTTAATTTAATGCTGAAATGAGATTGAAAAGAGACTTGTCACTATTGCCATGAGATGAAATTTTTTGCCGCAAGTAAATAACACTGGCCTTTGTTTGCCTTATATTCTACAATTATATTTATTGATAGGCAATAAGAAACGCAGTAAGATCTGATAGAATTTGGTCATATAGTCCCAAAATTCGGTCATGCTTAACATTCCGGATAGGAGCTATTTTGATGCCAAATGGTTTTAGTGACCGGCAAACCTTTAGACTCATTACAATTCCATTATTTGTTCTGCTAGTCGCAGAATTATAAATGGATTCCAATAAATTGGAAGAATGTTTCCAGATTGAAGCACAGCTTATAATATACATTGTCATACCGAAAAATCCTACGGCACTAAAGATGGGAAGGGGTGCATACTGTATGAACTCGAGGCGGTCGTAGAATCGGATGGAACCAAAGAAGCCCACAACAGTGATTAAGTAACCACTAAGAACTCCAACAGGAAGGAGCATCGGATGGAGACTTTCTTGGAATAGAATATTCAAAGTTCGGGTTCGGTTGTACATAGAAATTTGAAATTTAAAGCTGTGATTGCGGATTCTGTAATAAATTAAATATAAGAAGAGTATTTAAGTCCAAAAGCCATATTAAATTCAAACTGTTGCAATACATAGTTCGTAAATGTTGAAATCAGCTACTTTAATTGGTGCATCCAATGTAACATCCGAAGCAAAGCCATCAAACTGTACGTGTATACAACAAAGGCGAAGTAGAGAGAAAGGAGCTGTACGATGATTTGTGTGACTAGAACTCCCCATTTTATGGTATAATGTAATTTTAAACTTTCGGCAAAGTAGTTATCTGACTGAACAAGTGTGTAGTATGCTACTCCTGGTCCAGCAAAAAGATAAGTACCTGGGACGGTAAAGGTTGTGAACCAAACTTCCAAAATGCAATAGATAGATTCATTGCCTACGCCTCCTTTACCTTTAAAATTAAAAACAAACTTATAATTTGAATATGTCTGTTAGAAAAATGTAGACCCATTTGTACTTATCATTCTTAAGTTTAATTTTTCATTCCTTTTGGCTTACACATAAAGCTTACTGTTCATAACACATGATAAAGAATTCAGTGCCAAAGTCATTTGTTTAATTTGAATTTTACATAAATGTGTAATTTTCAGTACATCATTGGAAACCTACCTTCATTGGAGGCACTGGTTTCGGTGTGGAAGCAGTTTAAAATGGTCAGGATACATTTGCCCCTTGTGGAAACACTAAGTAGAAATGCCAAGTATAATACATGACCAATCAAAAACAAGGAGTCCATTGTCAGTGATGAAATATCGACTGCATTTGTATCATTTTGTTGAAAAGAATGCACAAGTTGGATTGCAGTCTGAATAGCAAATAACGCATTTAAGGTTTCTAGGACGTTTAACCGATAATGTGTTTTTGTAGACACAAATTTTTGTCTGTTATTATCCCAGGAAAACGAAGAACCACACACAAAAGAAGCAATGTTGACATACAATCCAAGAAGACGAAAATTATTTAATTTTAAGTTAGAATATATTTTACGTATGTGGCGTTTTTGAAAAAAATTGTATAGTGCAAACATTTTAAGCTTAAACTTTGGGATTCAAGACTATTTTTCTATCACGAAGTATTTCACAAATAACGAACGGTGGACGTAAAAGTATTGTCTTTTATTATATCTAACAGACAGCTTTGGCTCCTCAATGTCATAGTCATAAATTGTAATGTGTTTTAGGCTCCATGTGTAAGGCACAATATTGGCTGGGATAAATACGAAAGAATTCGTATTAATGAAAAAACAAAACATGACCTGGGCTTGAAACAAATTAATATTTTACAGTTTTGTTGTAATTATTCATATGAAAGGTGTTTTGAACAGGGAACTTAAACTAGAAACTGTCTCACCGTGTTTCAGTAAAACCTCTAGCACAGGAAACGGTCATTATGATAAAGAACTTCTACTGCGGACAAGAAGAAAAATCCATGTCTTGAGTAAAGTTTACACGGAAATTATTTTTATCTCCCTTTACAATACTCATAAACTATTAACGATGTATTGAAAATTAGTTAATTCAAAGCAATCTTTCTAACGATCAGTTTTCCATTTGTTTCCTCAATTTGTGGAATTGTTTGCAAATTCGATACAACCTACTTTTCTTTGTTCAAGAAAGTCACTAGATTTTTATTGTCATTGCCTGATAAATTCATATTTTCGTTCATGAAAAGCAAATTTTTCGTATTTGTAATTCGCCATTCTTGAGTTGAAAGTGGTTCTTATACTCAGAAAATAGAAAAATGTGCCAAGCAATGTTGTTGTAATGTAGAGGTGGTCCTAAAATTGGGTTTTATGGTATCTCGACAGTATAACAGCCATGAACGTCATTGTTCATATTTCAACATTAATTAACCAAATATTTACGAAAGCCAAACAAGCATTCATCTTCTCGTGTATATAAATAAGCCATTATTCTGTGTTCGCAATGGACGCAAAATAGGACGACTTGAGATGCATCAATACCTTAACTGCAGTAAATTGTTGATTTTAATATTTCATTTGGAGTGACCAGAAATAAGACTCTAAATGTTTCACATCTATAAATTATTTATAAATATATCGCAGACTTTTAGTGCTTACGTTTTTCCTAACAGCGTTTTTAGAGCAAAGGCGAATCGCATGGGTAATTAAAAATTACGTATAGCTGTGTGACGCCATGTAGACAACCTGCAGTATTCACAATAAATAAAATATTGTTGTTAAGTGACCTTTCCAAAAATACCAATACAGTTATCAGCATCCATAATTAATATTTAATATTGTGGTATTTTAGTATCGGTTGACATTAACATACTTAGTTAATTACTAAAAGTAATAATACTACATATCCAAAAGGAGCAAATACATACAATAAAAGTGAATTACAAACTACTGATAATACTGGTGAATTAGCATCTTTATATAGTAGCTAATTTTCTTTATATGCACTCTTTGAATCTAAGCTAAAGAAATAATTTCAGATCGCAATTCAAATAACTATTTAACGATTCAAACAGAAACGTTACTTTAGAAGCTACACAGAATTGCTGGAATTGTCTACAAAAATTGGAAATTGTGAGTAGGTCAATGTAATTATTACAAAGTGCAGCTGTTTTGCCTAGTATATTTCAACCCGATATATCATGATGCAAAATTGTAATTTAATTTAAAGTTGAAAAGATAAAAAAATTTTGGCATGCAATGTGTTTTCTTGTCTTGTCGCAAGTATCGCATTTACTTGTACGACTTGGCCGTCAACGTTTGTTGACCTCACATTTTACCGAATTTATATTTTTAATTATTGATAGGCAATAAGAAACACATCAAGATCTGGAATTCTGTCATGCTTAACATTCCTGATAGGACCTACCCAGGTACCAATTGGTTTCAGTGACCGATAAACATTTTAACTCATTACTATTCCATTATTTGCTCTGCTAGTCGTAGAATTAAGAATGGATGTTAATGACTTGGAAGATAGTTTTCAAATTGACCCACAGCATATAAAATACATTGTCATATCGGAAAATGCTACAACACAAAGATAGGAAGAGGGACATACTCACATACTGCATGAAGTCGAGACGGTCGTAGAATCGGCGTGAACAAAAGAATCCCACAACAGTGATTAAAAAGCCAGTACTGGTTCTAATATTAAATAGCACCGGATTTGACCGGATGGAAAATTTCTTGAAATGGAATATTCATAACCCTGCCCAGGTTAGGTATTACATAGAAGTTTTAAATTCTAACCTATGATTCCGGTTTCTGTAATAAATTAAATGTGATGACTGAAGTTTGTGATCACAAAATTTAATATTAAATTCAAACGGAGGCAAGAGAAAGTTGGAATATTATAAATAGTCACCTTGATTGTAGAATCCAATGAAGCATCCGAAGCAAAACAACTAAGGTGTACGTGTATACAAGAAAAATCCAGTAGGCAGAATATATTTCCCCCGTAATTTGTGTGAATAGAATTCCAAATTATAAGCTTCAGTGTACTTTGAAATTTTCGGCAAAATAATTCTTTGACTGCGTGATTGTAGTACATCCTGTATACAGTATAATGGTACAATATGTATAGGTAGTGTGCAGTATAAAAACCTTTGTGCTCCAAAGGTATCTACTGGTACGAACAATGTTGTAATCCAAAGTTCGAATTAGAAGTAGATACTAGACTCTTTGGTTATGAATCATTTCTAGCTTTTTCTTCTGACTGTAATTTCCCATCCCTGGTTTACCCATAAAGTATACCACTCCCAAAGATAACGATATGAAATTGAGTATCTTGCATCATTTATTCAATTTCAGTTTTTCATAAATATTTAATTTTAATGCATCATTGCAATATAACCTGTCTTCATTGGACAAAATGGTTTCAGAGTGCCAATTGCAATTCATGAAAATGTAATTCATCAAAAACAAAAAGTCTATTGTCAGTCAGGAAATGTCGACTTGTGTTTTTGTATCACTCTGCTGAATGGAATGCTGAAGTTGGGTTACTGTCTGTATACCAAATATCGCGTTCAAAACTTGCACTATTATTAACTGTTAATGCAATTTTGACGACACAAACTTTTGTATACCATGATCCCACGAAAACGAAGAATTGACCACAAAATATGTAATTCTGACATACAATCGAAGCAAATGAAAATGATTAAATTTAAATTTAGAAATTATTTCATATATGTGGAGGTTTTTCATAAAATTGTATTGTGCAAGCATTTCAAGCTTGTACTCTGAATCACAACACTTTCACGTTTTATTTTTTACGATCCTTTTGTAAAGCACAATATTGGCTTTGATTTAACGGAAAAACAAAACATTGCCGGGGCTTGAAATCAATTATTATTTTAAACTTTTCTTGTAAATTTGGATATGAAAGGGAAAAACTTGTGGCCTTCTGTCTGTTTTTACACGGAAATTATTTTTATCTGGATTTACAATTCTTATAAAGTATTAACCGAAATGATTGATGTTTGTTAATTGAAAGGCAATCTGTTATTTTTCAATCGATCAGTTTTTTATTTGTTTCGCCAGCTTACGAAATTTTAGTAAACTCCATAGAACCTACTTCTCCATCTTCAAGAAAATCACTGTAATTACTTATTGTCATCGCCTGATAAACAGATAAATTGGTATTTTCGTTCTTGATAAATAAAATCATTCTATTTATCAATTTTATTTTCTTGATCTTTCTCTAGAAACAATCAAATACAAACAAAATGTTCCAAGATATGTCGTCGCTATGAAGAGGTGGTCCTACTAAGAAGCTTTACTGTATATCCACAGTTTGAGAGCATTGATCGCCAGTCAGTCCAAGGGAAGGCACAATGATATGTCTGTGATGATGTAGTGATTGCATATTTATGTTTTGAAATTGAACTGTCACTGGGTTGTCAAAGTAATTGACAGGGACTCTAATAATTTATCAGCTTAGCATTAAAAACACTTTTGGCTTTGTAAATGTTAAGTAACGCACTCAGAAATACGAATATATTTATCAACCTCCTCAAAGGGAAAGGAGGAAGAAAATATTTGCGCATTATTTGGCATACCTACTATTTGTAGTAACACAGCATAATTGAACTCTGCTTGAATATACAGGGTTGGCCCTAGGAAACGCCCCATATGACAGATTAAAGTATGCGAGAATAAAGCAACCACAACACAAACGTAATTGAGCGGGTAAGCATTGGAGCTTGATCTTGAACCCAATTTCTGCAGTTAAATATGCCACAAATTGGGTGCAGAAAACGAGAATAGCAGGAACATGTCTCTACTTTGTTAGCCAGGCCAACCCTGTTGGTATGGCAATTCAAATTGCATTGATATGAATGATAATTTCATAAGAAACTCTGCCGTGTTACTCCGTGTCATAATAAAACCTCCACCCATGGACAGGTACAGTCCTAACGCAACGGTATAGATGGTCTACTGTCAGAGAACTTCTACTGCGACTAAGAAGCAAAAGTGGTCTTCAAACTTTCTAGGAATATTTTTTTCATTTTCTTTACATTGCATACAAACTATTCTTTTTAGTCAAATCTATTTAAATTTTATAGACAATCAGCTATATTTTAGTGAATGATGTTTTGACTTGCTTTCTCAACTTTAATTGTATGTCTGCTATTTAGATTCAATTAAATTTCATCTTCAAGAAATCTATCATTGTCTACTGTTTTCAGATTGGTAAACACACAATAAGTTCAAATTTTTGGCAATGATTAACAAAATTGTCCTTCTTTGTCATTCGATTTTCTTGACTTGATATAGTATGTTTATATATTTACAAAATGGTAAAATGTGCCTTTTTGGCACAATGTAAAGGTGAGTTGGTTCTATAAACGGATTTTACTGCATATCGGCAGTATGCCAACCACGAACAACATTGTTCATATTGTAACATTAATTAATTAAACATTTAGTAATGCCAAACAACCTTCGGATTATATTTAAGGCGGCTTAAAAAGTATTTTATTTGTTATTTGTCTTAAACTGAAAAAAGCAGCCAATGTACTTGGCGTACTTGACTACTTCAATTATATTCGTTTGGGAAAGAGTCACTGCTTTTCTCTGTATTCAGGAATATCAACATGAAGTACTATAATCAAACATTACAACTTAATTTGATGTTGAAATGAGATTGAAAAAAGACTTGTCATTTTTTCCATGAGATGAGATTTTTTCCCACAAGTAATTCACACTGGCCCTTGCGGTTTCTTCACCTTATACTTTACATATTTTACAATTGTATTTATTGATAGGCAATAAGTAGCGAAGTAAGATCTGAAAGAATTTGGTCATAGATTCCCAAAATTCGGTCATGCTTAACATTACGGATAGGCGCTATCCTGATACCAAATGGCGTCAGTGACCGGCAAACCTTTTGACTCATTGCAGTTCCATTACTTGTTTTGCTAGTGGCAGAAGTAAGAATGGATTCCAATAAATTGGAAGAATGTTTCCAGATTGAAGCACAGCTTATAATGTACATTGTCATACCGAAAAATGTTACGGCACTAAGGATGGGAAGGGGTGCATACTGCATGAACTCAAGACGGTCGTAAAATCGGATTGAACCAAAGACGCCCACAACAATTATTAAGTAGCCACTAAGAACTCCAAAAGGAAGGAGCATCGGATGGAGACTTTCTTGGAATAGAATATTCAAAATTCGGGTTCGGTTGTACATACAAATTTGAAATTTAAAGCTGTGATTGTGGTTTCTGTATTAAATTAAATGTAATCAGAGCATTTAAGTCCATATCAAATTCAAACTGTTATAACACATGGTTTGTGAATGTTAAAATCAGCTACCTTAATTGGTGCATCCAATGTAACATCCGAAGCAAAGCCATCAAAGCATACGTGTATACAACAAACGAAAAGTAGACAGAAAGGAGCTGTACGATGATTTGTGTGACTAGAACTCCCCATTGTATTGTATAATGTAAATTGAAACTTTCAGCAAAGTAGTTATCGGACTGAACAAGTGTGTAGTATGCTACTCCTGGTCCGGCAAACAAATAAGCACCTGGGACGAAAAATGTTGTGACCAAAACTTCCAAAATGCAGTAGATAGATTCATTGGCCATGCCTCCTTTACCTTTAAAATTAAAAGCAAAATTATAATTTGAATCTGTCTGTTAGAAAAATGTGGACCCATTTGTACTTATCATTCTTCAGTGTAATTTTCCATTCCTTATGCTTTAAGCATAAAGTTTAACGTTCAAATAACATGATAAAGAATTAAATGCCAAAGTCATTTGTTTAATTTGAATTTTACATAAATGTGTAATTTTCAATACATCACTGCAAACCTACCTTCAATAGAGACACTGGTTTCGGTGTAGAAGTAATTCAAAATGGCCAGGATACATTTGCCCCTTGTTGAAACAGAAAGTAGGAATGCCAAGTATAATGAATGACCAATCAAAAATAAAGTGTCCATTGTCAGTGAGGAAATGTCGACTGCATCTGTATCAGCCTGTTGAATGGAATGCAGAAGTTGGATTGCTGTCTGAATAGCAAATATTGCATTTAAGGTTTCTAGTATGTTTAACCGATAATGTGATTTTGTGGACACAAATTTTTGTTTGTCCTGATCCCACGAAAAAGAAGAACCACAAGTAAAAGAAGCAATGTTGACATACCATCCAAGAAGACGAAAACATTTAAATTTTAAGTTAGAATATATTTTATGTATTTGGCGTTTTTCAAAAAATTTGTATATTGTAAGCATTTTAAGCTTACACTTTGGGATACAGACCTTTTAAATTTCTATCACGAAGTATTTCATAGGTAACGAATGGTGGAGGTAAAAGTATTCTCTTTTATTACATCTACCAGACAGTTTTGGTTGCTCAATATCATAAATTTTAATGTCTTTTAGGTTCCATGTGTAAGGCACAATATTCGCTGTGATAAATATGAAAGGAATTCGGATTAATGAAAAAACAAAACATTGCCGGGGCTTGAAATCAATTAATATTTTACAGTTTTCTTGTAATTATTCATATGAAAGGTGTTTTGTACAGCACAGCACGTAAACTAGAAACTGTCTCAGCATGTTTCAGTAAAACCTCTAGCAGGGGACTCGGTCATAATGACTGAGACCAAATAGAAATAAAAAAATCCTGGTCCTACGAAAAGTTTCTACGGGAATTATTTTTATCTCTCCCTATACAATACTCCCAAAGTATTAACAGAAGTAGTGAAAATAGGTTAATTCAAAGGTTAATTTTCAATAGATCAGTTTTCCATTTGTTTCGTCAACTTGTGGAATTGATAGCAAATTCGATACAACCAACTTGTCCTTCTTCACGAAAGTCAGTGTAGATTTTTATTGTCATCGCATGATAAATGAACAAATTCATATTTTTGTTCATGAAAAGCAAAGCTTTTTCTCATTTGTAATTTGCTATTCTTGAGTTGAAAGTGGTTATTATACTCAAAATAGAAAAGTGTACCAAACAATGTAATTGTATGTAGAGGTGGTCCTAAAATTGGGTTTTACGGTACATCGACAGTATAACAGCCATAAATAGGGTATACCTAATCTATTCCATGTTGTTGCAAGCTGTGCGCGAAAATATGCAATGTGGACATAAGATGCATCAGTATCTAAACTGACTTAAGTTTTTGATTCCGGTACACTTCTGTGGAAACCAGAGGTAACACTCCAAATGGTTTACATTTTTAAATTATTTGTAAAAGAATCGCAAAGCCTTTAGTTTTTACGTATTTCATAACAAAATGCACAAGATGTTCTAAGAAATGTCGTCGCTATGAAGAGGTGGTCCTACTAAGATGTTTTCCTGTAATATCAGCAGGTTGACATCACCGAACGACATTGTTCACATTGCACTTTCAATTAACCAATTATTCAATAAAATGAAACATGCATTCACATTATCGTCCTCACTATATAAACCATTATTCTATGCTCGTCACGCACGCAAAACATGATGACATGAGGTGCATCAATATGTGCACTGAATTTAAGTTTTAATTCCAGTATACTTCTGTGAAGATCCGAAAGAAATACTCCAAATGCTTCAATTTTTTTAATTACTTATAAATGAATTGCAATGTCTGGTTGTTTTTCCCAATAACGAATTTAGATCAGCGGCAAACCCCGTGGCTATTTAATCTTTATTATGGCTGTGAGACGCAAATGCGATAAGCATAAGCTATTGTATTCGCAATAAATAAAATATTGTTAATAGTTATCATTAGGTCGCCATTCCAAAAATACAAATACTATAATTATCAGCTTTCATATTTAATATATTATATTTTGAATATAGCTGCCCAAAAATTTTTATTCTATGTTGACATTATCAAAGTTTATACTATAGTCACCAGAAGTATAGATACATATTCCAAAACGAGTAAATACATAAAACATAAGGGACTTAAAAACTTACAAATACCGCTCAAATAATGATTTAGTGTCTTAATATTGATTTGTTAATTATTGATCTATTGCTGCATAGTCATCGTTACATCGTAGCATCACTTTACTTTAGCTAGGTCATTAGTTTAGCATTATTTTACCCAAGACAAAATTGCATTAAAATATACCTTTATTGGCAAGTGGCATTGTCTCAAAGAGAGTAATTGTAATTAATTCAGCATAAATATACTTATACTATAAAGTAACCAAAATTATATTTCTCTTAACCTGTTTCCCTTATTATCAAAAATTCAAATAAGTGGTATGAGGAGTACATGAGTACTTCAATCATATTCGTTAAGCAAAGTGGAACTGTTTTTCTCCGTATTCAACAATATCAACCTGAAGTACTATACCTAATCCAACATTGTAACTTAATTTGCTGTTGAAATGATACCTGGCTTTTTTACCATAAGATGAGATTTCCTGTCGCAATAAATCACGCTTGTAAGTAACTCTTGGCCTTCGACGTTTGTTTACCTTAGATTTTACAGAATTTACATTTGTATTCATTGATAGGCTATAAGTAGCGAAGTAAGGTCTGAAAGAATTTGGTCATAGATTCCCAAAATTCGGTCATGCTTAACATTTCTTATAGGACCTATCCTGATACCAAATGGCTTCAGTGACCGATAAACCTTATGGCTCATTGCCCTTTCATTTTTTGTTCTGATATTTACAGAATTAAGAATGGATTCCAATGAATAAGAAGAATGTTTCCAGATGGAAGCGCAGCATATAAAATACATTGTCATGCCGCTAAATGCTATAACACTAAAGATGGGAACAGGAGCGTACTGCATGAAGTCGAGACGGTCGTAGAATCGGATTGAACCAAAGAAGCCCACAACCGTGATTAAGTAGGCAATAATTGTTCCAACAGGAAATAGAACCGGATGGACGCTTTCTTGGAGTAAAATATTCAAAATCCGGGTTCGATTGTACATAGAAACTTGAAATTCAAAACTGTTATTCTGGTTTCTGTAATTAAATGTAATGACCGAATTTTATCACACAATTTTATAATAAATTCAAAATGGTAAAACGCAAAGTTAGTAAAGATTAAAAAAGTTACCTAGTTTGGAATATCCAATGAAACATCCGGAGCAGAGCAACCAAAATGTATGTGTACACAAGAAAAATCCAGTAGAGAGAAAAGATTTCTCCGATCATTTGTGTGACTAGAATTCCAAATTTTAGACTCCAGTGTAATTCGAAATATTCGGCAAAGTTATTCTTTGACTGCGTAAGTACAAAGTATGCTAATCCTGGTGCAGCAAAAAGATAATTCACGGGGACGAACAATGTTGTTTTCCAAATTTCGATTTGGAAGTAGATAGACTCATTGGTTATGAATCCTTCACCTTTAATATTCAAAACACACTATCAATGCTTTCAAGAAAATTGCGGAACCATTTTTAATTAATATGGGTTGGACATATGGGTTTCAATAACATTTTTGCCAGTTATTCGTATACCAGTTAGCTTTCGTATCTACTCGTATGGTACCCGTAGGAGTCCTTTGGAAGTAACATAAAAATAATATTTTCAATATTTGATCTTTTAAGAAAATACAAACATTTTAGTTAATATTTTTTTTAAATATTTACCAAAATATTTCGGCTATAAGAAAATTTTTCGAAATATTTTACATGTTTTAGTGAAAAAATGGACTTTTTTGAAAAATTGGATAAATATCTTTTTCAAATGGAGAACTGATAGGGAAAAAGAATTTTTTGACCACTTAAATTTTTTTCCCACTTAAAGCAATTTTTCAGATGTATAACAATTATTTAAACTTTTAAGTCAATTTTTTCGAGAGATTTTAAGGAAATGTTTAGTAAATATTTTTAAGAAAATAAAAAATAAACATTTTCAAAGTTTAAGGAAATAAATGTCCCACCCATGGTAATTACACTTTTCAGTGTACTTTGGTTTACACCTAAAATTTACCCCCGCCTTTCCAAAGGAAACGGTGTGAACTAAATGATTGCTTAGCCATGATTTATTCAATTTCACTGTTAAGTAAATGTGCTATTTTGCAAACTTGCCTTCATTGGAGAAAATGGTTTCGGTATACAAGTAATTCAAAAGAGCTTGCATGCTGTTGCCTTTTGTTAAAACGCTAAGTCCAAATGCCAAATGGAATACATAACCAATTAAAAGCAATGAGTCCATCGTCAATGAGGAAATGTCGACTGAATTTGTATCATTCTGTTGAATGGGATGTAGAAATTGCAAAATTGTCTGCATACAAAATGCCGCGTTAAAAATTTGCAATACTATTAACCGATAATGTGATTTGGACGGCTCAAATTTTTGTCTGTTATGATCCCTCGAGAACGAAGAACCGGTGACAAAAGATGCAATGTTGACATACAATCCAAACAAGTGAAAATGATTGAATTTTAATGTAAAAATTATTTTATGTATATACCGCAGGGATTTAGGAAAATGGATATGTTGTGACATTGTATACAGTACGTAGACGTAAACGCTTTCAAGAAGATTTCCAAAAGAAAAGTATGGCAGAGGTAAGAGTATTGTTTTATATTAATACCAAAACCACGAAAGGGTTAGATTTAGGTCATGTACTGTAACACCAATATTAACAGATCGCAATCTGAATCAAATTCGCTGTCCCGAAGGTTTCCAAATCTCCACTTGCAGTATTCTACTAAAAACTCCAGCACATAATGTGAATATAATATATTCTTCCATTTGTCCTGGCTGTAAGCACGGTTTCACTAAAAATGAACAATATTGCTAAGGAAGCACAATCGAACTGGTTTGCATTATACATCTGTACAAAGGCATCTAAAATAGTTCACGTTCGGAAAACATGGCTCAACTGTCTATTTTACAAGACGAGGGTAACGAAGTATTTAATTTTAATTATTTTCCAAGAAGCACAATATCAACTAATATACACCTCCAATGTCGTACTTGTTAATTATAATCAAATGTGTCTCATGCCATAAATTAATGCCTAGATGTTCAATAACCCATTGGAATTAAAATGTATCGTAGACAACATACTTATACAACGGACATGATCCACCACGACCTGTCCCGCAACTGCCATGTAACAACTTCGAGTTAAGAAAATGGACTTCAAAAAGACGAGCGACCTTGCCGACCCAGCAAATGTCTAGTAGACAGCAATAATGTTATGTAAAATGGCTTTAATGTACATATAACGTGTAACGTGATATAAGGATAACGATGTATTCACGAGAATTGTGTTTACTAAATAGGGGACAGGATAGTGAGGATAGCCGTGGAATATTGTGTGTATAATCAGTGTGAAGCGTTGTGTAGTAAATATGGAGCATACCACTTCTAACCTTACACATACTGTAACACATGTAATTGTAAGGGTCATATTTGGGACGTACCGTGGTCTTCCCCTCAATTTTAGCTAGGTGTATTCCAAGTTTGAAGTCGCTATGTTAATCCATTTCAAAATTATATTCTGGACAGAGTGACGGACGAAGTTGTCATTTCTATAATGTATCTACTAAACATAACAAAGGTTCCAAAACGGTAGCGTTAAATAGTGCTTAATGATAGTGTAAAATTATTTAGGGTTCTGGATGCCAATATTATGTAATCCAGGTGTAAATAATTGGACCAATTGCAAATGAAACCTTTTGTTAACTCACTTGAAAACCAAAAATATGCTCTCCTTAAAATGTTTTATACTAGCTGAATAATTTAGACTACTACTGTCGGGTATTAAATATTTTAAAAAGCTATGCAAGCAACATGAATCTAAAGTATGTTCAAGTACAGTCCGCGTCCACTGTCAGCTAAACTACATCATGACAAGTTTCTTTTGCACATTATTTCTGATTTTATTATTTTGATGTCCAGAAAACATTCGAGTTATACATTGAATTTAATAATTATTTCTGTTAACACGATGCTAAGATTGTAATCAATAACTAGTATTCATGTTTTACAGCGACCGGCCAAACACTACCTAACCCATTATACCTCTTACTACGTATAATATACTTTTCACGTTTTACTCGTATTTTACTCTGCAATCATTGTGTAACATATTTACAACTTATTCACCCTCCCATTGAGGATTACTTTTACATTCTTAGAGTCTAAGCCAAATACGTTTACAAAATTTGTCGAATACGTATACTCTTCACGTAAACCATTTCTCAATTAAATTAAAATGAAATAAACCTAGGGCTTTGGATTCTTCATTGGCACTGTATCACAAACTAGCAGCTAGTGGACAAAAAGTTTGATACAAAGAAAATTTGATACTTTTAAATCGTAAAGCTCAAAAAGGATATCAAGATCGAGTTTTTAGATATCCTAAGAGACACCACTACAGTCACGTGGATACTGGTCATGTAGGTTCTAAAGCGAATCTGAATTACTGTGATGGAATGATCCATGATCACCCATTCCCATTTGAATATTTGTAATCTTCCATTAGAGTTGGATAATTGACAAAGACAAAGTTGTTAAAATGTAAGCTATTCGAAATTATTTTGATTGCCACCTTTATTACTTCAAAAGCTATACTTTCCTATTTTAAATAATTATCCAGGTGGACAATTATTTCGACGGGGGTTATTAAACCGCGAAATTTTTAATACACTCGGTAAAAAAGGTTTATTAATTTAACATTATAGATTTGGCGGTTTTTCAAACGTCCAGCTTTCAAAGTAAAAGTAAAGTTTACAACTTAAGTGTATGAGATTATCTGCTTAAAGAAATTGCCATCTATTCCAATCAGTGTTCGCCTATTTCGCATTTCGCACGAATTTCACGCGCGTAATGCGAGAAAATGCGAAAAACTGCGAAAAATGCGAAAAATGCGAGAAATTACGAAAAACTTCAAAATGTGGCAAAATCGTTCAGTTATTACATCACTTCAAATCGAAATGATTTCGTGGCAGTAAAAATCGCTACCTAAAATTAAAATTGTTTCCTATAAGGCCAAAATAGAAAAAAAAATCTGAAATCTTAAGCATAAGATTGTATAGGGCAATGCTTATCCTATACAAAAATTCCCTTTTGAAATGTAAGATGTATAATTATACGATTCTAAGTTCCAGTATTATAAAGTACTTTTCTGATATTTTCATTAAAACTTTGGGAGCATTTTCTGCACATTAAAATGTTTTTAAAAACTGATAATTTATTTCCTTATACGTATATTTTTATAGCATTCCATAAATCAATGACAGAATGCTTCTGTGGCAGGATGATGTAGGATTATTTCCAGTTGTACATCAATAACTTCATTGTTCATTAAGTTGGTAATAATAATTTAATTGGAATTGTATTCGACTGACTAATTTCCTCTCTGGAGGCTGTATCATATAACTGTTAAATAAATAAATTTATTGGATAAATTAACTGTAGACTTATATGTCTATAGTTAATTTATCCATATATTTTACGAGCTTATGACCTGAAGATAGTAAATAGTTCAGACAATTGCCACATTTATGAAAATAAATGTGGCCTGATTTATGAAAATAAATGTGGCCTCATTTATTCTCATATCTCATAGCTCATAATCTCATAGCCCCAATTTCAAGTAATTTCTATTTCTCGCATTTTTCGCACTGCGCAGCAATCTTTTTACGCGCTTTTTATCACTTTTTCGCACTGCGTTTTTCACGGTGCGAAATGCGTAAGGCGAACACTGATTCCAATATAATTAATAGCAACAACAGAATCGCAAATAAGGTTTCTGAAAAGCATTGAATCATAAGGCAATTTAAATGCTTTGTACTAATTTTCAAAAAAATTGACATTGTTGCTTTTTTATGTTTCTTGACTTATTATTACTTCAACTGCAACTTTATAATTTGTTAATAAATGATTTCAGTGTTAATTGTTTGTTTTTCGTCGTCCACGATCCATTAATTACTCAAGGCTGGTAGTAATACAAATAGAAGAGTATATAATTTTTAAATGGTAAAACTCCATGTTAATTGGAGAGTAAAAAGAGAAAATAGGGAAAACATTAGTATTTTTGAGAAGTACTATTTTTTGGGGTGAAATTAAGTATATTAGGGGTGTCAATTATAATGTCTCGTTTAAATTTTTGCAGGGAATTTTTGGGAGGGCATAAGTTGGAACATAATTTATTAAAGCAAGTGCATCGTTATTGGCCATTTACTATGCTTCTTTGTTTGACAGTTTTTGACACTAAGGCAGCAAAATATTTCTTTCCCTGTATTCTTGCAATGTAAAACTTGGTATATGTTACTATAAGTATCAGTTCAATGCTATTGGAATCCATATAAATGTGGGAATGAGAACCACAGTAGTATCTCCATCTCCACACCATATCACGAAAAAACTTCGGCCAGAAAGAGTAGTCCTAGCTGCTTACAAGTTCTTGCTTAAAATTGGAAATTAAGCAGAGCGAACTAAAAAATTTGTGGCTGCCGTTCTTATAGTAGAAATACAGCCTCTTTATTATTGAGCCAATATTTAAAGAATTATCTACAAAGTCTTGGAATAGAATAGAGGACATGGATTAATTCGCTGCCGATTGACCAAAGAATGTCAAGACAAATAGTGCAAATACCTAAACACAATATACGAAGTATAATATATAGATTTGATTAGATTCCAGTTGAAAGTTGAATAGTTGAAAACAGACGAAAATAGGAAAATCATTACACCCTGTCCGATGTCCAATGGAATACCGATTGTCATAACATGAACATTGATGTAATGAATAATTTTTCAACCGTTATCTAAAATGTAAATTAAATGAGATCGAAAAAACTTTTTAGATGTACCACTTATATGATTACATTATTTGCAATTGTCAGTAATACAAATTTCAATAATCATAGAGACAATTTTAACATTCAAAACGATCATTTTGCTTTGAGATTTCAGGCATTAGAGTGAATTTTTGAGAAAATAGATGCTGCGTAAATAATAGTAAATGCGTAATGCCGCGGCTAAAGCGGTTCAGATGAAGATTTCTTGAGCATTATATGTAATGCATAGTTACCCTTATTGCCGTTAACGTATTACAACTTCAAGACGATTTCAGGGTACTTTTTAAAGTTAGTCCTACACCTAAGAGTAAGAGACTAAAAATTTGCAAAATTCAATTTAATCCGAAATGGATTTGAAGTACTGCTTACTCCAGAATTTGTCCGAAGAACAATATTCCTCAATGTGAGTAATTGCAAAGTAAAAATAAAGTATGAGAAAAAGTATAGCAGACGAAATATTTACAACTTTAGCAATTAAAAGTCCTCTTTGGCGTATTCTGAACAGTCCAGCACAAAAATACGTTTTGGTGATAGAGAGCATCATATACACACGTCCTCTTTTTTCTCCGTCGTCACGGTTTCTACGCACGTTTTTATTTTCGTTATCATGTTCTTGAATTCTTTCCTCGTCTGTGTGTTTGGGATATACTGTTGATGATTGAGTTGGTTTAAGCCAAAGTAGGATCCGAATCAAAACAATTTCGACCAATGCAGCAATTACAAAACCAAGAGAGATTATTGCCCAACGATCCGAAGCCTTGGTCTGCGGACTCTTTGGAACATAATGGTTAACACCTTGAATGACTGCGACTAGAGTGAGGAGAACGGTGACGACGAGACCCAATTTCATCTGCACATCTTCTAGGGATGATCCTAAAAGGAAAGAGAGCCAGGCGACAAACACAAGGAGAGAAATTGGCAAGTACATTGCGAAAATATAATATCCATGCTTTCTTCTCAAATTCCATTTCACGGTAACATAGTTCCATCCGTACCGATGAGAAATCGTCGTATTCCAGTTCTCCAAATGGTAATCATTGATATGGATGTCTCGACCTACAGGATTTGTTGTAAAATTCCATTTTTTTGCTCCGCTGCAATAAACGAACCATGTACAGTTCGTTGTGTCGAAAGGGAAAGTTGTGAAATCTCTAATACAGTCTACGATTAACACAACGTTTTCTTTTAATTCAAAAGTTTGTTTATCTGGGCGAAGTTTTAACTTGCACTCTGATGTCGTATTTTGCACATTTTTATAATGCATAGCCCAATTTAGTTTAAAAGACGTGAAACCTAGCGCCGAACAACTAAAATTTAATCTCAAGAAGTTCCACCTCTTTGTATTAATAAAAACAGTCGAATTTAATAAATCGTATTCCGCTGTAACTACAACTTCGGCGTTAAATTTGGTTTTAGCCCGACCAAGGGCTTATAGAACGGGTTTGTCTGTGTGTGTGTGTGTGTGTGTGTCTGTTCGCACTCTCACTTTCGTAAATGTTAATCAAAAAATTTTTTACGCCGGATTTGAACGAATTGGCCCAAGTCAAAGGCTAAGTTCGTTGGGCACGAAAATCGTACGAACGGTGTTCTCAAAATTTTTTATTTGTCATATGGCCAAGGAGATAGTCAATTCAACTTTTAGTCAAAATGTTAATTTCAACGCTCTTAATAATAGAGGAATTGGACATACCCGTAAATAAATTTCGATAGGGTCCAACCTTTCCGTGAATTTTATATCGTTTCTGTTTAACAAGTGATAAAAAGATATAAATTTTGCAAAAATTTGCTTTTGAAAAAGACAGACATTTCAATTTAAAAATCGTTTCCTTTCCTTTGTTAGCGGGATAGCATTAAAGATTTTAACTTGCTTCTCAAAATTTGGAAATTTGCTTTTCAAAATTTGGAATTTTGCTTCTCAAAATTTGGAATTTGGTTTTCAAAATTTTGAATTTTGCTTCTCAAAATTTGGAATTTTGCTTCTCAAAATTTGGAATTTTGCTTCTCAAAATTTGGAATTTTGCTTCTCAAAATTTGGAATTTTGCTTCTCAAAATTTGGAATTTTGCTTCTCAAAATTTGGAATTTTGCTTCTCAAAATTTGGAATTTTGCTTCTCAAAATTTGGAATTTTGCTTCTCAAAATTTGGAATTTTGCTTCTCAAAATTTGGAATTTTGCTTCTCAAAATTTGGAATTTTGCTTCTCAAAATTTGGAATTTTGCTTCTCAAAATTTGGAATTTTGCTTCTCAAAATTTGGAATTTTGCTTCTCAAAATTTGGAATTTTGCTTCTCAAAATTTGGAATTTTGCTTCTCAAAATTTGGAATTTTGCTTCTCAAAATTTGGAATTTTGCTTCTCAAAATTTGGAATTTTGCTTCTCAAAATTTGGAATTTTGCTTCTCAAAATTTGGAATTTTGCTTCTCAAAATTTGGAATTTTGCTTCTCAAAATTTGGAATTTTGCTTCTCAAAATTTGGAATTTAGCTTCTCAAAATTTGGAATTTTGCTTCTCAAAATTTGGAATTTTGCTTCTCAAAATTTGGAATTTTGCTTCTCAAAATTTGGAATTTTGCTTCTCAAAATTTGGAATTTTGCTTCTCAAAATTTGGAATTTTGCTTCTCAAAATTTGGAATTTTGCTTCTCAAAATTTGGAATTTTGCTTCTCAAAATTTGGAATTTTGCTTCTCAAAATTTGGAATTTTGCTTCTCAAAATTTGGAATTTTGCTTCTCAAAATTTGGAATTTTGCTTCTCAAAATTTGGAATTTTGCTTCTCAAAATTTGGAAATTTGCTTTTCAAAATTTGGAAATTTGCTTCTCAAAATTTGGAAATTTGCTTTTCAAAATTTGGAAATTTGCTTCTAAAATTTGGAAATTTCCTTCTCCAAATTTGGAAATTTCCTTCTCCAAATTTGGAAATTCCCTTCCCAAAATTTGGATATTCTCTTCCCAAAATTTGGAAATTTGCTTCTCAAAATTTGGAAATTTGATTCTCTAAATTTAGAAATCTGCTTCTCAAAATTTGGAAATGTGCTTCTCAAAATATGGAAATATGCTTCTCAAAATTTGGAAATTTGCTTCTCAAAATTTGGAAATCTGCTTCTCAAAATTTTAATATTTGCTTCCCAAAATTTCAATATTTGCTTCTCGAAATTTCAATATTTGCTTCTCGAAATTTCAATATTTGCTTCTCGAAATTTCAATATTTGCTTCTCGAAATTTCAATATTTGCTTCTCGAAATTTCAATATTTGCTTCTCGAAATTTCAATATTTGCTTCTCGAAATTTCAATATTTGCTTCTCGAAATTTCAATATTTGCTTCTCGAAATTTCAATATTTGCTTCTCGAAATTTCAATATTTGCTTCTCAAGAATTCATTATTGTTCTATTCTTCTAATAAACGTAAAACTAAAATAGACACAATGGAAATTCTCTAATGCTATTTCCACTGCAGGGGAAAAGTCCGCCAACGGGTTACGTAACGGAGGGCGGTCAATCATATTGGCACGACCGCAGGTCGTGCTAATGTGATTGCTGCCCGGAGTCGCCAAAGGCTACACAGTCCGAGAACGGGATGCAAACGGAGGTCAAGCAGTCTCATTAGTCCGACCGAAGGTCGGGCTAATGATACTGCTTGGCCGGAGTTTTTGCAGAATTGAAAGAATAGGGAGACTTCACCTCTTCAAATTTTGATAAATGTAAACTAAACAAATTCGTTTTGGAGTGCAAAATCGAAAAATTGTATTTATTTTGGTACCAGTCAAGAGATTCGGCTGTTAAATTAACCGACTGATCACGGAGGTCGACATAACGTTTATCAAGTTCGCTCCAGATGCTCTCGTCTTTTGCTGTCCCGTTATTTTCTTTTAACATTTCTTCCACCACATCAACATCCAGCAGATCCTACATTAATTTCACTTCAATTAACACTCAATACTTCACAGGCTAGAAATTTAATGGAATTATTTACAATCCTTACCCATTCTTTGTTGAGTTCTAAAATGCTTTCCTTAAGAAATGGGTGCAATTTCATTTGTGGCTCGCAAATTATTGTATTTAAACAAAACACTGTTAACAACAGAGTCAGTAAAAAAGGAGAACTCATTTTTCAGCTTTTGTTTCAAGAGACATTGACAATCCTACTGAGGCACCTAAACAACTGGGTGCAGACTTTAGAATAAAAGTGAATAGTTCGATGTCCTCAATTTCCGTTACCCGAATCGAGTATTATACCTTAGGACTACCTAACAGTTTCATCACTGAGATCGATTGTTAAAAGAGCTAGTATTTTTGAATAGGATGGGGAATTACGCTGCATGGAATGCAACTAACAGTGTACTTAACTTAATTAGTTATGAAAAGCCCACTGCAAGTAACATTAAACACAAAATATTAAATTACTATAGGAAAACAACCACTTTTACAAAACAAATTAACGCATTAGTTGGAAGATCATGCATCACTCAACTTCCGCAATTTTGCACGAACATTTTCCTACTATTCTTATAATTTTTCATAAGTTTGGGTAAGTATGAAGAGAACTTTAATGAATAGACCTTGTAAACTGAAGTTGTGACAACGAACGTCATCAGTGATAAAGATTCAATTACTCTTCTTAGGTGTGCTTTAGCCACAGTAAATATTTCGGAGGGAACTGAACTAGCCCATTTGGTACACATTTCCTTTATACAGTTGTGTACTCTGTTTATGACCTAGTTTAATAACAACATACTTTCAGTAATTAATTACACAGTGCACATTTCTTTTATTTTCTTAATGATTTATGGTGATATTATACAATTATTAATAGCCCATTTTTCACAAGGCGTATAAAAATTAAAACAAACTATAAAACGTGAAATGCGGGCATATATTACGGTCGTAGCTAATTTTCTAGATAATTCTGTAGAAATTTAAATATTCTGCCACAAGTTGGTATCTTAATTTTTAAATTTGACTGTAGTTTTAGCAATTGCATATTCGTTATTCTATATACCTACTGAAAAAAAGTTGTTGTTAGAGTAATGTACTTTGGGAATCCATGCAAGCCTAGGAAATGCCTAGGCAATTACTAAAATGCCCAGACATTTCCATAATTGCCTCGGCTAAATGAATATAGCCGGACTGTCTTCAGGCATTTACGAAATTGCCTAGGTATTTTCGTAATTGCCTAATTTGCGGATTTGCCGCTAACACATACATATCAATGCATGTATACAATATCATGTAATATCATGCAATATCATGCAATATCATGCATACAATCCATCCATACATTAATACTTCCTAATAAAATGAATGATGCACTTAGGTGATTGAATTAAATATTATAACGTGTGTACAGCGTACTAAATATTTTTGGTTTACTTTACTTACTAAGGAAAAAAAAGGAATTATATTCTAAAAATAGTGGTAAATCGGAGCAACGGGAAAGAAAGGGTATGAAATTCATTGAATCAGGTTTTCACTTGCTTTCACTTTCTAGAATTGTCTGTAATTTACAATTTATTTCACCTTAAAGTAATCTACCATACTTTACTATTTTCAGATTGGTAAACCCACAATTAATTCTATTCTTGCTGTGCACGCAAACATACAATGCTGGCATAAAATGCCTCAATTTTTAATTTCGGTACACTTCTGTGCAAACAGGAGATAACACTCTAAATGATTTATATTTTTAAATTATTTATAATTGAAACGTAAAGCCTTTAGACTTAACGTATTTCATAACAAAATACACAAAATGTTACAAGAAATGCCGCTCTTATGAACAGGTCATATATGCGTCGTTGTATATCAGCAGGTTGACAGCACCGAACGAGGTGGTTGACATTTCACTATTAATTAGCCAACTATTGAGTGAAGCACAACATGTATTCACCTTATCGTGCTCATTACGTAAACCATTATTCATCTATGCTCGCTACGCACGAAAGCATGACGACATGAGCTGCACCAATATCTCCACAGAACGTAGTTTTTAATTCCAGTATACTTCAGTGAACACTAGAAAAACGCTGCACATGCTTCAATTTTTCAATTATTTATAAATGAATTGCAAAGTCTGGTGATGTTTTCCCAATAACGACTTTAGATCAACGGCAAATTCCGAGTTTATTTAATATTAATTATGGTTGTGCGACGCCAATACGACATACCTAAGATATTGTTTGCACAACAAATGGTGTACTGTTGTTTTTAATTGTTATTAGGTCGCCGTTTCAAAAATTCTAAAAATACAATAACCGTTTTTATTATCATTATTATTTTATATTGTGAAAAATACGTGTCCAAAAAATTGCTGACTGAAAACAATTATATTATAATTATATTCCCTTTTATATGTATTGACAGAAAAACATATAGGAGTGATAGGAAATAGTGTTGTAGGATATGATGAGGCTGAAGGAGAGGATCGAAGATGAGACTGCAAAAGGTAATTTACCACCAAACATTTCTGTTTGGAGTCGCCGGCGTAGCGGACATTGCTAAACCTGAGAAACCTGGTAAACCTGAGAAAAAGAGAGTATGTTCTTTCAGTATTATTTTTATTATAGTCACTAAAAGCAATAATGCATATTCCAAAAAGAGTAAATACTGCATTCAACAAAAGTGCCTTAGAATCATTAAGATATCATTCAAATATTGATTTACTCTTTTATTATTGATTTGTTAATCATTGATTTTTGCTTCATAGTCATCGTTACGTCAAAGCTCACTTTTCTTCACCTAAGTCATATTCACTTTTTGAATTTCAGTCTCTGAAAAAGATACTGATAACACTTCAAATAATTTAAAGATTCAATAACACTTCCGGCTTACAGGCTTTAGTATTATTTAACCCAAGACGAAACGCATTAAAATACAGCCTTTTCCCCAAGTGCAATTGTCTCAAAAAGTGGAATTGTAATGAATTTAACATAAATATACTTACATGTAAGTAATCCAAATTGTATTTCTTTTAGCACGTTTCCCATATTATCAGTATTTCAAAATATGGGCTATGAAACTTATATTGACCACTTCAATTATATTCGCTAAGCAAAGTGTATCTGCTTTTCCTCTGTATTCAGTAATATTATAAACCTGAAGTGTTATAATCAAGCATTGTAACTTAAGGTAACGTTGAAATGATACCTCGCATTTTTGCCATGAGATGAAATTTCTTGTCGCAAGTAAATCACATTTGTACCCGACGGCCCTAGAAGCTTGTAAGCCCTATATTTTATGGAATTTGTTTTTGTATCTATTGATACGCAATAAAAAGCGACGTAATATCTGAAAGAATTTGGTCATAGACTGAACAAGTACAAAGTATGCTAATCCAGGTGCAGCCGAAAGATAAATTACTAGGACGAATAATATGGTGATCCAAACTTCAAATTTGATGCAGATGGACTCATTGGTTATGAATCCCTCACCTATAAAATTGAGAACAAACTTATGAATTGAATCTGTCTGTATGAAAATTGGTGACGCATTTGCACTGATTCTTTTCAGCGTAAGTTTCCATTCCCAAAGAATTAACCACAGAGCTTATCCTCCCCCCAAGGAATATGATAAAAAATTGAAAATTCTAAATAATGTGTTCGCTGAATTTTCATGTGATCAATATGTCATTGCAAAAATACATAAAATAAAAATACATAAAAATAAAATATAAAATAAAATAAAAAATACATAAAATTAGAGAAAATAGTTTCGGTGTACAAATAATTCAAAATGGCCAGGATAAATTTTATACTTATTGAAGTACTAAGAAGGATGTAATACATGACCAACTTAAAGTATTGTATCCATTGCCATTATTGATGAAATGTCCGCCGTATTTGTTTTGTATCATTCTGTTGAATGGGATGCAGAAGTTGTAAAACTGTCTGCATACAAAATTCCGCGTTCAAAATTTCCATTATTTTTATCCGACAATGGGATTTTGACGACACAAATTTTCTTCTGTCATGACCCCAGAGGAACTAAGAACCGGGGACAAAAGATGCAATGTTGACATACAATCCAAACAAGTGAAAATGATTGAATTTTAATGTGGAAATTATTTTATCAATATATAGCAGGAATTTAGAAAAATAGGGATGAATTGGTGTTAGCCAAATGCTCATTGGCTTAGAGCAGAATGGGAGCACACTTTTAAAAAATTCTACTTTTAACAAAGTTTACCTGAATTGATAAAAACTGAAAGCTAGATTCGTTTCTGCAAATCTTCGATTTGCTTTGCGGGCCAGATTTAAGTGAACGCTCCTTGGGACTGATCGGCTTGTCTAATATATTATTTTGGACGTTTGTATATTCTTCCATTTATTCAATTTATTCTGGCTGTAACGACAGTTTCACTAGAAATGAATAATAGATAATATTGCTAAGGAAGCACAACCTAACTGGTTTGCATTATTAATTTGTACACAGAAATTCTAAAATAGTTGACGTTCGGAAAGCATTGTTACGTCGGTTCTACTTTCTATTTTGTCTGCGGCACTACCCGACGAAGACAACGACTTATTAATTTACTTTTTAATTATATTTTGGAAGAGGTACAATTTCAACTAATATACACCTCCAATGTCATACTTGTAAATTATAATCAAATGTGTCTCTTGGCATAAACTAATGCTTAATTATTCAATAACCCAGTGGAATTAAAAATGTATCGTAGACAACTTACAACACACAGCAGCCACCACGACCTGTCCCATAACTGCCACGTAACAACTTCGAGTTAAGAAAATGGACTTCGAAAAGAGCAGATAATATACAGATACAACACATTGAAAGAACCAGTTTAAAATTTTAAATCTGTTCCAAGCTTGAAGGTCTTAAATGTCAATCCCAAGTCGGGCCTGGTAAAGCGAGCCCAACAAATGCTTAGTTGATAATGTAAAATTATTTAGGGTTCAGGATGCCACTATTATGTATTCCAGCTTTAAATAATTTGACCAATTGCAAATGAAAATCTTTTGTTAACTCACTTGAAAGCCAAAAATATGCTCTCGTTAAAGTGTATTGTACTTTTACTTTAAATCTTTTAGACTACAACTGTCGGGTGTTAAATATTTTAAAAAGCTGTGCAAGCAACATGAATCCTAAGTATGTTGAATGACAGCTGTCAGCCAAACTTCCACCATGACAAGTTTGTTGTGCACATAATTATTTCTGATTTTATTATTCTGATGTCCAGAAAACATTAGAATTATACATTACATTTATTAATTATTTCTGTTAACACGGTTATAAGATTTTAATAAATAATTTAATATTCGTGTTATAATATTTCGTGTATAGCAAAATAATTTATAAACTAAAATGAAAAAATCTTAATTGCTTTGGATTGTACATTGGCACTGTATCAGCAACTAGCAGCTTGTAAGTGTAAAGACAAAAAGTGTAGAAAGATTGGTACTTCTAAACCTTGAAGCTCAAAAAGGATATCATGATCGCGTATTTAGATATCTGAAGAAGAGAAACACCACAGCTGTCGTGCGGATACTGTCCATGTATATTCTAAAGTAAATCTGAATCACAGTGATGGCATGATCCTTAATTAATAATATATCAATAATTAATCCTTAATTAATTAATATCTTAATAATTATCATTGTCGACAATTATTCGACGGGGGTATAAGGTATTTCGATTGTAGCATAAATCTCGAGATTTGTAATAAACCCGCTAAACAGGTTCATTAATTTAAATTATGGATTCGGTGGTATTTCCAAGTGTCCAGCTTTCAAAGTATTTAAGCAACAAATGGATGAGATTATCCTGCTTGATGAAATTCCCATATATTCGCATCCAATCTAATTAATGGAAACAACAGAAGCGTAAGTAAGGATTCTAAAAAAATATTGAATTGTAACAATTCGTTGACATTATGAAGTAAATATTTCTTAATAGTTAAAGTGTAAATTTACCGTTTTGCTACATTTATGCATATCTGCAAGACGATTTCAGGGTACTATTTGATAATAGCCCTATACCTAAGAGAAAAAGACTTACAATTTGCAAAATCTAATTTAAAGGTCGCGATCCCAGGTGACGAAATAAAATGTGTTGTTAATTTTCATAATCTGAAATGGATTTGAAGTACTGGCTACTCCAGAATTTGTCCAAAGAACAAAATTCTTCAATGTGAGAAATTGCAAAGTAAAAATAAAGTATGAGAAAAAGTACAGCAGAGGAAATATTTACAACTTTGGCAAACAAATGTCCTCTTTGGCATATTCTGCACAGCCCAGCACAAAAATGCGTTTTGGTAATAGAGAGCAGCATATACATACGTCCAGTTTTCTCCCCGTCTTCACGGTTTTTACAAACTTTTCTATTTTCGTTATCGTTTTCTTGAAATCTTTCCTCGTCTGTGTGTTTGGGATATACTATTGATGATTGAGTTGGCTTAAGCCAAAGTAAGACCCGAATCAGAACAATTTCGACCAATGCAGCAATTACAAAGCCAAGAGAGGTGATTGCCCAACGATCCGAAGCCTTGGTCTGAGGACTTTTTGGAACATAATGGTTGACACCTTGGATGACTGTGACCAGTGTGAGAAGAACGGTGACGACGAGACCCAGTTTCATCTGCACATCTTCTAGAGAAGTTCCCAAAAAGAAAGAAAGCCAGGCGACGAATACAAGGAGAGAAATTGGCAAATAGATTGCGAAAATATAATATCCGTGCTTCCTCCTCAAATTCCATTTCACTTCAACAGAATTGTAGCCGTACCCTGAGGAACCTGTCATATTCCAGTTCTCCAAATGGTATTCATTGATATGGATGCCTCGACCGACAGGAATTGTTGTAAAATTCAGTGTATTTGTTCCCATACCAGAATCCTTATATTCACAAGTCATCGTGTCGAAAGGAAAAGCTGTGAAATCTTTATTACAGTCTAAGCCTAACACAAGGATTTCATTTAATTCAAAAGATTGCTTATTGTAGTGAATTTCTGAGCTGCACTTTGATGTCGTATTTTGCACATGTTTAAAAGATAGGCCCCAAATCGGTTTGAAAGATTTGAAACCTAGTGTTGAACAACTAAAATTCATTTTCTCTGAGTAGCCGGGTTTTGTATTAATAAAAACAGTCGTATTTAATAAATCGTATTCCGCAGAAATTGTAACTTCCGTGTTAAATTTGACTTTTGCAGAATTGAACGAACGAGGATCCGTCTCCTCGACAAATTTTGATAAGGTTAACGTATACACTTTTGTCGTGGAGTCAAAAATCGAAAAGTTGTATTTATTTTGATACCAGACAAGAGATTTGCTTGTTAAATCAAGCGACTTCTCCCTCAGGACTTCAAGTCTTTTATTAATTCCGTCCCAGTTGATACTGTCTTTTGCTGTCCCGTTTTCTTCTTTCAATATTTCTTTCCATTCATCATCAAAGTAACGATCCTACATTAATTTTATTTCAACTAATCCACAATAGTTCACAGATTAGAAATTCAGTGGAGTTTTTTACAATTCTTACCCAATCTTTGTTGAGATCTAAAATGTCTTCCTTAAGAATTGGGTCCAATTCCATTTCTGCCACGCAAGTTATTGTATTTAAACTAAACACTGTTAACAACAGAGCCAGCAAAAGTGGAGAATTCATTTTTCTGTGTCCGTTTCAACAAACATAAAGAATGCTAATGAGCGGATCCAAACAGATGGGTGTAGGTTTTAAAATAAAAATAAGTAACGACACTGACCTCAATATCCGCCACCCGAATTGGTCATAACCTTGGCCCTGAAAGAGTTTTGCCACCGAGATCGTTTGTTAACACGGCTACAATTTTTGAATAGGAATGTGAATTACGCGTTGTGGAATACAACTAGCAGTGTATTGAACTGTTAGCTATAAAACGCACATTGCAACTAATATAAAACGCCAAAATATGAAATTCCCATAGGAAAACAACCACTTTACCAAGAAAAATAACGACATATTAGTTGGAAGATCATGCATCACACAATTTCTAATTGTCACCACTCTACCAGTCTATTACTATATCTTCTAAACTTATAATTACGCGTAAAAGTATATAAAGAACGTCCGTGAATAGAATTCCTAAACTGAAGCCGTGAAAATTAGATCATGCAGTGAAAAAGAACCGATTACTCTTATTAGGTGTGCCGCAATTGGAAATTAGGTGTGCACTAGCTGTAGTTAACTTTGCGGAGGTTGGAATAAATAATTACCTATATATTCAAACAATATTCTTTTATACAGTTTTGCTACTCTGTTTCTGACCTAGTTCAATATGACACACTTCCAGTAATTAATTACATAATTTCAGAGTATATTGTCTTTATTTTCTTTATGGTATCATACAATAATTAATAGCGCATTTATCACACAGCGTAAACAAAATATGAAAACAAACTATAAAACATGAAACGCGGGGAGTTGTACACATATTATGGTCATAACTAATTTCCTCTGTATTTGATATTTAGCCACAAATAAGTATTTTAATATTCAAATTTGACATCAGTTTTAGCAATTGCAATCTATCTAAAGATAAACAAAGTATAATTAACCATTTCCCTATTTTGTTTTACCAAAAGCAAAATGTCACGAACTACTTAATATAGCAATCTGATATTTCGACTTCAAAAATGTGCATTGGCGGCTATAACGTAATTTATTTTGTGAATCCGTGTATTTAATTTGCTATAACACGAAATAAAAGATTTTAAACACTTAATTTTAACTGATTTAGGTAACATTAAATAAGCTCGTTATATTAAATATAATTAATAGTAAAAGCAATTAGGCATAGTTGTAAGTACTAACAGTGCAGTAAACCACAGTGAAAATTGAAGAATAAAAAGTAAAGCCGGGAAAACGAAAATACTTTTCATTGCTGTCCGAATCCCTAATGTGCAATTCCAAATAAATCACAGAGAAGTAGAATCGACCTCAGAATGATGAGAAAGTTCCAATTTAATATGAGAAACATTTCCTATACTCCGAACAATTATCTTTGCATAGTACGATAGTTCTCAGTAGTAATCTAAAATTAAAAATATTGGTAATTCAAAAATTTAAAATAAATTGTAAATTACTAATTTAGAATAGAAGGTATAAATGGAGACTAACTGTCTTTTTCAAACATAAGGGGTTGTCCTCCCATTCCGCCCAGCCATCCACAAATGTATACAGGTCCTAATGCTCCACCCCCTGCCCCAGGTCCATCTATCATCAAAAATGAAGACATTTTAATAAAATAATAACATATACAATATACATGAAATATATAATAATGAAATAATAATAATTGAATATAAATAATATTCTTACGAGGGTAATAGTCGCCATGCCCCCTTGAAGAGGGAGAGTTAAGAACTCCTTGAGGAATATGATTTGCAGAAGCCAGAGCCACAAGTCCACTTCCCATAATATTTGTATCGTTGTCTATTCCGATGGCCACTCGATTTGTGAGAAGTTGCTGAATGTTGAAAAAGGCATCTGCACTTTCCTCATCGAAACCAGGTTCTTCCCAAGTGTACCTGAATTCCCTTTTCACTCTGACTGTACTAGATTTATTGGCAGAGTCAACGTAGGCCAAAGCCAGAGCATACCAACTTGAAACGATTCCCAGGATAACCAAGCAAATCTAAATTTAGAACAAAGTGCAGAATTTAATGTTTTTACTTTCCAAAATAGTCATTTCAAATTTTATTTCTCAGCTTCTAGGTCTCCCAACACACTTTTCAATAATAAATTCAATCAGAATGATTTGAAGGGCTTTGAATTTCTTTAGTTTTTTAATAAAACAAATATTGCAATTTTTAAGAAAATACTTTTAGAGTATATTCAAGAGAAATTTTTATTAGCTAATTGAATATGAATAATGGATTAAGTAATTTTTGGTCACCTGCTTCTCCATTTTGAAAAGTTTGATTTGTACTGGCTATTGATGAGAGATTTCATTTACATCCCTCTCCTAAATTGTGACTAAGGATATCCTATAACGCAAAAATGTTTTATACCGCGGAAATGACTAATGAAAACAGCACATTAATCCCTCATTTCCCCCCTCTGCCAGAACAGATCTAATTTGAAAGTTTCACCTCGAATGGTGCACTAAGCTAAATACAGCACATTGAAATATCTTCATTATACCTCTACACTTATATTATTAAGAAATTAACTCAACTTTAGAGATTTCTTAATTTCTCCATGGGATACCAAGAAATGCTTTCTACGTAAAACAACATGTATTTATACAGCGGTGCAGTCTTGTGTCATTGCTATTTATTAAGGATTCCTTCTCCTTTCAAACAAAATCACAATGAACATTAATGCGTATT
The DNA here is from genome assembly GCA_020352615.2 of Yoshiicerus persimilis. Lineage (NCBI taxonomy): Eukaryota > Metazoa > Arthropoda > Collembola > Entomobryomorpha > Tomoceridae > Yoshiicerus > Yoshiicerus persimilis. The sequence continues at coordinate 89,374,653 of CM036940.2, forward strand.
GTGGTTTGGTCACACTTGGAAAACAGAGGACTATGTAGGTATTTAGTTCAGCGGCTGGTGGTGTCTGTTAGGTACAGAGAATCATCATTTGTTGAATCTTTCTTTGCAAACGTTCATTTATACTCCTTAATACCTAGATACCTACTCTACATATCATTGTACGTATTGTTCCGGCAGTAAAATACCGTCTGTTACAAATTCGAGTAAGTTTTATTTTTTCTTCCGCAAATACAATAGGAAGGAAATGGAAATTGGATTACATAACTGTACATGCGGTGCTTCACTGCGGAAGGTGCAATTTAGGAGAACCAAAAGTATATAAAAGGCATATCATCAGTTATTTATTTACAAATCTGTTTTACACACCGCCGTAATAATTTGTTTCGCTTATCCTAAAAAATCAACAAAATTAGTCAATAATGACTACGAAAATGGTAAGAGACTGTAATTTATTTTTTTGATCTAACGGAAATGTCGTCTACTTTTTCATATTTTCTTTATTTTATCAATAGGTTTTCGTTCTCTTTGTTCTTGTGGCTTGCATTTGTCTGACCACTTATGCTGGTACTGGTGATTCTTCAGGAAACCGAGTTAAAAGAGGCGGCGGATACGGTAAATAGTAACATGATATTAAATATTTACGAGTAGGAAATTTTTTATATTCATTTTGAATTAATATTTTCAAAAAGTGATTGACAAGACAAGATTTCTGCTTCTGTTTTGAAGTGATTATTTATTGGAAGTACGGAAAAAGCAAATTTTTATTAGATAACAAATTTTACTGGACTTTGTAATACTGAAAAGCAACAATCGAAGCTTTTGCGTAATTTAATTTTTAATTAATTTTGATTATTATTTGCAAGCTCCTTTACATACTGATGGATTTAACATGGAGCATTTCTACGAAGATTTGCTCCGCCTCCAGGATCAGTTGGAACATCAGGAACACTAATGGAATCGTGTGTCAATTCTCAAAATACTCAAATTTTAATACTAATATCTGGAATTTTCTTGGAAATAAATTGGATTTTTTTTGAGAAATTGACCACTTTTCCTTTTCTTTATTAACTATTTGCATATTCATAAGGGCATCGTGTAGGAAATACAAAAACGTACACTTTTTTCCCCACTTCCGAAATTATTAAAATAGAAAATACTATTTAATATCGTTTCTTTCGAAATTAAATATGCATGTGCAGAAACCTTATAAATATTTATATTTCTTGATGTCTTAAGATTTTGATGCAAAGTAGAAAACAATTATTTTACTAGAAAACTATACTTCTTTACAATAAAATTATTTTAAATTAGGTGGTGGTGGTGGTGGTGGCTATGGGGGTGGACCTGGGGCTGGAGGTGGTGCTCGGGGACCCGTTTACTTTTGTGGTTACGTCGGAAGTAAAGAGGGAAACAGTGAGTCATTTTATTTTCAATATTTTATTCAATTTAGTTTAATTACTATTTCGTTGTATTTCTGTGGACCAAGTTTTCATACTTTTTGAAATTTACTCATGATTTTCCTTATTAGTTTAAACTGTGAAACCCCTTTGTCATCAAACAAAAATTATCTGATTTTAGGCATTGTTCCCATTTGTATTACATTTTGCTAGCGCATTAGCATTATCAGCGCATGTAGATAATAATTTCTTATCCTTTTAGATGGTCACGGTGGGGGATACGGCAAATGATTATTTTCTACCTCAGTGTGTAAATGAATGGCGTGAAAGTTCTGTTCTTTTCATTGTCTAATTTTCTCACGAAATCCTTCCTCTTTTGCCATATACGTATTCAACGGTACAAACCATACTTCCGGAGTGCATTCTTCAGTTTCGACAGCGTTTACTTATCACCATGTTCTGAAAGACAAAAATTAGCTTTTCTATGTTTATTTGTTTGTTTACGTCCAGATATTTGTGTGTGAGTAGATATTATTCCCAAGAAACCAAAGTGGGTTTTTGAAAACCCGAAATGATAACCGAAAAATAAAATATTGGAATTTTCCGTCAAATGATTATTTGTTTAGTTTTTTACCATCTCGAATCATAATTATGGCTATTTTAAATAGAACACAGTAACATATTCTCTTTGCATCTTTTAATAACATTAAGCCTCAAAATAAATTAGTAAAGCATTTCTCATATAATTTCCCAATAGCTGTAATGGGACAGAAACTTCAATATAGACAGTGAAAAATATTAAATAAAATAATTTCAATAAGCTATTTTTATAACCGTTACATATTTAGTATAAACCTAGCTATTTTTTTGACATTTGTTTCTAAATATGTTTTAAAACGTTGTCAAGTCAAGTTGGAAATGTATGTCAATTTGGAAGCGCATTCTCAAGCTTTAAAAACAAATTTGCGGATATTATACAAAACTGCTGTACTTCATAAATCGTTTCCGACAAATGTCTTACGATAACTGTCGGCTGGATCATTACCCCGCCTACTTTTCATTTTTATTTTCCTTTTCTGCATTATCAAAGACAATTTGTGTTTTGAGGTGTGTTTTCTGATTTCGTACTGAGGTTTTTAGCGTTTTTCTTAATACTACAAAAACAAAATGCAAAATTATATTTAAAGTGATTTCGTAATGATTTATAAACAAACTAAGTCATTTCAAATTGCATTTAGCAACTGCACTTTAACTTTAAATAGCCACATAATATCAACATCGATTTAGGTATTTTCGCAAGTTAATTTTTATGTCATTTTAAGGTTTTAAGTCGGTGCATGATGTCTTTATTTAGATACTAAACTTTTCATATACGAAATGTCATGAAACAAATCGGCAGTCATTTCAATATATTGCCTATTTGTTACTCCTTAAAAATGCGTCTTTAAGGAGCTAATAGTTGCAATGATTACTTTTACAGTTTACAATATCAAAGATGCATTTTCATAAATAATTTCAAAATAGTAAATTAAACTTCGTTCATAGGATACTTTTATTTGTTACCCACTTTTCCATAATCTTATGCTACAGTCCTGCATAGAAATTCAGCAATTACATGTTAAACTTACTTCTTACAAATTCAGATACCCAGATATAAATAACCCATATTCATGAATTACCATCTAATACAGATTTAATCCTTTGACAACGACTTTTTTGATAAGTTGCTAATTTTGGGGGTTTCTATAACACACTCTAGATAGTAAACCGAGAGAGAAAGAAAATGCATAAATTATGTTTGAAAACAGAGAGCAGTCTAAAGCGCAGTTATGGCAGAAGGAAAGGACATCATTATGAAGAACCATCCCTCTATCATCACATTTTTATAGTTTCCAGATTATTATTTCCCATAACCCCCTCCTCCTCCTCCTCCGTAACCATCTAGCAAAAAATGCAAAATGTGAATTAATTACATACGTAGTTTACCGAAATATTAACGACAATAACTGTGTTCACTTTTGATTATTGTATAATAATTTTTAGAAACATGAATATAAAGACTTACTGTTTCCTTCTTTACTTCCGACGTACCCACAGAAATAAATCGGTCCACGAGCCCCTCCGCCAGCTCCTGGCCCTCCCCCATAGCCACCTCCTAGTTGTCAATATCATACGCATAAGTATTTAGGCCACGATATGTATTTATATACGTTTTTATCCCCTATCACTATTTTTTATGAATATCAAATTATGCCAAAGATAAAATGACTCCAAAGAATTGTTCATTTCATAATCACAAATGTCTTTAGATGTATTTTATGGAGCGGGCTTTCTAATCCTAAATTATTAGATTTCTAGTGTAGTTTACTATAGACACAATCCAGGATAAAAATGGTGATATTTTTCAATATGGTGGTTTAAATTTAATTACGAGATTCTGAGTATTGTCCTTTAGTTTAATTCTGTCGGTTATTCTTACGATTACCTGATTTCTGGTTACTATTGTTTTATCTGGGGTGAATATCCCGTCATTGATAGTTAAATGTTAATTTATCGAAAAATTACAGTAAGTTGTAATATTTGGTGGTAGTTGAAGTAAGCGCATAACAAATATGCCCGTTAGAAATAAGGAAAACGAAAAGTGGTCAATTTCTCAAACGAAATCCAATTTATTTTCATAAAAATTACAAATAATATTGTTAAAAATTGAATATTTTGAGAAATGGCACACAATCCCTTTTTCTTACCACACCACTACGTTTGCATTGAAATGTGTGTGCTCTAATGGTATTGGTAGTATCCCTGGTGTTCCAACTGGTCCTGAAGGCGGAGCAAATCGTCATAGAAATGCTCCATGTCAAATCCTTCATTATGTAGCGAAGCTTACAAATTCATTAGCCACAATTAGTTGACGCTAGCCCCAAATAACAGTTTAACCACAGATTTTAATTTAATTGAAACTTACCTCCACCACCTCCGTAGCCGCCGCCTCCACCACCGCGACCACCACCACCCCCACCGTAGCCCCCTCCTCTTTTTACCCGATCTTTGGTTGAAGAATCACTGGCTGTGCTAAGACAAGCACAAGACACAAGGACGACAAGCAAAACGTAGATCTGCCAATAAATTGCAAAAATTTTTTCAAATATTCAAATAAATTCCAATTATTTCCTGAAGTAATTGGAAATTTAAATATGAGACCCGTAATTAGGTTCACTTAAAGAAACGAAAAATTAAAGGAAATATTTACCTAATGGGAATAAACTAATTGAGACAACAACAAATCGAACTTTACTGATTTTTAAGGCGCTAGTAAATCTAGATAGCATTTTTTAACGATTATTGTAATCTGCACTTACCATTTTATTTGTCATTATAATACTTTGTTTTTCAATAGACGTGTTGAAAAAAGAAAAATAATTGAGATGTGATAAACTGTTTCGAGAGGAATTAACTGATGATTAGATCACCGTTTCCTTTGCCTTTTATATGAACTGCACCTCTTCCTTTTCACTTCCGCTCATTACATAAAATCTTCACAACATCAACAATCAAATCATTTCCTTTTCCTTTAAAATGAGGTAATTTACATACGAGCAAGGAATTCTTCAGGGAATGCAAACCGAATACAGAGAATGTTTGCAATTGATCTACAGACGCAGATGACAAACTCATTTATGACTAATTGAGATGGTTTTAAGAAACTAAGAAAAGATTACAGGCAAAAGGTTTTAGAAACTGTAATTATACACATAATGAATGGTAACCTAATGCGAAACACAGTGAAACTATAGTACAGGGTCTTTTGTATCACAGAAGCAATACCTATAGGTACATTCTTGACACTTCAAGTGTGACGAAATGACAACACGCACGCAAGCTGTACATTTCAGTTCACGGCAACGGAACGATTGTGCTTTAGAGAAAAGGCTGAAAGTAAAAGTATTCCATTTGTGGCAGAAGTGCAAACATTCGCTGTATTGTTTATTCACACCTAGAGCATTTATTTCTTTCGAGCAAATACATTATATGCAAATTGATTATACTTGTTTAGAAAGCAGGTTTAAATATTACAACCTTTAGGGAGACACCAAGTGTTTCTATATTGACGGAAAATAGATATTACATAAAATGAGTTCTGAGTAAAAGTATGCAGGTAATTCCTACCTTACCTACTACTAATTAGACAAGTTTCAATGATGCCTAGACCCAAAACAATTTCCTAACATCGCAAACGGAGAATTTTAGGTGTGTAAAGTTAGACAATTTTTTGCAAATTCTAACCTAAAGCAATATTCACAAAAAATAGTGTACTGTAGCAATTTATGCATTAAATCAGTTTATTAATGGTTCCTTATTCTGTTTGCAGTAGTTTTTACATTTTTTTCATTTTACATTGTGATTGCATTTGAATTTTGCATGTTCAATTTGATAACCTTTTTCAAGTGGAAATTACATGATATGACGTTTGTATTTCTGCGGAAATTTCTCTTTTTTCCTCCTGTAAATGCTTCAAATAATTTCTCACTAGGTCAAAAAATTGAATAAATATCATTCACTTACAAAAAAATCATTTGTTGATTATTGCATTGCAAAAATTGAAACTTACATTGTATTGCCATTTAATTTCTATTTAATGAATAAAATAATCCTTTACCTTAATTATGGTAATTGATACTTAGCATTAACAACCATTGATTAGAAAAGTGAGTACAACAACGGAGTAACATAACGTTTATTTTAAAAATTATCCGTATAAATAGAACTCGTGCGCCAACTATCTAATAAGTCAGCCTTAACCTATTTTGTTCTGTTCCTCGTTGACCTATTTTCTGCTGAGGAAATGAATAGAATCGATGTACTATGCAACTAATGCAATCGATCAATAATTCCATTTGTTGAGTATGTCTGCGGTAGGTGTTTTTGATTTCAGTGTGATAGAAACTGTGGGGTGAGCAACATTGTTCTGGAATTAAGTGAACTTGAAATAAGTAACTATAAAAATATTGTAATTGATAGTGAGGGAGTACACAATATATTAATAAAGATCTGATAACATGAGGAACAATAGTGCTGGATTATGAATGACCATCAATATGTTAACGGCTTACAATATTGCAAATCTAACATATCAAAACTTACGAAGTCCTAATTTACAAAACGTATTATGCATTTCTATTTTAATTTCAGATTTTTACTATTGTCTCAATTATTCTCCATTTCTTGTATATAAACGAGGAAGCCGGAAAAAAGTACTTACACGAAAAAAATAATAAAAGGAAGTATCATAAAAGAAATGCAATTACAAACACTGCAACTAATAATCAAAATCCGGCTACTCAAAGTGAAAATGCTTTGAAAGTTGTGGAATGTGATCAATATGCATCCAGAGATACTGGAGGAAATGGAAGAAATTTGCAATTTGTGGAATAAAAAGTCAGAGATGAAAAAGAATTTCAACATGATTATTTTGGACAAGAAGATATTTCAAACCGTAACAAAAGTTTTTCAAATTCGCTTAGTATTATTAATTTGCTAAATAAATATGTCTACTAATAAATATACTACGGTTAATTTGCATTACATGCATATTTCAGAAATATTTGGTTCAATAATTTATCTGGGGTTTTTTCTCGGTAATCTTGGATGTGCTCTTTTTCTGACTGTTGGGCTTTGCAACAGAGTAAGTTCATAGTTATTAATTTGCATATACTTTCTTTCATAAATAATGTAAATGAAAGTTGATTCATTAGAAAGGCAATAATTTTTTATTAATATTTTTTTCAGGATGACCAGATTTCTAATCAACGTGTGGCTATTTGGTTGTACGTATATCCCATCTATATTTTGCTATGCAAATTCTGGGATATTGTCTTCTTGACATGGTTTACAACGAAAGAAGGACAAGGGAAAATAAAAGTGCATTCGATGTTTGTTCCTGCTCACTTTTAGTTATCAATGGGTTCTATTACTTCTTAGTCATTACTAATTATTTCAAACTTTGGGTGTGATCATATATTGTGTATCCGAAAATTTTCTTGCATCCTTACGTTCATTTTTACTTTTATATGTAAACAGAAGGATTCCATACCAATTTATTAGTATTTGTATTAATAAATTTTTTTTGAATTTATGAAAATAACACTTGTCTATGTCTACAAATATTACACGCATAATTAAATTTTAACTGTAATGAAACTATCCATTGTTTAGAAATTTTTGTCCTTTGTCGGCAAAAGTAGTGTGATTTAGTGGGACATTCGAGATTTGAGAAATATTTAAAAGGAAACCGAATGCAGTATCAGAAGCGAACCAGAGTGTAAAATTTGCAACTGTCTCAATTATAATTTGATAATATTATATTAAAATATATTTGTAAGAGAATTGCAAAATTTACGGTTCCTTAAGTGAGTTTCTGGCTCGCTAAAGATAATTTTATTTTTGTTTATTTAAAAGTGCATTAAAATAAACTAAATAGTTCCTCTGCTTGACTGAATTCAAGCATCTAAGCTCTCCCAGCACGTGTCTGTGAACGTAAAAGGAATTCATATTAACCTTCATAAAATGGTCATACATTAAAGAATTCGAAATTGCAGCATTGTGTATTCATTCTTCTATGATGATCATATTATTATTATCATAATCTTATTATGAATTATTATGCCTAACATAATAGTAATTCATAATCATAATTAGCTAACATTTTAATATAGGTAGTCGTTGCCGATGCACAATAATAGTACAAATTTTACCCCATAAAATTTTGGAAAGTATTTAATTAGAAAAATTGATTCATCAGTCCAGTTCATTGTTAGTAGCAATACAACTACCATTGCATATCTTTCATTTACTCATATTAATAGAATTGTTTTGCAATTCAATGGATTTGCTGTGGAATTTAAAACTTCTTGTTTTTGGAGCATTATTGCTGCTGCAACCAGGGCGGACATCTGCAGGTAAATTTTGATCAATTTAGCTTCGTTATTTTATCCCTATATATAAATCGGGGTATTTAATGGTGTGTAGAAAACCGAGATGAGAAGCTTAATTTGGCCAATGAGCCAATTGCGGAAGGGAACTTTATAGCCCGATCAAAAAGACATATGGCATTCCGTCGTGTAGTTGACTCCGAAGATTATGACGACTATATGCTACATAACCATGGAATGAGCCGCCAAGCTGGTGGAGCTTGTGATAAGAGAGGATCCAATTGTAACGCCGATGCGTGGTGCTGCTCAAAACGTTGTTGTCATATGACGTGGTTTGGTGGCAAAAAATGTTGTAACCATGGTGAAGGAATCTGCTGCTAAATCTACAGGAAATTAGGTGGATGGATAAAATTGGATGAAATTTAATCCACTTTAAATGGTTCTACATGGTTTGATGAAAATAGACAAAAATTAAAAGTTTATTAAAATAAAGATAATAATAAACTTTTAATTTTAAATTAAATTAAAATAATGATAAAAATAAGTTTTCAATTTTAAATTGAGATTAGCTCTCCAAACAGCTTTCAATTTTATTAAGTAACCAAATGAACAATATCTCATTGTTACGAATTTTGCGAAAACTGATGAAGAGAGTCCACTCAAATTTCTGCACTAATTGCTTACTATGTTTTGTTACCATAGTGATTCTTTGTACTAATAACTAATAAGTAATAATAAATATGTAACTGTGGCTGTTTAATATTTAATTCATTTGAGTTTTTGAGTTGAAATTTTAAAAGAAATGAAATAAATGTATAATGAAATCAATGAATCCTGTTGAAAATGATAACTGCAATGAATGTCAATCGGAGTGGCAAAATAATTTTTCTGTGATAAGATTAATATATCGTTCTGAAAGACTGCCGATTTCTATTTGTGAACACCGATTAGTTTAATAGTTAGTTAAAAGCAAGTTTATATACTAGATTCCCATAGCACAAGTTACACTTAATCTGCTGCTATAAAATGATTTAATCCAGTTCAATAACTTAGGTATTTTTATTAGATAGTAGTAAGTAAAGTTATAAGTCTACATTCTACGAAAGGGCTTAATTATTTAGAAAATATTGCTAAACATAAAACATCGGTAGGATAATAACAGGGTTTTTGTGGTTCCACTTCGTCAACCAACATGAGCCAGCTAAATTTACTTTAGTGTTATACTTTTTTCTATACATTATTTATTTAGTTTTACAAATACTATTATTTACTTTTCACATTTGTATAACAAATAAACAAGTAGAGCTGACTGTTTTCCCAGAATGGAATTGGATAAGTTAATTGTAGGCGCTAGTAATATTTGATAAAGCGTCCAATCTCAGAATTTACGTACTTTAACATTTTTTTCGGGTCACTGACTGTTTGTTAAGGGGAAAAAATAACTTTGCTACTGACATGAACTATATGTAACCTACAATCACACAGTTTTATTTCTGCTGAAATTGCGTGGATAAATAAAAGAGAATTGAAAAGAGGTACTATAGTAATAAGTAAGGAGTAAGTCCAAATATAGGAAGGTGGCTGATGCTTAGAATAATAGGAAATAGTGAAAAGCTGTGCGTTATGTTTATTCTATGCTCTAAGAAATTTAAATAATTATAAAGGTATATAGGTAATTAGATATGGTAGATAAGAAGTTAGCGTTTAGCGGCAAGTTACTAGTACCTAGGTATAGTATCTTGTGTGGTATCGCATTCTCATTAATATTTCAATAATACTATAGCAATACTAAACGCAATGAAATGAAAGAAGTGGGGTGGTGGGTTCAAAGAGAAGCGAATTTACTAGGAGTGAACAGGGCGGAAAACGACCAAGCGAGCTACGCAAGAAAGGTGGACAAGCGAAAAAAACTGCAGAAAAAGTCGATGATCGATGAAAAAGTCGAACTCGGCTTGGAGTAGAAAATTAAAGTTACATCAGATTTTAAGCAAAATTCCCTAATGTCAAACTAATTAGTAATAGGATTGGAGGCATATTAATTTCCTACCTTATATATTTTTTAAATCAAATCAATTCATTTACGTGACTTGTTTACTCGTAAGCCTTTCAATGGAAATAGTATTTCGTCTACAGAAATTGTAAATAAAAATAAATGGAAATTCCTGTAATAAATACCAGGACCCTACCAAATTTATAAAGCCATATAATCATAGTGAAATGACCATGCAGTAAATAATAAGGGGGAATATCAAAAATTGACAAAGGAATTCATTTTTTCTAAATTAATATTGCATTATATTAATAGATCACATGACAAATAGCATACAAATAATATAATTTCTAAATTTCAAATTTATAATTCTAAATTAGAAACTAAGAAGCATATTAATAGTGTATAAAGCAAGTGCTTCAAAAAATGTCACAGTGGTACTCTTTTTTATAAAGAAAAACCATCCTGCTTGCATTCTAAAAGATTGTCTGCTTTTAATCTATCTTCGCATTATGGAGCAATAGTGCCCTGAAAAGATGTGCTTGAATTCTAGTGCTTTGGTGTGCAGATCTCCAGCAGTGCGCAGCATAATTCCCTCCAACGCCATTGAAGTAATGGAGAAACAAGGAAATGCCAAATACATTGGCATACTGATAGTCGTGTGCATTTTGATTACAATGAAATTTGCAACCATGCTTAACCCAAAGGAACATGTAAAGAGAGCCGTTGATGCAATTTTAATTTGAAAAATAGATAAAAGATTTACTAGGTACCATGTATCATAGCAAATTCTAATACGTCTAACTTTAGGGTGACTGAAGGGAAGTTTTCTGAGGCGAATTATTTTAGAAGAGAGAAATGATGTCCATGCGCTTAGAGTGAAAAAAATAAGTATTGTTATCATGTAATGCAGTAGAATTAAAATAACACAATATGTGAATAAAATGAAATACAAAATAAAGAATAATATAACTGTGAACGGGTGGGTATGATATGGTGCCAATAAAGAATTTTGCATGATGAATCCTGGAGAATCCTTGTTTGTAGCCATAAAAACTGAAAATCCCACAACGCCCAATACTATGACAGGAAAGAGACGAATTTTGAGGCATAATTGGTAGGCACTTTTAATCGATTTAGACGTCACATTTTCTCTTGAAAATAAATCTACAAAAAGAATCTCGGAATAATGAATGATAACTAAATATATAATTCCCAAATCAAATATAAGTTTTTCACCGAGATAATTATGTGTACAAAAAGGTACAAATTTTGCAGTTACCTGTGAAGAATTTGTCTAATTTTAATGTGTATGTCAATAGTAGTGCCAGCTCGGTTTTGAATATTACAAGTGAAAAATTTAAGATAGCCGAGAGAACGAAAGTTAATGCTACGAATATGAAAATTATAATTTGCTGAGGACTGAATTCTGTGTCTGGACGATATATTTGCGCAAGCAGAACAATAACAGAACAAAATGCCAAAGCGAAGAGATTCAGTAATCCAGTATATAAAATATAATTACTGTATTTGCTTTTTGAAATACGACAGTGACAACTTCCTGGAGAAATTTCAAACGGAAGCCAACAAACAAATGGAGATTTGAACCATTGTTCTACTGATTTCAACAAATCGCCTGAAATCATTTTCTAGGATACCCAATATTAGACCACACAGTTCGCTTGCCAGTTGTGTGATGAATTCCAAAAACAAAATAGTCGATTCCCGTTTTTATACCATGATTCTTAACGTAAAGTAAGCGTTTCTAAAATTATCTTTAAGGCAATATCCTGTAGTGTATAACATTCGAACAAGTTTAATATTCCTAAATTCGTAAGTAAAATATAGCAATATGATACTATTAATAATATCACTTAAGTAGAGCGCAAGATAATGTTCCTTTTTCATAGATTTAGCCAGTAAATTTATATAATTATAATCCTTGTCCACTAAACTCAACTAGTCCCTGGTAGGTAAAGAACTTTGCTATGGGATATTCTGTGTGGTAATGGATATTAAACTGAAGCAGATTAAATTGTGTACTTAGAAGTTCAGCTTGTATTTTCAAATGTTGTTGTCAACAGAAGAGATAACTATATGGTAAAAGAGATATTAAATGGGAAACAGACTATGCCCATTTAATGTCACAATTGAATTATTATTATTAACCTAGAGCTCATGGCTAAAATAAAGAGTACAAAAATGTGTATATGGTCTTGTAAACGTATCTTGGAATACAATACATTGTCAAAAAATATTTTCATTCCCAGATGTATAGAAATTAAAAATAATTTAGTTTCTAGTATACTAATTGGGTATATTGTATTTACATTTTGTCATTAAACGAAATCCCGTTTCGAAAATTAAGTTTTAAATGGTTGCCCAAGTTTTCCACTGCTGTGTGTGTGGTGGCTGAATAAGGAAATTCCACTATAAAGGAAATTAAAAATGCTTATAAAGGAGAAAATGTTATATGATCACCTACAACCTGCTGGATATGTCCCATAGTATATATTGGTTAACTTTCGTTTTAAGTCATTGTTTGCCAGTCAGTAACCATCAGTTAGGATTTTACCCTTTTAATTTATCTGCTAGTTTATTTACATAAATACTTTCGACTTTTGTAAATAATAGTTCATTACATATGAATGGCAATGCGCCCGTTTCGTTGGCTCATTTTCCTTTTTAAGCTCATCTGTTTGCCCAAATGCGAATTTATTTAGGTAGTTCGATGTTGGTTTATTTACCATCGTTGTTACATAATATATTGAGATAATACAACATTCAGATGACTTGGGTATGTTATGGAATAAATTTAGAGTCCTTTTGCTCAAATAGAATTTTATCTTTATCTAATAACCTTTGTCAACAGGTTTGCCAAATGCAGCTTTTTTAGTACACCAACTCCATATAAAAAACCACAGAAAATTGAAAGATACCATTAAGTATATAATGTAATTCATGGCAAATGTCGACATTCACAGAAGGTACAACACGCACATAATTGAAGCTTAAGTAAACGGTTCGTATTACTCGCATTCATTGTGGTATACACATTTGTTGGGTAACAGAAAATTGCTTCATGTCTAGATAAGAGCTATGGGTAAATGGTTTACCTTGTTAGTCGTTAATTTATTTGTTTAGACAGGGGTACATTTTGACTTTCATTTTGCTATATGAGAATACTTTTTGACTTTTGGAAGGATTTTCATTGTCTCAATGCACGTAGACTCTAAATCTCTAAAACGTCTTCTCTAAATATTATTTATTTATTATGGGGATTGAATGCATTACAGTGAATAATTTTTGTTCGTCGGTCTTAATTAGGTAGAACATCAATAATTGGTAAAGAAATTTATTTCACTAAATTAATATTGCTTTACATGTATTAATAGATTACATGGCAAATACATATATCATACAAGTGACATTAAATCTATAATTCCAAAGCTTTTAAAATAAAATGAATTAATTGGAGAACAAAGGAACGCTATAGCTAAATACTTTAAATCCATAATTTATTGGTCATAGGCTTGAAATACAATGTTGAACTTGTATTAAAATAATGATATAGTATACGCTAGACAATCAAAACATTACTCAATAATGTTTTGATTGTCTAGCGTATTTGATTTCCCAATTATAAATCCCTATGTTCACTGAATACTGGTTTTACTGTTTATTCGAATATAAATGACTATTGACGCAAGATTTTATGTGATTAATTCCCTGAATTTCAGCAATGTATGAAAGCCGTCGACAGTACCCTATTTACATTTTGTATCATTGGAAGTACAATTTCAATAACAAAAAATATAAAGGAGAAAGCCATTCCCAAAGGCAAAATTAGAAATATAGCCCTAAGATTGAAAACGCTTAAGGGAACCCTGTCGTTGTCAGATGATTGAGTTTGCGTCACTAAAGACTGATGCAGCGAAGAGTTCTGTTCTCCCTTAAGTCTCTGAATACCTTCTTTCTTGGCCTTGCTATATTCCTCCGTAAGCCATTTTTTGACAAGTCCAGTCTCAAACACCGCCTCAGTGATTCTGGAGTAGCCGTCTGCATAAAAAGAATCCTTTTGGAAAGCCAAAGTCAGAAATTGCGTTCTGGGAGATGATCTTGAAAAGACGAGAGGGTCAAATCGGATGTTCGTTGTCAAGGAACTAGCCGTTTGGTACAACAATAGACAGCTCCACGCATGACACGTGACATGTTCACTTGTGTACACATCTCGCAGACACTTATCCACATCATCCGAGTATTTCAATTTGTTTCTAATTGTTTTCAGTGCTGGCATTGGACTTTCCTGAATAATTGCTTTTTCCACGGTTCCAGAAACGAAAAGAGTGGCGTCATATTCTGGTCGTTCTGCGAGTTCTTCGTATGTGTCCGGAATAGGAATTGGAGTGGGAAAGGACAAACGCTGCCTTAGAGTAGATTTGTAACCCGTGCTCATCCAGGCAGCCCAAAAGCCAAATTAGAGACAGATAACGGGCACCTTTGGGTATGTTCACCAAACCCTGCTCGGTCGCCATTGCAAAAGGAAGGAAAAGTCCCGATTCCCACACAATGTACTTCAATTTTCTTCCGTGAGTGAAATGCATGACAAAGAATTGAACGGCCCCCAGAGTAACATAGGTGACAATAGTCCAAATCCAAACAGGGGTGGAGAAAGGCAATAGAAATGCGTACCATTCTAATTTCCTCTTCGGTTGTCCCGTTGCAAACATCAGGTTTATCTCGTCAATAACAGTACCGAAATCGACCCCGTAATACCAAATGTACTCGAAACTGATGCAAATGTCCAGGTCGTAACCAAGCTCTGGGTAAAATACCTTTGCGTACATTCCTGTCCATGTTCCATTCGGATGTAATTCTCCATAGCTCCAATCGTGTGAAAATTCGTAAGTGTAATTAAATTTTGTCCCAGCTGTACGAACAATATTTACGTGACTTCCACTGTAAGGGTACCCTCCGATTTTTGTGTTTTTGTTTTTATACATCATTGGGGGGAATCCTGTACCGGCGATTTTCAAATGACGTCCGGAGAGATTTCTTCCCATTTTTCTTATTTTTGGCAAACTTGCAACAGAATCCATTTGAATCATTTCTCCTTTGTTGTGTATTAGTGGGTCAGCCCAAATTTTTCCTTTTTCTAAATCCAATCCGAATTTTGTTTGAAAACCTTTCGTTATTTCGTGTGAGGTGATTTGCAGTAGGATTTTAGTATTTTCTGAAATAATAATTAACTTGTCATATCGACGATTTACGGTCTCCTTGAAACTTCTTATCTTATTTTCTATATCGTCATAATTATTCAAAAATACGATTGTGACGTATCTGAATATTTCATGAACGCCTATTTGTCTTCCTGTAGAAATAACTCTAGGATCAGGACTTTTCCAAAAAGGTTATCGGTTTCCGTATATTAACGGGATTTTATTTTCTGACAAAAACCTATTTTCTAAAATGGATTTATAAATGGAGGATGAACTCACTCGCAAAGTTTCAGAAAATGAATGACCCGCAAAATTGTGGTTAATTAAACCTTCTAGTTTTTCTAAGAGCCTAATAATTTCTAAAGACTCTGAGGAGGTCAAAAGAACGAAAGAAATATAAAAAATATCAATAATTTTGCCCTTCATAGTACAACTTTTTGCTATAATGAAATTTTTGAAATATTACATAAATAAACTGAGCAGCCGTGGATGTGAATTCGAGTTTATGTAATTGTGTTCTGCTAAAATTGGTTAATGTCAAGGATAACCTTATATAGTACTTTACAGGTATGCAGTATAAATCCCTTTGCATTTATTAAATATCACTTTGAATGTTGCAGCGCAGCTGAAT
The DNA here is from genome assembly GCA_020352615.2 of Yoshiicerus persimilis. Taxonomy (NCBI): domain Eukaryota; kingdom Metazoa; phylum Arthropoda; class Collembola; order Entomobryomorpha; family Tomoceridae; genus Yoshiicerus; species Yoshiicerus persimilis. Next base: position 89,390,819 of record CM036940.2, read on the forward strand.
AAATTTTTAAACAATGAATTATACCTATAAAGGGACGAATTAGTGCCTATCATTTAGTTTCCTTTTCTATCAGGACAACTTCTGCGATTAGTTAAACAATTAATGAACTGAAATAGTAGTTGGATTATATGTCTAGTCATGAAAGGACAATTACTCAACTGGACATAACTGGAATCTTTGAATACGTCAAGAGTACATCGGTTGACGTCCAATATTTATATATAATTACTTTTAAGCAATTAGTAGACCACAGTTGTGTTCGGTGAAAATTACCGGAAAGTAAAACAGAACTGACTCTCCTGCGTTAATGAAACTTAAATGTAATATAAATCACTTAATATACGCACAGAATCAAGTTATTATATTTTAGGCAAAACTATAATAATGATTTAATTTTAATTACGTCGTCAAATCCATTGTTTCTAAATAATAATTACGCATCGGTGTAATTATAAAATTGTAGTTAATTTAAAAATTCAGTATATATTAAATGTATTTGCTACACACTACAAAGATTAACTCTTTAAGTCAAATTAATTAGTTGAAAAACAACAGAGTGCTAAAACTAAATATTTTAAGTTGACAATTAATGCATATTATGCATAACTATACATAGACACACTATATATTTTGACTGTCAAGAATTATACAATTAATGCCTTCAAATAATTGTCTCCACTACATACTCCCTGCGAAGTACTTTTGTTACCGACAGTATATTTCATTAATTCATTCAATGTCAGCAATGTATGAAAGCCGTCGACCGTACCCTAACTATATTTTGTACCATTGGTAGCACAATTTCAATAACAAAAAACAGTAAAGAGAAAGCCATTCCCAAAGGCAAAATTAAAAATATAGCCCTAAGATTGAAAACGCTTAATGGAACCCTGTCATTGTCAGATGATTGTGTTTGTGTTACTAAAGACCGATGTAGCTGCGAGTTTTGTTCTCCCTTAAGTCTCTGAATACCTTCCTTCTTGGCTTTGTTATATTCCTCCGTAAGCCATTTTTTAACCAGGCCAGTCTCAAAGACGGCCTCAGTGATTCTGGAGTAGCCATCTGCATAAATAGAATCCTTTTGGAAAGCCAAAGTCAAAAATTGAGTTCGAGGAGATGATCTTGAAAAGACGAGAGGGTCAAATCGGATGTTCGTTGTCAATGAACTAGCCGTTTGATATAAAAGCAGGCAACTCCAACCGTGACACGTTCCATGTTCACTAGAGTAGACATCTCGCAGACACTTGTCCAAATCATCCGAGTATTTCAAATTGGTTCGAATTGTTTTCAATGCTGGCATGGGACTTTCCTGAATAATTGCTTTTTCTACGGTTCCAGAAGCAAATAGAGTGGAGTCATATTCTGGTCGTTCTGCGAGTTCCTCGTAGGTATCTGGAATAGGGAAAGGGGTAGGGAATGACAAACGCTGCCTTAGTGTTGATTTGTAACCCGTACTCAAAACCAAGCAACCCAAGAGCCAAATGAGGGACAAATAACGAGCCCCTTTGGGTATATTTACTAAACCCTGCTCGGTTGCCATTGCGAAAGGAAGGAAAAGTCCCGATTCCCATACAATGTATTTCAATTTCCTTCCATGGGTGAAATACATAACAAAAAATTGGACGATCCCCAGAACCACGTAGGTGACAACTGTCCAAATCCAAACGTGGGTAGAGAAAGGCAGTAGAAATGCATACCATTCTAAATTCCTCTTCGGGTGCCCTGTGGCGAACATCAGATTTATCTCATCAATGACCGTACCCGAATCGACCCCGTAAGACCAAATGTAGTCATTGGCAATGCAAATATCCATGTCGTAACCCTCTTCTGGGTAAAATATTTTTGCGTACATTCCAGTCCAAGTTCCATTCGGATGCAATTCTCCATAGTTCCAATCGTGTGAAAATTCGTATGTGTAATTAAATTTGGTACCAGCTGTACGAACAATATTTACGTGACTTCCACTGTAAGGGTATTCTCCGTTTTTTGTGTTTTTGTTTTTATACATCATCGGCGGGAATTCGGTGCCAGCGATTTTTAAGTGACGCCCATGAAGATTTCCTCCCATTTTTCTTATTTCTGGTAAATTTTCAACGGAGCCCACTTGAAACATTTTTCCTTCGTTGTGTATTAATGGGTCAGCCCAAATTTATCCTCTTTCTAAATCCAATCCGAATTTTGTTTGAAGGCTTTTCGTTATTTCGTGGGACATGATTTGCTGCAGGATGTCTGTACTTTCTGAAATAACAATCACTTTGTCGTGTCGACGATTCACGGTCTCCTTGAAACTTCTTATCGTATTTTCTATATCGTCAGAGTTGCCCACAAAAGCAATTGTGACGTATCTGAATATTTCTTGAGCACCTATTTGTCTTCCTGTAGAAATAGCTCTGGAATCAGGGCTTGTCCACAATGGTTTACGGTTTCCGTATATCAATGGGATGCTATTTTTTGACAAGAAACTATTTTCTAAAATAGATTTATAAGCGCAGGGTGAACTCACTCGTAAAGTTTCAGAAAATGAATAACTTGGAAAAAAATGGTTAATTAAATCTTCAAGTATTTTTAGGAGGTCAGTAATTTCCGAAGACTCTGAAATGTTCAAAAGTACGAAATAAATAAAGAAATTAGCAATAAATTTGCACTTCATAGTTCTCTTTCTACCAAGATGAAATCGTTGAGATATTGCATAAATAAATTGAGCACCCGTGAATTAGAATATGAGCTTATGAATGTACGTTCTGCCAGAAGTGTCTGGTTCCAGGGATCGTCGTACGTTTTTAGTACAAATCTTGCTGCATTTATTAAACATCACTTTCGATGTTGCAGAATAATTTGTAAACAATGAATTATAGGAACGAATTAGTGACTATAATTTAGGTGCCTTTCCGATGCCGATAAATTTTGCTGTTTGAGGGCTGGAGAAAAGTTGAAAATAATTTTGGTGGCAAGGGTTAATGAAGAATAATAATAATGAAGAAAAAGAGAGTGTACCTAGTTTACTGATTTGCAAACAGCTATGAGAATGAAAAGTGACAGTTAGTGTAATTAATGTTTTATTTAGTACTTATTTATTTCGTCAAACCAGTAGAGTGGCCGTCCATCTAAAAGTTAGGGAACTATCGAAGGAAGTGTTGATTCAGAGTAAATTAGCATTTCACATAAATTATAATTAGTCATGCAATAAATGATTCACACAGAGAAATAAAGATTATTACAATTAGAACATAAAAAGCATTATATGCAATTAATCATGGTTGAGACACCAGGTCCCGGCTTCATAAGGACACATTCAATAAATACAGAAATACAGCATACATACAAGGAGTCAGAAATACTTTACAAAAAATCTGCTTGCAACCATGAAAAAAAATCTGCTTGCAACCATGTAAATATCTGATTTATTTTTTCCATACTACGTAACAAACATAAACGTCAGCAAATGTACCTCACACGACTATTTGTAAACTGGATTAACATGACTGGTTTAGTAAGCTAGGGCACCAACAACAATATAATACCAAAACAAATAAGTAATACATAACCATAAATACCATTTTGACTACTGAACATCTGCAAGTAGTTAAATAAGTAAAGTACCGAAATAGTGGCATTTTATGGCTATTCAATAAGAACGAAAATTATTTAACCGGACTTAACTGGAATCTTTGAATGTAATGTCAATAGTACATCGGTAGATGTTTAATATGAAAACACACGTATATAACCTAGTCTTTAACTACTGAACATCTGAAAGTAGTTAAATAATTAATGTACTGAAATAGAGGGATTTTGTCTATTCAATAAGAGCGGAGAACTATTTAACCGGACTTAACTGGAATCTTAGAATGCAATGTCAACAGTACATAGGTAGATGCATAATACGAATAAACCCATTAACACTGGTTATAACAAAAGGTCGCGTCGTGAGTGTCGTGTGCGGTGAGTGTGTGATTTCGGGTTGCTGTTCAGGGGAAGAAAAATTCAGCTTTTTGGCTTATACCTTTGTCGACTTTTAACTGAAAAACCCGCTCGCAAAATAAGGGAACGCCAGCTTTTTGGTTTTTTGCTCTGACGTTAATAAGTAATTGCCAATAAGACTACTACTACACTGAAATGCAATCCTATTGGTATTGTTCAAGAAGAGTTCAGACATAATCCAACTTTACAATTAATAAATTAAAATGTATAATTACTATTAGTGTCAATAACGATGAAAATGTATAAATTTTTTAATGTAGGAATGTACAGTGGATATCAGTTTGTGTATCAAAGAGAAAAAGCCCAAAAATCTGGCTTTTTGCCTTTTTGATGCTAAATCCGAGCTTTTCCTTCCTTGTTGCGGTTTTCAGTTTTAACGCGAACGCAAATACAGACATACAAATCGGGTACTCTTATAAAGAGCCTCAAGGCCGACTCTAAATAATGACTAAAATTGTATTCTGTCAAATTAATGAAAAAACATAGCTGATTGTACTGTGTTTGAAACTTGAATATATTACAGGTAAGTCAATTAAAACACACAGGGTCGCTGTAAATGAGATACCATGTGTCCCAGAAAAGTATCCTCATTTACATAAAAAATAATCAATAGGTAAAAATGTCTAGACATAATTCTTTGTAAGGTTAAAAGCCGCAATGGTGTTAATTTTTTGCAGCCCCGTAGATCCTCTGACCTGGATGACCTTGGTGACTTCTCATTGCATTGGATGAACAATAAATTGGTAGTTTTGAGCATACATAGCAATAAAATTTGTACATTGTTCTCGAAATAAATGGCATTATTAAACATTCATTTTCCACTATCTATAACCAGTCCAAACCAATTTTATTGCTTAAAACATTTCCAATATATCGATGGTCGAAGCAAACTGTGAAGTTGATTACACTCAAATTAAGTCGGCAATTACTTACATACTCCGGTTATTATTTGGCGTCTCGTCAATCAAACATTGAATTAAATATTTAAAGGTTGCGTCCAGTGAAACCAAAGTACATACTACTCATGTTTAAAAAACGGCGAACCCTTAGGCAGTAAATTTACTTTTAATTTGTTTGATGAATACTTTTAAAACCATTTTGAACCAGGTAAAGGATGGTCATTATCATTCCATGTATGTATAATGCGTACTATAAGAAAGTCAACCATCTTTGGTTGGTTACTATATTTAAACAATATTGAACTACAATATTTTACTATAATTTATATATTTGCAAACGTGCAATTGAAATGTATTGCAGTACAATTTGTAAATACGTCTTAATAATCATATTCCATCTTCATTATATTCCGTGGGTTCTCATCCGTGTGCAGTTTTAAACCAAAAGTGTTTTGTTTTGTCTCCCTGTTAAGTAGGAACTTCTTTGTAATAAAATCCACTTAATCCAAATTAAATATTTATGACATTATCTCAATCGATTTATATCATCGTGGCTGTTATCCCGTGTATAAAATGTTGCTAATGCAGTTAATCAAGAATTTGGCATTGTTTTCTGACTGCATTTGTGCGATGCATTTATATAAACTGCAAAAGCAATATCATTGTCAAAAGAGAAAACACTATTACTATATTTGGGTTGACAAGGTAGGCTTTATTTAGGGTTTGTATGTTAAACTGTTGGTGCTCTGATTCTCTGCTTATCAGTAACTTTGATCAGAAAAATATAAATAGTTATCTATAAATGGTTCATTATTGTTCCATGTTCAACAATGCACCGTCATTTATACTCTGGTGTGTAAACCATAACTAAACCTTTAAATTATAATAATTTGATAATCAAATTACTTGGAAAACAATATCTGACATTTCAGAAAACTGCGGATATAATAGCATTTCGGCATTTCATTGCCAATTAGTAAAACTCTTGTCAACATCAGGAATATTGGCAAAATTTAATCCATATTAATAATGTAGCTAGCAATAGAGTAATCTTAATGTATGAAATTAAAGCGAGCAAAATATCATTGTTACATACAATAAAATATTTGGTATGAAAGCGTTTACTATTTTAAAGTTCATTGTTTTGTAATACAAAGTATCTGTGTGTGTTGCTCGGCGAATTGAATAAACATTAATGTTAAGTAAGTAACAACATTGTTAACCGATAATGTGATTTTGACGTCACAAATTTTTGTTTGTTTTGATTCCAAGAAAACGAAGAACCGGTCACAAAAAACGGAATGTTGACATATAATCCAAACAAGTGTATATGATTGAATTCTAATTTACGAAATATTTTATGGAATAATTTGGAACAAATGAATGCCCACGTTCTTAAAAATAACGCACGCATTTTTGGCCAGCTCAACACTACACTTAAAAATACATCTGCGACATTATAGTGGACAATAATCTTTCACTGTCGAATGCACTTGCCAGTGATTTCATTGATTAACGAAAACCCTTATTAGAGTAGCAAATGTTTACTTAGCTATGGTATTGTGCTGTCTTTACTTGTCTCTTAACGTAGAGGTGAAGGGATTTCTCAATTACTTGCGTATATGTAATTATGTTATTAATTATAGTTTCAATAGTTTATTTGGGCAACCCATCATCTACATTTCTGAATAAAGTTATGCAAGCATTAAACAGCACGATGTGAAATGTTCCAGGCCTTCCATTCTAAGAAGACATGCATTTATATCGCTAGCTACTTGTGTATAGATTGTACATATGTAAACAAGTATTACACAATAAGATGTGCTATTATCACAGTAGTGGGCAATTATGAATTCTCGAAGTAAATTTGAAAACTAAATATTTAAGCAAACCATTATTTTGAGTTCCATTTCATAAAATCTAGCATTTAACTTTAAAGGTTTGCTGTTTGCTCAATACCGTTAAATTATTAGGCAATTAATGATTAAAATCATGGCATGTTTTAACTTTAACCATGCAACTTGTGTAATTGTCTTTGCTACTAATATGTTGCCGGGGTTCCAAATGTGAAAACGTATGGTAATAGTTAAAAGGTTAGGTTAGGTTATTAAAAGGTTTTTTATGAGTTGCCTCATTTAGTAATTCAAGGCTAACGAAATTTAAGTAAGTTACGTAATAGTTTGTGAAATCCATTTCTGTGTTATTTTATTTATGTGATGTAGAATTTTTACCTATGTAAACTCAGAGCTATTTAAACGCAATAAGAAGTGTCGTCACATCAGAAAGTATTTGTCCGTAGAACTCCAAAATTCGATCATGCTTAACATTCGTGATTGGAGCTATCCTAATACCAAATGGCTTCAGTGATTTATACCGTTTTTGATTAATTAATGTCCCACTATTTGTCCTGGTGGTTATAGAATTAAGAATTGCTCTCAGTGACTTGGAAGAATATTTCCACATCGACGCACAGCAGATTAAAAAGGTTGTCATAAACGAAAACGCTGCAAAGCCTGAGATAGGGAGAGCAACAAATTCAATGAAGTCAAGACGGTCGTGGAATCTGATTGCACCAAAGCTGTTCAGAATTGTGCATAAATACGCAATGATGGTTCCAACAGGAAATAGGGCGGAATGGACACTCTCGCGGAATAAAATATTCAATATTCGGGTTCGGTTGTACACAGCAATTTGGTATTCAAAATCGTTTCTTCGACATCTGGAATAATAAATTAATTGAACTCATGTAGTGTCATCTAATAAGTAGTCATTTTAAGTGATTTCGGTAATCAAGTCAATAGATTTAGTTAACTGTGCAATGATTACCTTAGTTGGTGGATCCAATAAAAAATTCGTAGCAAAGCAATCAAGATGTACGTGTAGAATACACAAGTCCAATAGAGAGAACAAAGTACTACGACGATCTGTGAGATTCGTACTCCAACATTTAATGTCCAGTGCAGTGGGAAGGTCTCCAACGGGTAATTGTTTTGCAGAACAAGTGTAAAATATAGAAGTCCGGGTGCAGCAAAGAGATAATTAATTGGGATGGAAAACTTTGCTAACAAGACTTCCAATTTGATGTACAGAGACACATTTGTCTGGAATCCTTTAGTTGGAGAACCTTGAAAATAGAGAATAAACTAATTCGCATCATAGAAATGGTATACATATAATTGGTTAGCGTTTACCAATAGATTCTATCAATATTTAAAAAATTATTATTCACGAAGAAGTTTACACAAAGAAAAAATTGACGATTAATAGACAGCCAACATTGGAATTTTTTTATAATTTACTCCATGAAATACTATATTGTATTAAATACAGAGGATTTTAAAATGCTTGTTACATTGAAAAACTTAAGTTGGTGGGAATTTATGACTGGCAATTTCAATTTCAATTTCGATTGAACCCCATGAGGGCTTCAGAAAAAGATTGAAATACCTACGTCATGGGCTTAAAAAATATACCAGCAGAGAGAATTCTCTGTTTATAATAAATATTGGTATTGCGACATTAACTCAAAGAAACCCCCAGTAACCCCAGTAACCAAAATTCTACTTTCCTTGCCCTCTTCCAATACAAAAGTGCAATCACAAGGTCATGTAAGTTGTAAACAATGAGTGTCTTTATTTACTAATTAAAATTCATTTCTACGTGCATTATTAACAGTACAGCTTGAATATACAATATTTCTTACCTTTATTGAAAAAGTTGATTTCAGTTTGTAAATAATTCAGAATCGTCTGGACATATAATCCTCTTCTTGAAATACTAAATATGAACATCACATATATAATGTGCAGAATAAAAGTAACAGTACCCATCGTCAATGAAGAAATATCAAGTGAATTTATTTCATTCTGTTGAAGGGATTGCAGAAGTAGGAATGCTGTTTGGAAAGCAAAAATCACATTAAGAATTCCTAACAATTTTAACCGATAATGTGATTTTGATTTTGAGGCCACAAATTTATTTCCGGTTTGATCCCACGAAAACGAAGAACCGCACACAAAAGATGCAATTTTGACGTATATTCCAAGCAAGTGAAAATGATTATAATTTACTATAGAAATTTCTTTAAGGAATACTTTGGAATGGATAAGTGTTTTTGCTCTGAAAAAGAATTCAATCATTTTGGTTTGCATTCCGAAAGAATGACAAAGGTATAATATAGTAACCAAACAATGTACACAAAACTCTTTTATTTGACTTTAACCGGTGCATTAATGGATATAAAAAGTATCCGCGGCAGTAAATGGTGGATATATATGCCTACTTCCAAAATATAGATATACATAACTAAAACACTTGAGAGTTAGATTAACAAAAACCTCATTAGGTGGTCGTTACTTATTTACCGGTTCTTCGCAAAAATAATTTGCCTAAATTGGCAAATTATGTTACAATGCCAAGTTAGGGTTTCTCGCAGTAACTTTAAATACTTTCTATTGAAGCAAACAATTGAGGGTGCTCAATATTGTAAAATTTAGTATTCAACTTTCATAGCCTCTCTGTTTGCCATTATTATGCCGTTCAATTATTAGTCAATTAATGATTTAAATCATGGAATGTTTTACCTTTAACTATGTAATGTGTCCACATTGTCGTTGATTGTAAATCGTGGGCTCCAAATTGCACTAAAACATTGGTCGTGTCGTAAACAAGTAATATTTTGAAATAAAACATTTCTATAAGTGTTTAATTAGTTAATTCAAGGCTAACCAAATAGTTGGAATACTTAATGACTTCTGAAGGTTTTTCTTAGTTTTTTATAAATATTTATTTAGCTTTACTATTTGTACTATATGTGCTTTTAACATATAAACAACATACAGAGTTGAATGTTTGTCTGAAATAGGAGTAAATTGGAAGTTTAGTAATTGTAAGCTGTAAATGCAAATAAAGTGACTTGATAAACAAAATTGAATATTGAATAGCATCATATAAACAAGACTTTCAACGATGTTAAAGGCAGTGTACGCCAACGTGCGCACGAAATTGTTTTCATGCACCCACCTGCACAAAATGCACAAAATGCACGAAATGCATGAAATGCACATAATGCACGAATAGGGTACAGTATAGAGATATTGCTATATTTTTAATGGACGAGTGTAGACTTTGCTGTAAAATCAGTTTCTTTTTATCACTGCAATGATATTTCCGTACATCGAAAACACTTCCGTATAAAATTTGACACCAAATCGCCATATATCCAATATCTGCCGATAGCTAATTACATTCGTTTATTTTCCATAGTGTGGGTATAATAATAGACTGCTATATTGTCATTTGTATGCTAAGAATAATATTCTCATGGCATAGTCTTTTATTTTATGAATTTAGGACTTACTGCTTTGGGTAAAATAGTTTACGGGTAAGAAATTGTTTATTTGCAAAACAGGAAAGCAAAATAGGAAGAGTGTAAAGGTATTCAAACTACACTTTGTGTGGTGTTCACCCAATTGTCAATATTTTGGCAATTTGCAAGGCAAAACGTTTGTATTTGTTGTAAATTGATTATGACTGATTGTAATTAGTAAAAATTTGCCAGAAAATTGTATTATTAAATAGTTCAGGAAGTGATAAAAAAGAATGTTTTAATTTCATGCATTTCGTGCATTTTGTGCACTGCACACGACCCTTTTTATGCATGCACTATGCATTTCATGCAGTGCACAAAATGCATGCATGCACTGCATGGGAGTACCCTGGTTAAAGGACACTTTTTTTCACATCGTTAGAATAGTTTGATAATTTCATTTTTCTCTCAACCTAAATCACAGAGAAAATTTGTGTCCTGACTAATGTAGTAACTACTTCTGAATAGAAATTAATGTAAAAAATAATAAATTAAACTGACTATGCGTCTTACATTCGCAGAATTGCAGCGCCTAAGAAAAGCAATTGCCAAATACATTCTTTTACTCTACAGAAATTGTCTTATACTAAACTCCATTAATTTTACATTTCGGTTGTAAAGTTCTATTATTTTTATACATTTTGTCAAAAAATTTGGGGTTTGAAAAATAATTGACATTATTCTACTCCTTATTTTATTGGACGTGTACTCGCGAGAAATGTCCTTCGCGTTTCACATTTATGATCATTCGCTACTACTAATATTAGGTACTTAAACTTTTCAATTGCTAGTTTTAAAGACCGTGTGTGATGAATGTGATTGAAATAAGGTGATGCTACAATGCCAAATATATATTTTATTTTATTTCACATCTATTAAACTGCTGATTTAAAACTTGTGCTTGTATATTTGGCCTTATAAACTAAATCCACCCATGTAAAGATCTTGAATTATTTCAAAATATTCTCACATATTTTAAGAAGACTTGGTCAGTTCCCTGCACAAGGCATCTTAATTAGTAAAGCATCCTTCCGTAAAGTAACGCGTTCTTCCAAAAATTATCTCAATCCGAGACTACTTAAAAGCAATAAGAAGCGTCGTAAGATGTGAAAGAAATTCTCCATAGAATTCCAAAATTCTGTCATGCTTAACATTTCTGATGGGAGCTATTCTGATACCAAATGGTTTAAGTGACTGATAAACCTTTTGACTTACTAATGTGCAACTACCTTCACCATTGGTTATAGAACTAAAAATGGTTCCCAGCGTTTTGGAAGAATGTTTCCACACTGACGCACATCCGATCAATAACAATGCCAAAACCAAAAAAACTGCAAGGCTTAAGATTGGGAGAGTAAGAAATGCCAGAAAGTTGAGACGTTCGTAAAATCTGATTGAACCAAAGCAGCAGAGTACTGAAACCAAATACAAAGTAAGGAAATCAAATGAAAATAACACTGGATGGACACTCTCACGAAATAAAATATTCAGTATCCAGATGCGGTTGTAGACACCAACTTGAGTTTCAAAATTGTACTTTTGGCATCTGTAATTAAGAAGTACATTTATGATGAACTAAATAAGCTGACAGCAATAATATTAAGCTATCTAAAAGAATCAGCCAGTTATACTATAAAGAGTTACCTTATTTGGTCCATCCAATAAAATACCCGAAGCAGTACAATTAAGATGTACAAGTATACCACCAAACTTATATAAAGTGAACAGTGGACTACGACGATATTTGAGACCCGTGCTCCAAATTGCAAGCTCCATCGCAATGAGAACCTTTCAAACATGTTATTATTTTGCAGAACAAGTCCAAAATAGGTGGCCCCAGGTGCAGCATAGAGATAACCAATTGGAATGCAAAACTTTATTATCCAAACTTCCAATTTGGTGTAAATAGACTTCTTCGTAATACCTCCACCTTTTTCAGCACCTTTAGAATTAAGAAAAACGTACAAAGTCAATGCTTGCAAGGAAAATATTAAAACCTTTACCAGGTGAACAGAGCGCATTTGTATCTCAAGAACTTTTGAACACAATTAATTTTTAAATCCTAAAAATAAAATTTTCAAATTCTTTAATAAATATGCAGCGATTTGGAAAAGCAAAATTTGCATACATCCCATTTTGCAAAACGCAACTAGAATTGTTGAAATTCATACATAAATAAAAGTATGGCGATGTAAAGTTACAGTTTCAAATTAAATAATCACAATGGTTGTTGATCCCTTCAGTCATGCAAAAGTTCTGACCATTGCAGAATTTCAAGTGTTCATTCTAAATAAACTGATTTTCATTAAATTTTTGGCGTGCAGTATAAAGAGACCGTATGTAATAAAAATCAGTGTTAAATAAGCATTACATTTTTAAAATTTAATGTGATTTTTAGAATAGTATTAGTGTAAAATATTTCAAACTTGCCGTCTGCGAAGAAAATTGAATCATTGTACAAATAGTTCAAGATTGCTTGGACTTCATTTCCCCTTTTTGAAATGGTAAATATATCAAGCAAATACATTATATGACCAATCAAAAATGCAATGCCCACCGTAAATGAGTAAATTTCGAATGTACTTGTATCACTACGTTGGATAAACTGTAGAAGTTGGTATGCTTTCTGTAGGGCAAATATCGTGTTGAAAATGCCTATTACTTTCAAACGATGATGTGATTTTGACATCACAAATTTATTTGTAGAATGATCCCAAGTAAACGGAAAACCACAAACAAAAGACGCAATGTTGACATACAATCCAAGCCAGTGAAAATGATGGAATTTTAATGTAGAAAATATTTTACGCACACGGAGCTTAAAATATTGTAACTCGTGATGTATTTCTGTCCATGCTCTGAAAGCCATTTTTAATTTAGACGCTAAAGACTGTGTGATGGTAATGTACACTCATTTAGAAAGATTTACAAAATAAAATGACAAGTCGGACATCGGAGTACTGTTTTATAGGCCTTAGTAATGATGTTTCTTAAAATAGTACTTACTGTAATTTTTCTGCTGTGAATACAGAATTATAAACGCTTCGTGGACGTAAAAGCAATCAAATGATAAATATGAAAGATATTAAGCACAGAAACTTGGCCTAATGACAGGATATCTGTCTGTCAGAATGCCATTTATTACGAAATGCGTACACTTAATGCTTCTTGGACAGCCTTTTTAATTATTGATACTCCCACATATTCAAACCTTAATAGATGTTAATGGATAAGAACTCTAAAAGTAATGCGGAGGGCTTAACTTTATTTTTTCATGCAAACTTTCACTACTGGATTGTCGTATGTAAACAATATCTATACTCCCTGATAAGAACATTTTGTTAATAGAAACACTACATAATGTGGTATTGCGGTCTCACTAATCCGCACACCCCTGCACACCCCGCACACCCCGCACACCACGTCCAGGGTGAATAAAATCTTTTACTACCACGTTTTCTGGGGTGTGCTAACGTATTCTGGGGTGTGCCAACGTATTCTGGGGTGTGCCAACGTATTCTGGGGTGTGCCAACGTATTCTGGGGTGTGCCAACGTATTCTGGGGTGTGCCAACGTATTCTGGGGTGTGCCAACGTATTCTGGGGTGTGCCAACATATTCTGGGGTGTGCCAACGTATTCTGGGGTGTGCCAACGTATTCTGGGGTGTGCCAACGTATTTTGGGGTGTGCCAACGTATTCTGGGGTGTGCCAACGTATTCTGGGGTGTGCCAACGTATTCTGGGGTGTGCCATGTAAATCTGGGGTGTGCCATGTAAATCTGGGGTGTGCCATGTAAATCTGGGGTGTGCCATGTAAATCTGGGGTGTGCCATGTAAATCTGGGGTGTGCCATGTAAATCTGGGGTGTGCCATGTAAATCTGGGGTGTGCCATGTAAATCTGGGGTGTGCCATGTAAATCTGGGGTGTGCCATGTAAATCTGGGGTGTGCCATGTAAATCTGGGGTGTGCCATGTAAATCTGGGGTGTGCCATGTAAATCTGGGGTGTGCCATGTAAATCTGGGGTGTGCCATGTAAATTTGGGGTGTGCATGTAAATCAAGGGTGTGCCATGTAAATCAAGGGTGTGCCATGTAAATCTGGGGTGTACCATGTAAATCTGGGGTGTGCCATGTAAATCTGGGGTGTTCCATGTAAATCAAGGGTGTGCCATGTAAATCTGGGGTGTGCCATGTAAATTTGGGGTGTGCCATGTAAATTTGGGGTGTGCCATGTAAATCAAGGGTGTGCCATGTAAATCTGGGGTGTACCATGTAAATCAGGGGTGTGCCATGTAAATCAAGGGTGTGCCATGTAAATCTGGGGTGTACCATGTAAATCTGGGGTGTGCCATGTAAATCAAGGGTGTGCCATGTAAATCTGGGGTGTACCATGTAAATCTGGGGTGTGCCTTGTAAATTTGGGGCGTGACATGTAAATCTAGGGTGTGCCATGTATATCTGGGGTGTGCCAATATATTCTATATTATTGAGTATTGTCAGATACTTTATGGAAATGGCCTTGCCGTCTGTCCGTCTTTCTGTCCACTCGCGAACGGATTGCCGCAATGACTTCTAACTTGGAGCAAATCAACCTCCCTGTGTCAAGTTCATTTGGATCGTGTCCGGTTGACTGGCTCACGGACAACTGGCACACGGCTAACCGGCACACGGCCAACTGGCACACGGGCAACTGGCACACGGACAACTGCCACACGGACAACTGGCACACAGACAAGTGGCACATAATGGGCGGAGCCTATTTTTAGTCCAACACCAATCAGAGACGTTGAATCGTGCTGATAATAAAAGTAGGCGAGGTTGTTGTACAGCGTGGTCCAAAACTAAGGTGTATAGCTGTTCCGGAAGAACTGGAAGTAGCACAACAAAACTGTTTACACCATTCGAAAGCCAGTACAAAGTTATATTGAAATATCTAATTTGATTAAAATCGGTTGAAGGTAAGTGGGTCAAATAATTCGGTGAAAAAAAAGTACAAAAATATGCCCGGTTTTTGGGGATTCGAATTTTTCCCGGCCGAAAAAATTATTTTTTTGAAATAATATTTTCCCAGCTGCAATCCATGTTGTATGAGTGATTTTTCCTGAATTTTTCATAACAATCGAACAAGGTTGAATTTTCAACTTTTTTGGAATTTTATGGAAATCTCATAAATCTTAATGCAAATTCCAAAAAAGTTGAAAATTCAACCTTGTTCTATTGTTATGAAAAATTCAGGAAAAATCACTGATACAACTTGGATTGCAGATGTGAAAATATTATTTCAAAAAAATAATTTTTTCGGCCGGGAAAAATTCGAATCCCCGAAAACCGGGCATATTTTTGTACTTTTTCTTTTCACCGAATTATTTGACCCACTTACCTTCAACCGATTTTAATCAAATTAGATATTTCAATGTAACTTTGCACTGGCTTTCGAATGGTGTAAACAGTTTTGTTGTGCTATTTCCAGTTCTTCCGGAACAGCTATACACCTTAGTTGTGGACCACGGTGTATGATGGGCGGCGGTTTCGATTATAACCTCCGTCCATTATGTGCAATTTGCTCGTTTGCCAGTTGTCCGTGTGCCAATTAGCCTGGTGCCAGTTGTCCTAAAATCGAGTTGGAATATAGGTCCATCAGTCAACCGGTTCCAGAAACAAAGTCATTAACTTTGGAGCTTACAGGTTAAATAATTTTACGAAACTCACATATTGTGTATGCAGTTATCGTAACCGCAAAAAAATACAAAGCGCATGCTTTATATTTACTACACAGCATTACACTTTTATAATACACTATACTATCACAACCAAGAAAGCATCACCTCACAACCACACAACGTCCGTTTACAACCAAACGACATCACCACATAACATCACCACAAAACATCATCTCATAATTACAAAACGTCATCTGACAACAACACAACATCATCTGACAACAACACAACACCATCTCACAACAACACAACACCATCTCACAACAACACAACATCATCTCACAACTACACAACATCATCTCACAACAACACAACACCATCTCACAACAACACAACATCATCTCACAACTACACAACATCATCTCACAATTACACTGCATCACCTCAACATCAATTCACAACTACACATCACCTCAACATCAATTCACAACTACACTACATCACCTCAACATCAATTCACAACTACACTACATCACCTCAACATCAATTCACAACTACACTACATCACCTCAACATCAATTCACAACTACACTACATCACCACATATGTGGTTTTATTCAGTGCAATTTATGAGAACATTCCCCAGAACATTGGCACACAACCAAAGTAAATTAACACAACCAAAGTACATTAGCTAATGTACCTCAATGTACATTAGCACACCTCAATGTGCATTAGCACACCTCAATGTACATTAGCACACCTCAATGTGCATTAGCACACCTCAATGTGCATTAGCACACCTCAATGTACATTCGCACACCTCAATGTACATTAGCACACCTCAATGTGCATTAGCACACCTCAATGTACATTAGCACACCAATGATTTACATGGCACACCACAGATTTACATGGCACACCCCAGATTTACATGGCACACCCCAGATTTACATGGCACACCCCAGATTTACATGGCACACCCCAGAATACGTTGGCACACCCCAGAATACGTTGGCACACCCCAGAATACGTTGGCACACCCCAGAATACGTTGGCACACCCCAGAATACGTTGGCACACCCCAGAATACGTTGGCACACCCCAGAATACGTTGGCACACCCCAGAATACGTTGGCACACCCCAGAATACGTTGGCACACCCCAGAATACGTTGGCACACCCCAGAATACGTTGGCACACCCCAGAATACGTTGGCACACCCCAGAATACGTTGGCACACCCCAGAATACGTTGGCACACCCCAGAATACGTTGGCACACCCCAGAATACGTTGGCACACCCCAGAATACGTTGGCACACCCCAGAATACGTTGGCACACCCCAGAATACGTTGGCACACCCCAGAATACGTTGGCACACCCCAGAATACGTTGGCACACCCCAGAATACGTTGGCACACCCCAGAATACGTTGGCACACCCCAGAATACGTTGGCACACCCCAGAATACGTTGGCACACCCCAGAATACGTTGGCACACCCCAGAATACGTTGGCACACCCCAGAATACGTTGGCACACCCCAGAATACGTTGGCACACCCCAGAATACGTTGGCACACCCCAGAATACGTTGGCACACCCCAGAATACGTTGGCACACCCCAGAATACGTTGGCACACCCCAGAATACGTTGGCACACCCCAGAATACGTTGGCACACCCCAGAATACGTTGGCACACCCCAGAATACGTTGGCACACCCCAGAATACGTTGGCACACCCCAGAATACGTTGGCACACCCCAGAATACGTTGGCACACCCCAGAATACGTTGGCACACCCCAGAATACGTTGGCACACCCCAGAATACGTTGGCACACCCCAGAATACGTTGGCACACCCCAGAATACGTTGGCACACCCCAGAATACGTTGGCACACCCCAGAATACGTTGGCACACCCCAGAATACGTTGGCACACCCCAGAATACGTTGGCACACCCCAGAATACGTTGGCACACCCCAGAATACGTTGGCACACCCCAGAATACGTTGGCACACCCCAGAATACGTTGGCACACCCCAGAATACGTTGGCACACCCCAGAATACGTTGGCACACCCCAGAATACGTTGGCACACCCCAGAATACGTTGGCACACCCCAGAATACGTTGGCACACCCCAGAATACGTTGGCACACCCCAGAATACGTTGGCACACCCCAGAATACGTTGGCACACCCCAGAATACGTTGGCACACCCCAGAATACGTTGGCACACCCCAGAATACGTTGGCACACCCCAGAATACGTTGGCACACCCCAGAATACGTTGGCACACCCCAGAATACGTTGGCACACCCCAGAATACGTTGGCACACCCCAGAAAACGTGGTAGTAAAAGATTTTATTCACCCTGGACGGGGTGTGCGGGGTGTGCGGGGTGTGCAGGGGTGTGCGGATTAGTGAGACCGTGTGGTATTGGCATTAATGAAAAATGCATTTCTGCTACTTTAGTCTACGTAATTTCAATTTCCATTTCAATTTTATTCATCCGTCTCACCATATCAGATTACAGGAATGTATACCTTACTTATCTCACTTTGACTTGAATTTATAATAAGTAAAGCCATTTGGCTGATTGTACCCTCAAGTATCATTAGGCATTAAGAAATATTCCTAAACGAAAACTAGTACTTTTTACAGTTGCAAATAATTTACAGAAGTAAGCTACCCAGGCAGGAATCGAACTTGTATGTCTACTGTTATACTACTGAGTAGTTTTTCAGTTGCTTCTGACTTTACTTAACCTAAAACTTCGTGCTTACACAAATTGCAGGAGTCTTTTAAATAAAAATTATATGAAATGTTTTCATTATCAATTCCTAAGCAAAATTATTATTTTAAATAGTGGGCGATTATAAATGATAGTACTAATCACAATAATTAGTGATACGTAAAAAATAAAAATTTAATAAAAGTAAAATATAATAAAATATAAATTTAATATGGATAAAAAGTAAAACAACGCACCCTTAAATCGAAGTCCTGTTTAAAGTCTTCCTCTTTAAAGTAGTAAATTTGGCTACTTAAAAACAATAAGAAGCGTCGTGATATCTGAAAGATATTGTCCGCAAAATATAAGTATTCTATCATGCTTAACATTCCTAATGGGAGCTATTCTAATACCAAATGGTTTCAGTGACCTATAAACTTTTTTACCCTCGGATGCGCTACAAATTGTTCTGCTGATTATAGAATAAAGAATGCTTTCCAGCGAATCGGAAGAATGTCTCCACATTGACGCACAGCAGATTAATAACATTGCTACCATACAAAATAGTATGAAGCTTATAATTGGGAGAGTAAGAAATTTCATAATTTCGAGACGGTCGTAAAACCTGATTGAACCAAGGCAGCAAACAACAGAAGCTAAATAACAAGTAATGAGAGCAACAGGAAATACCATGGAATGGACACTCTCGTGGAATAAAATATTTAGTATCCGGGTTCGGTTGTACACAGCAATTTGATAATCATAATCGTATTTTCGGCCCCTGTAATTTACAAACATATTGCTTGCCATAATAAATACTCTAAATGACAGTTAATCAACAAAAAGGATTTACAGAACCGTGATATTAGTAGTAACCTTATTTTGCGCATCCAATAAAATATCCGAAGCGAAACGACCATACAGTACATATATTCCACACAACTGCAATATAGAGAGCATTGGAAAGCTACGATGTGTAAAACCCGTACTCCTAATTGTAGAGTCCAATGCAGTATGAAATCTTGGAACATGTAATTATTTTGCAGAACAAGTGTATAATACGTCAATCCTGGTGCAGTGAAGAGATATAAAATCGGGACGATAAACTTTGAGGTAAAAACTTCTAATTTAAGGTACAGCGACAGTTTGGCATTGAATCCTTGGCCATCAGTACCTTTGAAAACAAAAATAAAAATGCATATTTCCCATTAATTGCCTTTAAAATGGTAATAATACAATATAATAATATTTGTGCAAATACAACAATATTGCTCACTTCCATTATTGAAGAAAATGGTCTCAGTATACAAATAATTCAAAGTTGATTGAACTTCTTTTCCCCTTATTGAAATACTAAGGAGGATCACCAAGAAGCATATATGACCACTCAAAATCACAAAACCCATCGTCAGTGAAGAAATATCCCGTGTATTTGCATCAATGTGCTGAATGAATTGCAGAATTTGGAATGCTATCTGGATGAAAAATAACATATTCAAAAACACTAAAAATTTTAACGGATAATGCGAATTTGATATCACGAATTTTTGTTTCGCATGATCCCAAGAAAATGGAAAACTGCACACAAAAGACGCAATGTTGACATAAAACCCAAACCAATGAAAATGATTGAATTTTAATTTTGAATATATTTTATGAACGTTACTTTGGAATAATATGTGTCGAACTATTACCAATGTTCTGAAAATTGGTGTATACATTTTGCTTTAAAACATGAAGATTGAATGCTACACAGTAACTTTAATGCATAAGGCTAGTTTGAAAAAAGTACATAATAAGGCACAATCCAGTTGTCTTTTATTATGTAGCATTGTCTAATGTTTCCTTACAACCATTTTCACCAGTAGTAGTGATCTGGCTTCCCCCAAATTTATTTTTGCTTTCATTTCATTCTCTTGTGAGAGCAATTTAATTAGTATTTAAGAATAGTAATTGCCAATAGAGAGGGATTTAATCAAATGATATGCGTAAAAGATATTTGTGCATAAGTACCGATGGCTGTCTGGTAAAATACTGACATGCATACATCACTGACTGATATAAATGAATCTTTTAAAATATTTATGATCCGATAAGTCCAAAAGCCTTAATGAAATGTGTGAACTATCATGCCAATGGCTATAATAGTAGGTGCATATTTATGTTTTGGAATTGAACTTGCAATGAATTGCCGTATCTGACATGGAATAGGCAACTATTTGGACAATGGAAATAGTTTTAGCCTAGATGTGGTAACCACTAAATAAACCAGTGTAAAACTGGGGGTAACAAAGTATCGTAATTAAATTTAATTTTGTATGCTTAATCACAAAGACATTTGTTTCGAGTTTTTTTAAATCAGAGTGCAAGAAATATCTATTGCGTATTATTGTCTTCGTAAATAAGATTTCACATAAAGAAAGGAAATAATAGAAAAGGGAAAGCAAAAGTACCTGGGAGATGGCTTTTGTTTTTTCAACAGCCACTGTAATGCATTGTTCAATTTTTTCGCCTACGAAAGACTTTAGTAACTTCTTTGTTATCATTTGTCTAAAATAATTAAAATGGTAAAGAAGTCTTCTGGTGCAGGTACAGTAATATTGATCATTTTAATTTTAGTTTCCTTTGTTGGCAGTTTAAAATCTAAAATACGCATGTGCAGTACTACAACAATGGCTATTTAGCTGCCAAAATTTTCATTAGCTCAAGTTATCTAAAAGTATGTAAATCCAGACAAGTGGCTTTCAAAGCTCAAATTTTTTCAAGGGTTATTAATTCGGTAGTACATATGTCCTTTGCAGCTAACTATAGATAACCTAATTCAAAATGAATGAAATTCTAATTCAAATTTAAAATTTAATGGAGTTTATGATCAATTGATATGTACGCCCAAAATGTAGTTCAATATATTGTAGATTACATTCGGGTTGCTTTTGACAATTCTCTAAAGTATTTTTCAAGGACTTCAACCAAATCGAATCTCTTTCACGCGTTGAATACATTGAATAGCACTCATTAAATTGTGCTCTGACTTTTGTTTGGTAAAGACGTGTCCTTGACTATCAATGGGATATCTGAATTTATAATCCTTTTCAATTTCAAAATCACATGGTGGACTATAGAGAGAAGAGAGAAGTTCTATCCTAACAATTCAGTTATATGACTTAAATCCACAATACGATTTTAGTTAAACAAATGCAAATGTGACCATGTGGAGTACTAGGTTTCAACTACTAAAATCTGTACAATTAACATTTTTTATTTATAAATAGTTTTGTGTAAAATATTAATAAATATTTAATACAGGACAAAGATTCAAAATCATGAGTAATGTATAATTTTATAAAATGTAGTTCTTCCTTCATAATTATTGCAATTAAAGTGTGATAATATTACAATGGTCAGTTTTTTAAATATCTCGATAAAGCCGTAGAAATAGATTAGTACGTTTATAAAGCTCTGCTTACAATAAAAGGCTTCTTTCTTGGCGAAATCTTTTACATTCCTGTTGGTCTGAAGTTTTGTTTATGAGTATCACTATTATAAGGAGCTATAATTTATTTTGGAAATATATCTACTAAATACTTCTATGCATATTTACAATTATTTTGCTTACCATAGCAAATTATTGAACATAAACGTTGGTAAGTGATTTAAAACTGAGCAACAATTTTGACATTATTTGCCTCGGAATTGGGATTCCAACGTGTAAGTTGCAAGTTACAGTCCATACAGAATCTACGGAATAAATCGTCCCGGTTTGGCAAAGGTTGTCCTTTCACCAAATCTACTGTGGAATGCAAATTTTCTCCCTGGCTTATGTTGAGAGACATTTTAATTTTCTTCGGAATTCGATTATTTTGCCGTCTTTCAAACTTTAATTTGTCCAAAGTCTCGTCGACTTGATCCTTGAGTATATTTTTGATTTCTTCTAAGGTGTAATTATTGCCTGAAATAAAATTATGCATTATCATTATAGCCGTTTACAGTTTGCATGAGTGCAACTTATAGTAAAATAACCGTAAAATATAAAATAAAAGTGTTATTCAGGGAATAGGGTAAATTTTAGTTTCTGTGGCCAACGTATTTAAGACGTTCATACTATAGTTAACTGTATATCTGTATTAACTGGCTTAGTTGAAAATCCAATGACGATTGCAGAATTCTAACTTAGAATATGTGTGTTCTAAAATTTTGATTTTGTCAATTTTTTGTGTAATTTTTTTTCTGTTATTGGATGTACTTTGCTAACTAGTATATACTTGAATCAAGGAAATTTGCAAACATAATTGACTCACACTTTGTGGACCACTATATTGTATCTTTTATTTGAAATTGACCACAAAAACTAAAATTTGATAAAATATTCATCCTATTTTTAGACATTTAGCTTAATACCTGATTTAGTTTATTTCCGCTAACAAATTCAAATAGTAGTTCAAATAGAAAATTCTTACCGTATAATTGCCTAGTAGTTCCAGAAGACTTAAACCAGTCTGTTGGCTCCACTGACTCATCGTCAACACCGTAAGCGCTATTTAAAGCATGTAAAGCCTTCTTTTCGCCCAAAATCTTTTGGAGTTGTTCATAACGGATATCCTGAAGGTCAGCCATTGTAGTAACTCCGAATCTGTTTTTGACCTCGATGCCAGATTTCCCACCCAGACCCGGAATATCCTCAATCTTAATAAATGATGAAAATTTCATTAGTCCTGAAGGGGCCAATACGGTAATTGATCCAGGTTTATGCATCCCTGATGCAATTTTAGAAATCAATTTCTTTGAGCCGATTCCAACAGAAGATTGGTAATTGGTCTTCCTCCAGATCTCTGCCACTATCTTGGATGCGACATTTGAACCATAAATCAATCTTAACTCTTGATTTTCTAATAAGGAATGCACCGGTTTCCTCCCTAAAGTTGCCAACCGTGGCCGAATATACTCAGGGGTCGGTTGTCCAACCACTTTATCGTTGTAAAGTAGCGTATTGGGCCACAGAGAGTCCATTTGAGGAATAAGGGCTCTTTCATTCTGTTGTTGGCTGACATAGCGGGTTATGTCAAGGTAAAATTCGTCACCCGACGAAAACTGGAAAACAGAACCCTCTGGCATAGACGATTGGATAGCAGAGACAATTCGAGCAGTAGCTTCCCGTGCAATGCTGGTGTCTGGACGAGGAGGGCCTTCATTACTTCTCTGGGGTCGAGTTGGCACATATATGGCAATCAATCGGGGGTAAATAGCCATGGCCTGTCTCAGATACGGCGTTGTTCCTCTATTGATCCCCAATTTCTTCGCCTCGTAGCTAACAGCCAATATTCTGCAAGAAAAACATTTTCCGTATAATTCATGGTACCAAAAACTATATTTCAGTTTTTTGAATTTGAAATACAAAACTTAATTTTCAATTACTATTTTTTGTTAATGGCATATTTAAGTAATTAGAATATTTAATTAATCGATCATGACTAAGTATACACAGGTACCTGTCAGAGGAATTAACGACTACTCTTGGCTTTCCCCTTTGATGTGGCTGTTCGTGAACTTGGACTTCAAAACAGTCCATATCAAACAGTAATATCACCCGCCCATCAATATCTTGCTGATAATTGGTATTTTGAAAGTTCTTTAGTTCTGTTTACATTTTACACAGTTTTACAAAATTTTACATTAAACATTTACAACAATTAGTAAGCTTAATTATTGGACTTACGGAATTTAAAATTTCCTGAGCCACTCCAAACGTTTCCAAATAAACGAGATGAAATTTTCCCAGCCCCACAATCTATAATGACTCCCATGTCTTGTAGAAAGTCACTTCCCAATATGACATCATAAGGCTGAAGTGGAGGACCCGCCGGAGTATATGCGTAAATCAGGAAAAGATTTGGTGCTTCGTCTTCATAGATTTTAGTTTTCAGCTTCACTTCAAAGCCTTTGTCCCCCAATCTGATGGTTGACATCACGAATGAATGTTGGCTTCCGTCTTCACAGACTTCTTCTTCGACCTCCAATCCGGCAGCAAGTCTTCTTGAAATTGTAGAAATATCTTGAGCTGTTCTAAAAACAGCGTCTCCGAAAAAACCGTTGATAAAAATTGGGCCATTTAGTGGAGCGCACATATTTCCAGTCTAAAATTTAATTCAAAACTTCGAATTAAATGAAATTCCTTTTCCGCGATATCATTAGTAACCAACAAGCAATTAGTAATCATCTGCATAATAAATATATTTAAGATATTACTTTAAAATGAATATACAAGAAAGATCTAGTAAGCCACAAAGTGCATTTGGAAACCGAAAAATCGATATTTTTCAGTGACAGTATAAAATATTGAAAATCACATATTTTTTCGTTCTTCACACTATTTGGAGTCAATGTGGGGTTTGAATGGGATTAAATGTAGTAGAAGAAATCCTATTTTAATTTAGCCGTAAAGACTTCACTGGGAATCCGAGGAGAATCTTTTTCACTTCACAAATTAACCATAAGAATGCAAAATGCAAACTTCGAACTGTGGACAAAAGTCTATCAAAAATTTGATTATACAATATTTAAAGTCGATTTTTTGTCTTTTATTATTCCAAATTCTTAATAATCAATTAAATTCAGTAATACAGCAACTGGGTTTGGATGAAGATTGAAGATACTTTATTTTTCTGTTTGGGGTGGGGTGTCGGGTTAATTGGTTTAGGACTGCACAGTGAACAAAATTCTCATGGAAGGTTTTCTAATTATTTTAGCAGACGAAATTAAAATCTAATTTTTTTAAATTAGAAGGTACAATGTACAATGCATGCAAACGGAGAAAATAACACCTGTTTGATAATCTATGTTTATATTTGTATAAGACCTAAAGAACAAAAACTGAAAACACTACAAAAACTGTGTTTGGAAACACTACAAAAAATTAGTTTATAAGTTTGTGAAGCAGCAGCAGTTTATGAATCTGCACAAAAAGAACTGAGAAGAACTTACTTTTTGATGAAATATGCAAAACTTATTTTACACATGAGCAAAAGTTACATATATAGTTTAAGCTATTAATATTGAAAAGTGGACTGTTTGTACATATTGAATTACAATATTTCTAAATTGATAATCTGAAATTAAATTTGATTCGAAACACACTTACCTGAGTCTGAGATGAATTTTGCTTTCTTTATGTTAGAAATTTTCATGAGCTGTGCTGAACTGTAGTTTCTTGTGCAAATCAACAACTCTCACATACGGAATAGTACACGAATACTACTACTAGGGATATCTATTGATTCAAAATATGCGCTTTGCGCTCCCTTGAATTTTCTTACGTCTTAGTCTTCAGTCTACATGTCCAAGTTGACAAAGCAAATAAAACAAACTAAGTCAATTACAATTCCTATTAAAGAAGCTCTATACTATAGTAGAGCCGACTAGCAGGTGTCTTAATGGGAAGGATTTAGTAGAGTAATTATTAAGGGTGATATTTACGAAGAACGTCATTGAGCATCCAGTATTATTATATTACCAACAACAATTATAGTAAAGTCTCCCGAAAATATTTGAAAAGTTACTTTTAAGCCACAGGAATGTTCACATACTAGTTTGACATTAAATACGATTGAAAATTTATCAAAATATTCCCCATTTTCTACCCAAAGAAAAATTGGTGTTTGAGTTGAGATTCTGTACTAATTAGAATGTTAAAATTTTCAATTATCATATCTGACAATTTACCATGCCAATGCCATATGGAAATGCGTTACAAGCAATCCTCAATTTAGTATTATATGAAATTTGCTTGTAAACTAAAACAAAATTGTTTATTGATTTATCAAAATAAAAAAATCAAAGCATTGTGCATTGTCAACTAAATAACTATATGGATACTCTTTTATATAACTGCGGTTATTAAGTCTACCTGGAGGTGGAGGCGGAAGAGGAGGAAGAGTGAGGAGGTGGTGGAGGAAGAAAAATACTATAATTAGGCATTATTTCGCATACCTACTATTTGTAACACAGCACTCTTTGCAATTTAGCAAAATTGAAGTCTGTTTGCTTCAATTTAGCAGTCCAGATCAACAGACCTCAGGAGGTTCTCGAGAAACCCCACCGAGTTTCAAGGAACTCCAGGAGGCTCCTGAAGCACTTTTTATTAAAAAAAGTTTGTCATGAACCTTCTGACGTTCCCACTTGGCCGGACATGTGACAGGGGATCTTCAGAATGTTCTTATGACCACTAGAAGGCTCCGACGATGAATCTCCACAGCTTTCTGAAGAAAAAAATTATCAGAAAAAGATAAAAAGGAAGAAAACACAAATTGGATCATTTAGTGATCAAATATAGCTTTCAACCTAAAACTTAAAAATATTAATTAAATTCGCTGTCAAAAAATTATCAGGTATCAAAAATCGGTATGCGCATCCATATCCATACTTTTTAATATATGAAAGATCTACAATCAAATCAATCAAATGAAAAATATCAAATATGTCCCCTACGATGAGTGTTCTTACAAAGTTCCCAGAAATAAAGTATTGACTAAACTCTGCAACCAATCTCCACTAAATCAAATGAACGCTTGAACTAAAGAATTGTATCCTGGCATTGTAATGGAATTGTAGAGTTCCCAATCAAGAATGTATAGCTTAGATTAGACTATACGAAGTCATCATATTTGAAAATTGGGTATCATATGAAAAGATTTAAGATAATATTTTCATAGCAATTTAATACATTATATGCATGTATACACAATCCAGTAAATATGCACAGAAGTCCTACAGGTGTGTGGAATTTGTATTTGTAAAGGTTTCCGCAGCTTAAGATTATTCATATTACGGTATGATGGTATATGGTAGTGGGTATAGGTATGGTAATTAATTATTCATTCATTCCTCAAGGCAAATAGATATTGCGTGCTATGCAAGCAGACTTGCCTGCAATG
This sequence comes from Yoshiicerus persimilis, assembly GCA_020352615.2. Classification (NCBI taxonomy): domain Eukaryota; kingdom Metazoa; phylum Arthropoda; class Collembola; order Entomobryomorpha; family Tomoceridae; genus Yoshiicerus; species Yoshiicerus persimilis. Next base: position 89,418,392 of record CM036940.2, read on the forward strand.
TTCTAGAAGTCACATGTTTACCTGCAGTTACGTTGTGAGTGAACAGTCAAAACTTCAAGAAAACATTAATTAGACAAGTGTTGTATTCTTTCAAACAGGAATTTGTGCAGTGAAATTAAACAAAAGTTGAAAAAACGAACATTAGTTTGATTTACAAGATTAAATGCGAAAATGGAAAAAATAAAGCATCTTATTCTTCGTGGAAATATCGTATTCTTGGTCATAAGTGTCATTATCTTAAGCGTAGAATTCGCAAACAGCAGCTCACGTTTCGAAGAAAATTCATGGCTTTACCACCACCTTGTCCTAAAACTTTTAAACTTCTTTGTGTCTCCAATTTGGTCGACAGAAGTGTTTTTACCTCGGCAAGAGGGGTCCACGATTTTTGCCCACGCAGCTGACAATTTTAACCTAGAAAGTATTGGAATACTATTTGGGGTTCTAATTTTCTTGTCCACTGTCATCATAATTATTCTAATCCCCTGCATTCTGATAAACGTGAAAAGGTTTAAAAGCCCTTCGTGGATTTTGCAGTATTTTTGGATAACATTCTACTTTACCTGTTTCCTTGTTTTTACAGCGGCTATATTAATCCCGATGGATTTCTTTATCCATGCCACATTAAAAATGTCATTGTCTCACATTTATGCAAAAGAGTGCCCCGTTCAAAATAAAGCGTGTTATCAGGATCCACCAATGGGTTATGTGGAGAACATTCAAAAATGCTTCGACTGTACAAAATTAGCTCCTTATCACTGTTGCGGTGTTGAGGATTACCGGGATTTTCTTGTGCAATCCAATGGGCAAAATAGAGAAGATCATTTGTATGAGTTCCCAATTTCCTGCTGCAAGAGTTATAAGGAAGTTGGACCAGAGAATATAAAAAATTGTACCTTATCGAAATCAGTCGTATCATCTGGAGACAAATCTATCATCGGTCAAACTATTTACACAGAAGGATGTTATCCTAAAGCTATGCAAGCCGTGGAAATGGTAGGCAGACCTGGATATTTTGCCTTCAAAGTCTGCATCGTTGAATTCATAATCCTTTGGATCATCTTAATTTATGTGTACAATCTATTTGAGTTTGCAAGTGTCCGAAGGAAGTTGGGAAGGCAAAAATCATCGTCAACTGAAGACATGCAACATCTCATTCAGGAATAAAAGGAAACTTTAGTGCAAATATTTTTAATCTTATCAGTTTTAAAGTGCAAATGAAAAGTACCGGAGCATTTATTTTTTTCATTTCAAAAACTACTTAATTGATTTAAATTCAAATCATAACTGTTTGTAATGAATATTAATATTGTCTTTCTAAAATCATCATCTAGTAACTCAGGTTGAAGGTTAATAAATTATTTGTTGTGTTGTTTACATTACTTTACAGTTTACAATTGCTGATTTAGGAACTCTGTATTGTTAGTATTACTAAACGTTAACTGATCATGTATACTTTTGAATGCAAGGTGTCAATTTAGGTTTGAAAAATTAACATTTGAAAAATTTATGTAACAGGATTACTTTGGAAAAATGGAAATTTTTTGTTGACAATGGATATAAAAATTATTAGGGAATTGAAAATGACCGTGTGAATTAGTTTTGAAGATAATTCAAAAAGTAGTACAAAAAGCTTTATTCGTAGACCGAGTAGGAAAATGCTTGTAATGACAACGACATTAATTATGGCTAAGTCTACTAAATACTTGGACTAAAATAAATTCTAACATTTGTCCAATAATTAATAGTAAGTATAACTCACTATAAGTAAATAGTGTTTGCAACATAGTCAATAAAATGCAAGGTGTAATAGTGATATTTTATCGTAATATTTACTTATGGTTCGGCATTATTGATATTATTGATTATAGTGTAGAACTTCCAACGCTTTGTTTCTGTAAGGTGATTAATTTAAAGTTCATATATTTCAGTTGTGAGCCTTTCGTGTAACCGTCATACAATAAAATTAATGGTAATAGTAAAATACTATTTCAATTTTTTGGCTTTCCATTAATATGTGCTTTGCAATAATGGTTTGCTTTTCCATTACATTGTTGGCGAAAAATTCATTGATTAAAATAACAGTGAAATAAGCACCTAAATTAGTCAACTAACCATATAAGGCAGTATAAAACTTGCTATTGTATTGTTAGTTGCAGATAGGAAGAGTAAAATGCGGGAAAGCGACCCAAAGGCAACAGTAATGGTCTATTCTATATTTTCCACTCATCTAATCCGGTTTCTGTAGATAAGACCTTGAGAACTACAAACACACTACACAAACATCTCATTATATCTTTATACAGTACTGTCCAGGTATAAGAAAACCGCATTCATATAATTGGTTAATACGTACGTATTATTAAGAGGCATTATTGTCAAAAGTTTCATTCAGTTTGTTCAGTTCTTATGAATAAAACATTGTTTATCAAACAGCTATGAAAATCCACTGCTTAATAAATATCAAAACGTATTCAATGTTTATCACATTAATTTTAATATAAATCATTATTCAGATAAAGGCAATTAAATGGTATTATTATTACTGAATTTCTGTTTAAACTTTTACGATTAATTTTGGCATTTCTAAATTACTATTTGCATTTCAAACTACATTGAATTCATTCTTAATTTACTTGAGGAATACTTTCGTTTCCGCTTAATTGAGTCGTACTGTATTTGCGGTCGTACTATTTGGCACCCCCCAAAATGGATTTGGCACCCCCCAAATAAATGGCACCCCCCATTAAGGTGACCATATTTTTCAATTTTATACCATGCATGGCCACCAAATAACACTACAAATAGAAAAAGCACCCCCCAATAGAAAGAGCACCCCCCAACTGAAAAAGCACCCCCCAACTGAAATGGCACCCCCCAAATGAAATTAACTGAAATGGCACCCCCCAACTGAAATGACACCCCCCAACTGAAATGGCACCCCCCAACTGAAATGACACCCTCCAACTGAAATAGCACCCCCCAACTGAAATGACACCCCCCAACTGAAATGGCACTCCCCAACTGAAATGGCACCCCCCAACTGAAATGACACCCCCAAACTGAAATGGCACCCCCCAACTGAAATGGCACCCCCAACTGAAATGGCACCCCCCAACTAAAATCAACTGAAATGGCACCCCCCAACTGAAATCAACTGAAATGGCACCCCCCAACTGAAATGGCACCTCCCAACTGAAATCAACTGAAATCGCACCCCCCAAATGAAATGGCACCCCCCAACTGAAATCAACTGAAATGGCACCCCCCAACTGAAATGGCACCCCCCAACTGAAATGGCACCCCCCAACTGCAATCAACTGAAATGGCACCCCCTAACTGCAATCAACTGAAATGGCACCCCCCAACTGCAATCAACTGAAATGGCACCCCCCAACTGCAATCAACTGAAATGGCACCCCCCCACTGCAATCAACTGAAATGGCACCCCCCAACTGAAATGGCACCTCCCAACTGAAATGGCACCCCCCAACTGAAATCAACTGAAATGGCACCCCCCAACTGAAATGGCACCCCCAACTGAAATCAACTGAAATGGCACCCCCCAACTGAAATGGCACCCCCCAACTGAAATGGCACCCCCCAACTGAAATGGCACCCCCAACTGAAATGGCACCCCCCAACTGAAATCAACTGAAATGGCACCCCCCAACTGAAATCAACTGAAATGGCACCCTCCAACTGAAATCAACTAAAATGGCACCCTCCAACTGAAATCAACTGAAATGGCACCCCCCAACTGAAATCAACTGAAATGGCACCCCCAACTGAAATGGCACCCCCCAACTGAAATCAACTGAAATGGCACCCCCCAACTGAAATCAACTGAAATGGCACCCCCCAACTGAAATGGCACACCCCAACTGAAATCAACTAAAATGGCACCCCCCAAACTGCAATAAACTAAAATGGCACCCCCCAACTGAAATAAACTGAAATGGCACCCCCTAACTGAAATCAACTGAAATGGCACCCCCCAACTGAAATCAACTGAAATGGCACCCCCCAACTGAAATCAACTGAAATGGCACCCCCAACTGAAATGGCACCCCCCAACTGAAATCAACTGAAATGGCACCCCCCAACTGAAATCAACTGAAATGGCACCCCCCAACTGAAATCAACTGAAATGGCACCCCCCAACTGAAATGGCACCCCCCAACTGAAATCAACTAAAATGGCACCCCCAAACTGAAATCAACTAAAATGGCACCCCCAAGTGAAATAAACTGAAATAACACCCTCCAACTGAAATGGCACCTCCCAACTGAAATGGCACCTCCCAACTGAAATGGCACCCACCAACTGAAATGGCACCCCCCCAACTGAAATCAATTTAAATGGCACCCCCCAACTGAAATCAACTGAAATGGCACCCCCCAACTGAAATCAACTGAAATGGCACCCCCAACTGAAATCAACTGAAATGGCACCCCCCAACTGAAATGGCACCCCCCAAACTGAAATCAACTGAAATGGCACCCTCCAACTGAAATCAACTAAAATGGCACCCCCCAACTGAAATCAACTGAAATGGCACCCCCCAACTGAAATCAACTGAAATGGCACCCCCAAGTGAAATAAACTGAAATAACACCCTCCAACTGAAATGGCACCTCCCAACTGAAATGGCACCTCCCAACTGAAATGGCACCCACCAACTGAAATGGCACCCCCCAACTGAAATCAATTTAAATGGCACCCCCCAACTGAAATCAACTGAAATGGCACCCCCCAACTGAAATCAACTGAAATGGCACCCCCCAACTGAAATCAACTGAAATGGCACCCCCCAACTGAAATGGCACCCCCCAAACTGAAATCAACTGTAATGGCACCCTCCAACTGAAATCAACTAAAATGGCACCCTCCAACTGAAATCAACTGAAATGGCACCCCCAACTGAAATGGCACCCCCAACTGAAATCAACTGAAATGGCACCCCCCAACTGAAATGGCACCCCCCAACTGAAATGGCACCCCCCAACTGAAATCAACTGAAATGGCACCCCCCAACTGAAATCAACTGAAATGGCACCCTCCAACTGAAATCAACTGAAATGGCACCCCCCAACTGAAATGGCACACCCCAACTGAAATCAACTAAAATGGCACCCCCCAAACTGAAATCAACTAAAATGGCACCCCCCAACTGAAATAAACTGAAATGGCACCCCCTAACTGAAATCAACTGAAATGGCACCCCCCAACTGAAATCAACTGAAATGGCACCCCCCAACTGAAATCAACTGAAATAGCACCCCCCAACTGAAATGGCACCCCCCAACTGAAATCAACTAAAATGGCACCCCCAAACTGAAATCAACTAAAATGGCACCCCCCAAGTGAAATAAACTGAAATAACACCCTCCAACTGAAATAGCACCTCCCAACTGAAATGGCACCTCCCAACTGAAATGGCACCCCCCAACTGAAATGGCACCCCCCAACTGAAATCAATTAAAATGGCCCCCCCCAATTGAAATCAACTGAAATGGCACCCCCCAACTGAAATCAACTGAAATGGCACCCCCCAACTGAAATGGCACCCCCCAACTGAAATGGCACCCTCCAACTGAAATCAATTAAAATGGCACCCCCCAACTGAAATCAACTGAAATGGCACCCCCAACTGAAATCAACTGAAATGGCACCCCCCAATTGAAATCAACTGAAATGGCATCTCCCAACTGAAATGGCACCTCCCAACTGAAATGGCACCCCCCAACTGAAATGGCACCCTCCAACTGAAATCAATTAAAATGGCACCCCCCAACTGAAATCAACTGAAATGGCACCCCCCAACTGAAATCAACTGAAATGGCACCCCCCAATTGAAATCAACTGAAATGGCATCTCCCAACTGAAATGGCACCTCCCAACTGAAATGGCACCCCCCAACTGAAATGGCACCCCCCAACTGAAATCAATTAAAATGGCACCCCCCAACTGAAATCAACTGTTATGGCACCCCCCAACTGAAATGGCACCCCCCAACTAAAATGGCACCCCCCAACTGAAATGGCACCTCCCAACTGAAATCAACTGAAATGGCACCCCCAACTGAAATCAACTGAAATAGCACCCCCCAACTGAAATGGCACCCCCCAACTGAAATCAACTGAAATGGCACCCCCCAACTGAAATCAACTGAAATGGCACCCAACAACTGAAATCAACTAAAATGGCACCCCCCAACTGAAATCAACTGAAATGGCACCCGACAACTGAAATCAACTAAAATGGCACCCCCAAACTGAAATCAACTAAAATGGCACCCCCCAAGTGAAATAAACTGAAATAACACCCTCCAACTGAAATGGCACCTCCCAACTGAAATGGCACCTCCCCAACTGAAATGGCACCCCCCAACTGAAATGGCACCTCCCAACTGAAATGGCACCCCCCAACTGAAATGGCATCCCCCAAATGAAATCAACTGAAATGGCACCCCCCAACTGAAATCAACTAAAATGGCACCCCCAAACTGAAATCAACTAAAATGGCACCCCCCAACTGAAATAAACTGAAATAACACCCTCCAACTGAAATGGCACCTCCCAACTGAAATGGCACCTCCCAACTGAAATGGCACACCCCAACTGAAATGGCACCCCCCAACTGAAATCAACTAAAATGGCACCCCCAAACTGAAATCAACTAAAATGGCACCCCCCAAGTGAAATAAACTGAAATAACACCCTCCAACTGAAATGGCACCTCCCAACTGAAATGGCACCTCCCAACTGAAATGGCACCCCCAACTGAAATGAACTGAAATGGCACCCCCAATTGAAATCAACTGAAAAGGCACCCCCAACTGAAATGGCACCCCCCAACTGAAGTGGCACTCCCCAATTGGATTATCAAAAAACTGTTCGTTTTACGAATTTTGCATAAGGTGTTTTGCAGACCGAAAAAGTAAATAGAAGACCGTCACAACATTTATTCGCATTGCTCAAAGGTTCTGCCCCACCATACAAAGAGTCTAAAGAAGCAAAACATCACACGCAGTGCATTCCCTTTACCCCATTGTTAGTTTAGCTCGTGCGTTGCACAAATAACCTCTGGTCTTATATGCCAAGCAGGATTCGAACACCCTTTTTGCAGCGGACATAGAGATTGATAATTCATTTACGCCGCCTAGCCAAATACAATTGTATGTTTGGGTAAAAAGGAAAACAAAATTTAGCATATCGCCTTCTATGGTGGGATATACCCAAAAAGTTAGGGTAGCGGTTCCCAAATTGGAAAAAAGAATTAAGAAAGTCGCAGAAGACCTATTTTTCTAAGACATTTTTTAACGGTAAACAAGGCTAATTCAAATAGTTTTTAATTAAAGAAAATCTGAGCTTTCGACAACGATCAGTTGTCATCTTCGGAGAAGTTTTACAGTTGGGGGGTGCCATTTCAGTTGATTTCAGTTAGGGGATGCCATTTCAGTTGATTTCAGTTGGGGGTGCCATTTCACTTGGGGGGTGCCATTTCAGTTGATTTCAGTTAGGGGGTGCCATTTCAGTTGATTTCAGTTGGGGGGTGCCATTTCTGTTGGAGGGTGCCATTTCAGTTGAGTTCAGTTGGGGGGTGCCATTTCAGTTGGAGGGTGCCATTTCAGTTGATTTCAGTTGGGGGGTGCCATTTCAGTTGGGGGGTGCCATTTCAGTTGATTTCAGTTGGTGGGTGCCATTTCAGTTGGGGGGTGCCATTTCAGTTGATTTCAGTTGCTGGGTGCCATTTCAGTTGATTTCAGTTGGGGAATGCCATTTCAGCTGGGGGGGTGCCATTTCAGTTGATTTCAGTTGGGGAATGCCATTTCAGCTGGGGGGGTGCCATTTCAGTTGATTTTAGTTGGTGGGTGCCATTTCAGTTGATTTCAGTTGGGGGGTGCCATTTCAATTGATTTCAGTTGGGGGGTGCCATTTCAGTTGGGGGTGCCATTTTAGTTGGGAGGTGCCATTTCAGTTGGGGGGTGCCATTTCAGTTGATTTCAGTTGGGGGGTGCCATTTCAGTTGATTTCAGTTGGGGGGTGCCATTTTAGTTTATTTCAGTTGGGGTGTGCCATTTCAGTTGGGGGGTGCCATTTCAGTTGATTTCAGTTGGAGGGTGCCATTTTAGTTGATTTGAGTTGGAGGGTGCCATTTCAGTTGATTTCAGTTGGGGGGTGCCATTTCAGTTGATTTCAGTTGGGGGGTGCCATTTCAGTTGGGGGATGCCATTTCAGTTGATTTCAGTTGTGGGTGCCATTTCAGTTCGGGGTGCCATTTCAGTTGATTTCAGTTGGAGGGTGCCATTTTAGTTGATTTCAGTTGGAGGGTGCCATTTCAGTTGATTTCAGTTTGGGGGGTGCCATTTCAGTTGGAGGGTGCCATTTCAGTTGATTTCAGTTGGGGGGTGCCATTTCAGTTGATTTCAGTTGGGGGGTGCCATTTCAGTTGATTTCAGTTGGGGGGTGCCATTTCAATTGATTTCAGTTGGGGGGTGCCATTTCAGTTGGGGGGTGCCATTTTAGTTGGGAGGTGCCATTTCAGTTGGGAGGTGCCATTTCAGTTGGAGGGTGTTATTTCAGTTTATTTCACTTGGGGGTGCCATTTTAGTTGATTTCAGTTTGGGGGTGCCATTTAAGTTGATTTCAGTTGGGGGGTGCCATTTCAGTTGGGGGGTGCCATTTCAGTTGATTTCAGTTGGGGGGTGCCATTTCAGTTGATTTCAGTTGGGGGGTGCCATTTCAGTTGATTTCAGTTGGGGGGTGCCATTTCAGTTGATTTCAGTTGGGGGGTGCCATTTCAGTTGGGTGGTGCCATTTCAGTTGATTTCAGTTGGGGGGTGCCATTTCAGTTGATTTCTGTTGGGGGGTGCCATTTCAGTTGATTTCAGTTAGGGGGTGCCATTTCAGTTTATTTCAGTTGGGGGGTGCCATTTTAGTTGATTTCAGTTTGGGGGATGCCATTTTAGTTGATTTCAGTTGGGGTGTGCCATTTCAGTTGGGGGGTGCCATTTCAGTTGATTTCAGTTGGAGGGTGCCATTTTAGTTGATTTCAGTTGGAGGGTGCCATTTCAGTTTATTTCAGTTGGGGGGGTGCCATTTCAGTTGATTTCAGTTGGGGGGTGCCATTTCAGTTGGGGGGTGCCATTTCAGTTGGGGGGTGCCATTTCAGTTGATTTCAGTTGGGGGTGCCATTTCAGTTGGGGGGTGCCACTTCAGTTGATTTCAGTTGGGGGGTGCCATTTCAGTTGGGAGGTGCCATTTCAGTTGGGGGGTGCCATTTCAGTTGATTGCAGTTGGGGGGTGCCATTTCAGTTGATTGCAGTTGGGGGGTGCCATTTCAGTTGATTGCAGTTGGGGGGTGCCATTTCAGTTGATTGCAGTTGGGAGGTGCCATTTCAGTTGATTGCAGTTGGGGGGTGCCATTTCAGTTGATTTCTGTTGGGGGGTGCCATTTCAGTTGATTTCAGTTAGGGGGTGCCATTTCAGTTTATTTCAGTTGGGGGGTGCCATTTTAGTTGATTTCAGTTTGGGGGATGCCATTTTAGTTGATTTCAGTTGGGGTGTGCCATTTCAGTTGGGGGGTGCCATTTCAGTTGATTTCAGTTGGAGGGTGCCATTTTAGTTGATTTCAGTTGGAGGGTGCCATTTCAGTTTATTTCAGTTGGGGGGGTGCCATTTCAGTTGATTTCAGTTGGGGGGTGCCATTTCAGTTGGGGGGTGCCATTTCAGTTGGGGGGTGCCATTTCAGTTGATTTCAGTTGGGGGTGCCATTTCAGTTGGGGGGTGCCATTTCAGTTGATTTCAGTTGGGGGGTGCCATTTCAGTTGGGAGGTGCCATTTCAGTTGGGGGGTGCCATTTCAGTTGATTGCAGTTGGGGGGTGCCATTTCAGTTGATTGCAGTTGGGGGGTGCCATTTCAGTTGATTGCAGTTGGGGGGTGCCATTTCAGTTGATTGCAGTTGGGGGGTGCCATTTCAGTTGATTGCAGTTGGGAGGTGCCATTTCAGTTGATTGCAGTTGGGGGGTGCCATTTCAGTTGATTGCAGTTGGGGGGTGCCATTTCAGTTGATTGCAGTTAGGGGGTGCCATTTCAGTTGATTGCAGTTGGGGGGTGCCATTTCAGTTGGGGGGTGCCATTTCAGTTGGGGGTGCCATTTCAGTTGGGGGGTGCCATTTCAGTTGATTTCAGTTGGGGGTGCCATTTCAGTTGGGGGGTGCCATTTCAGTTGATTTCAGTTGGGGGTGCCATTTCAGTTGGGGGGTGCCATTTCAGTTGATTTCAGTTGGGGGTGCCATTTCAGTTGGGGGGTGCCATTTCAGTTGATTTCAGTTGGGGGGTGCCATTTCAGTTGGGGGGTGCCATTTCAGTTGGGGGGTGCCATTTCAGTTGATTTCAGTTGGGGGGTGCCATTTCAGTTGGGGGGTGCCATTTCAGTTGGGGGGTGCCATTTCAGTTGATTTCAGTTGGAGGGTGCCATTTTAGTTGATTTCAGTTGGAGGGTGCCATTTCAGTTGATTTCAGTTGGGGGGTGCCATTTCAGTTGATTTCAGTTGGGGGGTGCCATTTCAGTTGGGGGGTGCCATTTCAGTTGGGGGTGCCATTTCAGTTGGGGGGTGCCATTTCAGTTGATTTCAGTTGGGGGTGCCATTTCAGTTGGGGGGTGCCATTTCAGTTGGGAGGTGCCATTTCAGTTGGGGGGTGCCATTTCAGTTGATTGCAGTTGGGGGGTGCCATTTCAGTTGATTGCAGTTGGGGGGTGCCATTTCAGTTGATTGCAGTTGGGGGGTGCCATTTCAGTTGATTGCAGTTGGGAGGTGCCATTTCAGTTGATTGCAGTTGGGGGGTGCCATTTCAGTTGATTGCAGTTGGGGGGTGCCATTTCAGTTGATTGCAGTTGGGGGGTGCCATTTCAGTTGATTGCAGTTAGGGGGTGCCATTTCAGTTGATTGCAGTTGGGGGGTGCCATTTCAGTTGGGGGGTGCCATTTCAGTTGGGGGGTGCCATTTCAGTTGGGGGGTGCCATTTCAGTTGATTTCAGTTGGGGGTGCCATTTCAGTTGGGGGGTGCCATTTCAGTTGATTTCAGTTGGGGGTGCCATTTCAGTTGGGGGTGCCATTTCAGTTGATTTCAGTTGGGGGGTGCCATTTCAGTTGGGGGGTGCCATTTCAGTTGATTTCAGTTGGGGGGTGCCATTTCAGTTGATTTCAGTTTGGGGGTGCCATTTCAGTTGATTTCAGTTGGGGGGTGCCATTTCAGTTGATTTCAGTTGGGGGGTGCCATTTCTATTGGGGGGTGCCATTTCTATTGGGGGGTGCCATTTCTATTGGGGGGTGCCATTTCTATTGGGGGGTGCCATTTCTATTGGGGGGTGCCATTTCTATTGGGGGGTGCCATTTCTATTGGGGGGTGCCATTTCTATTGGGGGGTGCCATTTCTATTGGGGGGGTGCCATTTCTATTGGGGGGTGCCATTTCTATTGGGGGGTGCCATTTCTATTGGGGGGTGCTTTTTCTATTTGGTGGGCATGTATGGTATACAATGGGAAAATATGGTCACCTTAATGGGGGGTGCCATTTATTTGGGGGGTGCCAAATCCATTTTGGGGGGTGCCAAATAGTACGACCGCTGTATTTGGATGATAGTTTCAGTCGGATAGTCAGCTGTCATTGAGAACAACTTAACTATTGGTTTGTTCTCATTCTGGGTGTGTTTCTTACGTGCCATATTACAAATAATGCTTTTTCATTGTTTTCTAAAATCAACACGTCAATATTAGTGAAAGCTGTTCAAGTTTGTATAGTATATACTCAGACTAATTGCCTGTTTTATTTTGCGACATCCGGCCCTTAATACGTAAGTCATTTTCATCATTTAATTTTAACTAATTTATAATAATTCAGGGATGTATAATACTTGATTATAATTTTTAGCATTGGAAAGGCTTGGCAAAAGTGACAAGTAGGGCGTATCAAGTACATTAAAAGAGTGAAAATTGAAAGAAAGTTAATTTATAATCTTAACAATGGTTGCCGGTTTCTTCCCGTAATTGACAATATCAAAAATTTTGTTGCATAAAATCAAACCCAAAAGGTCAATTAGTTATACATAATTTATCTTTTTAAAAAAGAAACGTGAGTACCAAAAAATTATATTATTTTCTAAGGTTTTAAACTATTTCATAATTAATAGCAAAATCTAACTTGAGAATTTTACACTATTTACTTCTAACTTAGTCTTGTCATAAGTACATAGACTTAGTTTTTAAAACAGAAATTCCTTAAGATGTATTATCTGTATGTATAAAAAGGTCATTGCTATTCACAATTAAATTCAATAGCAAGTTGAGTAACTAAACTAATAAAATATATGTTTGGATGTAACCGGACTACTGTGCTGATAATACATTGAAATAACAGAGCCATTGTGTTAACTCTTCGGTTTCAATGTGGAATAATCAACCTCAAGGAAATCAACCTGTGAGTTCAACGTTTAATAATAGCATTTTATACAATTATTTATTTAGCTTTCCTCCAGGGAATTTCCATTGGTGGTACGATTTCTTAATACAATGAAGCTCATTGCACTCATAGTTTAATGCAAAGTAAAAGTTTAATTCTAACAAACTCATAAACAAACTTATTTGGGCTTGTTTCCTCTAGGTTGCTTGTGTAATTTTGTTTACCATCTGCCAATTAATATCATAGAGTACATTTTGTTCATTTAATTTGATTATCGCACATTATTAAATACAATTTTTATCTTATATAATAGAAACATATTTTACTTAAGCAAATATTTGTGTATTTTAGCCCTATCCAACTAATCAAAGTTTCGGCTATCCTCCCAACGCCGCCGGATATCCACCCGTTCCTGGAAATTGTCCTTACCCAAGTAGTGGTTCTGGTTTTCCACCTTACCCGCCCGGGGCACCAAGTGGAGCACCTTATCCAACACCAGGTTACCCGACAGGATCTCCTTATCCGACTCAACCGCCAGGAGGACCAGGATATCCTTACTCTGCACCCCAGAATCAGTACGGAAGTAATTTTCCTACTTCAGCGGTACCATACCCAGGTCAAGCACCGGGCCAATTCGGACCACCACCTACTGGAACTTACCCCCAGGAACCAGAACACGTAACTTCTACAACTGTAAACCAAAGTTACTCCAGCCCATCCGACCAATTAGCTAAAATGCAACAGTACGAGGTACTTTTCAAAGGGAGAAATTTACCTCACTTTAAAAATAGTCGGTTTACCTGAAGAAAAATAATCGCTTTACCTTATATAAATACATTTAGCTAACAAATTATCCAGGTTCACGTGTAATTACTCCGAACTAGTTAATGTGTCAATATAAGGTATAGTGATTATTTTCTTGAGGTAAACCTATTATTACTTTTGGGGTACACTTAAATACAACCCCTTTCGAAAGACAGCTTTTCATTTCTGGTGAATTTGGTTTCAGTGGATTATTTTATAAAGACTTGATTATTTCTTTCTAAATAACAGGAAATTCCAACTATCCACGATGGGCCTTGTGACCCAACCAGCGATGCCCAAATCTTGCGTAAAGCAATGAAAGGTTTTGGAACGGACGAAACTGCGATCATTAATGTCCTTGCTAGGCGCACTGGTGCCCAGCGTATGCAAATCACCCAAGCCTACAAATCTGGATTCGGGCGGGTGAGAAAATTGTTTAACAGTGTTGGGTAATTTATTGCACGTTTATCAAAAAGACCAAAAAATGCAACATTTTAGAGTTTATATTGTTTTAACTCCAAATTAATATCATTGGACTGCAAATTCAGATTAAAGTCTGTTTTTAAGCCAGTAAAAATGGAATTTTCAATATTCAATGGAGGAGGAAGTATATTTAATGGAAAGAAACATGTAATTTGTCGTGTATAGACTTTCAAATATTAAGTTCTTCAATTCTAAGATTCGTTAAGACTCCGATTCTTCATAAATTATAAACATAACTTATATAATAAGTATAAGATGTTTGGCTTTGTTTTAAAGTTTGTTAAAAATGTGAATGTGAAATGCTCAACTTAATTGCTCATGTATACATTTGAGGAGTTGAAATTAATACAATACAATTCAACTCCACTTCGGACTTTTCTTAAAATGCTTTTTGGATTGATATTCGTAGAATATAATTAAATATATGTGAAAGAAAGGAAATTGACTGGATTTTATTTTAATTTTTCCTTGCAAACCTAATTGTAATTACGGAATACTGAATTTCGAAGGTTCAATGATGATTTTTCTAAAAAATAGGATTTGCTTGCTGACCTGAAAAGCGAATTGGGTGGTAAGTTGGAAGATGCCGTGGTGGCATTGATGACACCAAAATATGAATTCACTGCAAAGTGTCTATACGACGCTATGAACGGAATTGGCACAAAGGAGCACGTTCTGGTCGATATTTTGTGCACTGCAAACAATCAGGACATGCAGTGGTTAAACGGAACGTATTCCCGATGTAAGATTAGTTTATTGTTTAAATTAAATGGGTATTTTGAATTTTGCCAATAAAATTTGACAATTAATTTTAGTGTATGGAACCACAATTGAGGACGACGTTAGGAAGGACACTTCTGGACATTTCGAACGTCTCTTAGTGTCAATGACAGCGGTAATTGCAAATAAAGCTACAATATGTTATTGATAGCATTTTAGAATCCTGAATTCGTGATTCTAAGTCTCCTTTTTGAACACTGTAAATAGTGACCCCATTATATTATTTGACAGTTTTTTTTATTTTTACAATTGGTAAGTTATTTTTCATGAATATTGTACTGTTCACATTATTATGTCGAATATTCCATTGCACTGAATAGAGTTATATTCATTATTATGTGTGTAAAATTATTTTCTTAGCATAAAAGCAATTTACCTAACTTTATAATGCTTATTATAGGCAGGAAGAAACGAGGATCCGGTAGCGCAGCAACATATTGCGGAAGAGGATGCCCAAAAGTTATATGCAGCTGGTAAATGCCTCTTGTAATAAATTAATAACATTTTAACCTAATTTTCATGAGGATTCATCTTTAAAATGTTGCCTTTTTATTTGTAACAGGAGAGAAGCAGTGGGGAACTGATGAAGAAACATTCAACTTGATTTTAGCTACAAGAAGCTTTCCACAATTGCGGTTGATGTTTCATGAGTACGAAAGGATCACCGGACATGCTTTTGAAAAGGCCGTCGAAAATGAATTTTCAGGAGATGCTAAAATTGCTATGCTTGGAGTTGGTAAGCCAATATTTACGTAAATTGGGTGGATTAATATCTAAATTAAAAAATCTAAATAAAATTTAGACCTGCAAAATTATTGATTTGTAAGGTGGCAATACTTTCGTCATAGTAACTATTGTCTCTTATGTATTTTAATAGTGAAAAGCGCAAAAGATCGTGCTGGTTACTTTGCTGAAAGACTTCATGACAGCATTGCCGGATTTGGCACAAAGGACAAGGATTTAACATTCATTCTAGTAACCCGAGCGGAAATTGATTTGGAGAGTATTAAGCAGGAGTACCATAACATGTATGGAAAGTCTCTTGCCGACGATGTTTCCGTATGTTGTTTTTCTGTATTTTTTAATTCTGTTACTTGGTATTCGAAATCATTTCCACAATAGTGTAGTCCTCGATAAAGCAAATTGCAAAGACATTAATTGTAAATGCTTAGTTTTCATTAATCGTTCTTAACAATTATTTGTAAATTTAAGGAATGTGGAATTTGTAGGGATTCATTATTTGAGACTAATATATTTGATAATGTAAAAGTAGGTAATTGTTAATTAATATGTTAATGTTTTAGGGAGACACAAGCGGAGACTACAGGAAGTTATTTTTGACACTAATGGGGTGTTAAAGAAACATTGTGCTACTGCATTAAATAATGCTGCATTTGAGAATCTATACCAAAATCTTTTCCAGTATTCTTGAGATCTTAATAAATAATATTTAACATTCCTCAGAAATATTTGTAGCATGTAAATTAAAAAAAATGTAAAGTCAAATTCTACAATCCTTTGGTGCTTTGTTTATATTTACAATCTTGAAGAGGTTGGATTTTGAATGGGATACGGAATACTGCAATGTCTGCACTAAAACAATTGTATATGAGCGACCTGCATTTATTTCGACGATATGAAGATTATTCTTCTTCTAGAGTACCTGTAATGAGTAACGGTGAGGGAACACATTGAAATTAAGGATGGATTGTGCTACTTATACAAGTTCAAATTATATTATGGGTATGGAATGCCAATTTAAAATTACTAAGTATATGTTTGGAAATTATTAATGTCTATTACGCTACGAAGTCTTATTGAAATGATTTATTAAATCAAAACTACTGTAATGGATAACTTCTACTATACTTTATTATGATGATGCATACTTTATGCATACCTCAATAATTTTACCTTTCCAATTTATTGCAAAGATGAATGACGGTAAAATCTCTCTAGTGGCTCATTGACATGGCACCTTCACAATCCTGATGTCCACACATGTCACTTTTGTGTGGATTTAAAGGGAAAAAATATTTGTAGTAGGAGAAATAAATTGGAGAAATGCATTTCCATTTTTATTTCATGTTTAGAGAATAAAAACTTAATAAAGGACTTTCATAGTGGATAGAAAATTTTTTCACGGATTTACGATATTTTTTAGAACAGTTGTGGGCTCTTTCACTTCATTGAGTATTTTTGAAAATTAATAAAGTAAAGTTCGAACTAGTTTTAGAATGAACTATTTTTGCATGTAAAATGCCCTATCCCATGAAATATTTTTAAACATCCAAAACTTTTAAAAAGCTGATGAAACTGACTACCGCCGATAGGTATCAAGAAATAAGAGTTAGTCAGTAACTGTAGGTCACATTGGAGAATATTAAGATTATTAAAAAATCAATGATACGTACATGTATGCAGTTACATTAATATTTAATTTATTAAAATCAAATGTTGGACTCGGTGTAAGCTAAATGAATATTTAAGAAAATGCGACTACCATAACAATTAAACTTAAAAGGCTTTTGCAAAATGTTTCATTTCGTGTGTATTCTTTACAATACGATTAACGTGACAATTTACTTTTATCAATAATTATTAACTATTTTATAGAGGTTAAATATTGATAGGCTCTGAAATCAATAGACCAACAGAGAATATTCAAACTTGATGCATCGTACACAATTTATTTATATGGAAACCTTTGGAAATTATCTAGTAAGCACCTTAACATTAAAAAGTGGTTATAGAATTAATTAAGAAATATATGCTGGCTGTATCCGCTTGAGGTTAAGCATTATTAATGATGAACAATATTAATAAATCCCGATACCATGTCATTTCAACATAAATAAACCCGTTGTGCAAAACGGCGTAAGTATGTAGCGGAGAAGTCAGTTGATTATCGGGTGATTATCGGTTGATCATCAGCAATGATCATTGGTTGATCATTGCTAAGTTTTATTTATACCACTCAAGGTGCTAAGTTTTATTTATACCACTCAATGTGCTAAGTTTATTTATACCACTCAATGTACCAAGTTTTATTTATACCACTCAATGTGGTTTGTCATGCAATACATGGTACTGCAGGCTCTATGTTTCGGACTGTATTTCTGGAACCCATTGACCGATTGACCTCATCTTCGAACTTAACCTGTCACTGGACCTTATCTATATGTGTTCTAAGTCTGAACTCATTATCTCAATGCGTTCTCGAGTAAAGTGGATACGGACAGACAGACAGACAGACAGACAGAGCGTTCCCATAATGTAGCTCCGCTACATAATAATTAGAACGAACTATATTTACCAGTGTACGCCAATGTGCGCACGAAATTGTTTTCATGCACCCACCTGCACAAAATGCACAAAATGCACGAAATGCATGAAATGCACATAATGCACGAATAGGATACAGTATAGAGATATTGGTATATTTTTAATGGACGAGTGTAGACTTTGCTATAAAATCTGTTTCTTAATTGATATTTCCGTGCATCTAAAACACTTCCGTATAAAAGAAACCACGTCGCCATATATCCATTATCTGCCAATACCTAATTACATTCGTTTATTTTCCAAAGTGTGGATATAATAACAAACTGCTGTATTGTCATTTGTATGCTAAACATAATATTCTCATCTCATAGTATTCTATTTTATGAATTTAGGATTTGCTGCTTTGGGTAAAATAGTTTACTAGAAAGAAATTGTTTGTTTGCAAAACAGGAAAGCAAAAAAGGACGAGTGTAAAGGCATTCAAATTACACTTTGTATGGTGTTCACCCAATTGTCAATATTTGTGCAATATGCAAAGCAAAACGTTTGTATTTGTTGTGGATTCATTATGACTGATTGCAATTTGTAAAAATTTGCCAGAAAATTGTATTATTTAATAGTTCAGGAAGTGATAAATAATAATGTTTTTATTTCATGCATTTTGTGCATTTTGTGCACTGCACACGACTCTTTTTATGCATGCACTATGCATTTCATGCAGTGCACGTAATGCATGCATGCACTGCATGGGAGTACCCTGAATTATTTACGCTTATATCGATATTTCTATAATTGTTGGTATTCCATGTGTATGTTACCGGTAAATCGACAAATCAGGCAATTTCAAAAATTCCTAGGCAAATCGTAAAATTTGTAGTGGATTTTGGTTTATGTGGTCAATTTAATAAAATACAAGTTAACAGGCCATTGTGCCCCTACTGGCTTAATTCAAAAGTCACTGATGAATCAGAAAAATCTCACTTTAAATATGTGGGCCATTTCATTTCTAAGTTACATCAGTTAATATGACGCAGCTCTTCAAAGCAAATAATTGTCATAATTTAAAAATTAAATGGCCAACATATTTGAAGTGAGGTTTTTCTGATTCATCACTGATTTTTGAATTAAGCCAGTTGGGGTACAATGACCTATTAACTTGTCTTCCATGAAATTGACCACAGAAACCAAAATTCAGTACAGATTTTACGATTTGCCCAGACATTTTCGAAATTGCCTGATTTGTCGATTTGCCGCTACGATATATAAAAAGCACATAAAAACAGAGACATTGTCATCATCATCATATTTATCTTGTTGATTTGAATTAGAACTAGTACCATAGATCTTCTAATATACTTCGGAAGATTGAACCAGTAAACAAGGGATTGATAAGGGAAGCTTCTGTGGTTAGAGAAGTTGTTCTTTATACCAATATCATTTTATATCCTGTTCATATTGTACTAGTAATGGAAGTGAATTCGTCACAATTAAACAGGTAGTTAATAATTTACAATAATTTCAAAGCTAAGCTTGTTTTAATTTAAAAACAGAGTCATTGAATATATTATATTCATTATTATAATATTTACATAGGGATAAAAGCTTAGGTAGGATACTAACGCCATCCTTTACGGATGTGTATCCTTATGTAGTTTGCTATAATTTTTCGGATATAGTATATTTAATGCTATTTAAACACAATAAGAAGCGTCGCAATATGTGAAAGCAGTTCTGCATAGAAAGCAATTATTCTGTCATGCTTTACGTTTCTTACAGGAGCAATTTGCATGCCAAATGGTTTCAGTGATCTGTAAACTTTTTGATCATTCAATATACATAAACCATTTGTCTTGGTTCTTACAGAATTAAGAATGGCTTCCAGTGCATTGGACGACTTTTTCCATACTGACGCACAGAAGATTAAAAACATTGTCATACCACAAAATGCTGCAAAGCTTACGGTTGGGAGAGTAGCAAATGCCATGAGGTCGAGATGGTCGTAGAATTTGATTGAACCAAAACAGCATAATATGGTAGCTAAATAGCATACAGTGGTAATAGCTGGAAATACAATTGGATGAACGCTGTCATGCAATAAGATATTCAATATCCGAATTCGGTTGAACACGGCAACTTGATATTCAAAATCGTATTTTCGGAATCTGTATTACCAAAACATACATCCAGTGATAATTAATTATTCAATAATTAATAAATATAGCTTTAGTCAAATAATTTAATTAAAAGTACCATTAGTTACCTTATTTGGTGCATCCAATAAAACATGCGAAGCATTATAATTAATACATACAAGTATAATACACAAGCCCAATATAGGGGATCGAGCAATACGAAGATTTGTGAAACTAAAACGAAATAGCGCAGAGTTGAATGCAATGAGACGTTTTTGAAAAGGTAGTTGTTTTGAACAATTATGAAATACGTTGCTCCTGGTGCACCAAAAACATAACAAATTGGGACGATGAACTGGGCAATCAAAAATTCCAATTTGATGTACAATGACCCCTTGGTTTTTAATCCATCGCCATCAGCATCTTCAAAATTGGAAAAAAAAGTTTACGCCTATGTACTTAAAATTGTTCTCTGTGACTTTAACATTTATTAGCTACAAAATATTAAAAACTTGCCGTTTGTGAGGCAAATAGTTTCGGTAAACAAGTAATTCAAAATTGTACGGACATCCTTTCCTCTTGTTGAAATACTTCGTAGGACAACCGCAAAGAATATATGGCCATTGAAAACTAGAACAGCCATAGTCAGTGAAGAAATGTCGAATGTATTTGCATCATTCTGTCGAACGGATTGAAGAAGTAGGAATCCTGTCTGAATGGCAAATATCATGTTCAAAATTACCAATGCTTTCAAACGATGATGTGATTTCGTCGTCAAAAAAATTTGTTTGGCAGAATCCCAAGAAAACGGAGAACCAAACACGATGGACGCAATATTGACATACAATCCTATCCAGTGAAAATGGTGAAATTTTAATTTAGAAATTATTTTGTGCACATGGTTTTGGAATAATTCGTGGTGAACGTTTGTCCACTTTCTGAAAAACTGTGCAAACATTTGGTTAACACTGGGGAAATAAGAAAGTATAATTTATGGTGATTAAAAGCTCCTTTTCCAAAACCATAAGACCATAAGTGATAGAATGACACCTCATAAGTAAGAGTACTTTCTTTTATTTGGTCTTTCAATCAATTTACGTCATTCATAGTCGCATCTGTATTAATGTGCATAAATACAGTGTGTTATCATAGTGAATACAGTTAGCAATTATACAATCTGGTAGTTGAAATTCGCAATTAATAGACTGCATAATAATTGATAACAGCTACTAACTGAGCAATGAATTTTTGGACAGGTAATCTATAAATAATATGGCGAGAATAATAAATATCTTCAATTATAATGCAGTGCATTAAGGACACTGGGATATTGTTTAGGATATTAATGCCGTATTCAAGTGTCTAGACAATTTATTTTAATTATTGATGGTGCATTGCAGGACAGCGGAAGATCCGCTACCAGCCATTTAAATGATTAATATACTTTGGTTGATTTAAGCAAATGAAAACGATAGGTACAATATTTATAAAATAGAAGCCGACTTAGAAATAATATATTTCCAATTTACGTCGCCCATGAACAGGGAAGGAAAAAGCCAGCTTTTGGCTTTTGGCTTTTTGGGCTTTTTGATGAAAAAGCCAGCTCGCAAAATAGGAAAAAGCTGGCTTTTGGCTTTTTGGCTTTTTGCTCTGACGTCAACAGGCAACTGCCAATAAGAAAAATACACTGAAATGTTATCCTGGTGATGTTATTCAGGTGGAATTCAGCACATAATCCATTATTATTTTACTTTAATTAATTAAAACCTGCAATAGTGTCAATAAACACGAAAATGTAGAAATATCAAAGTTTAGAAATGTACACTGGATGGCAGTTGGGGTATCAAAAAGCCAAAAAGCCCAAAAAGCCCAAAAAGCTGGCTTTTTGGCTTTTTGCTGCAAAAAGCCGAGCTTTTTCCTTCCCTGCCCATGAAGCTTTTTGCAGCATGGATACTACAATTGCAATTGCCCAATTACGATCAAACATTAATTTCCTAAACGTAATGTTCTGTAAAATTCAGAACCCCTCTGGATTCAGAAACTTGGTTTTTATTTTAAAACGTACACAGTGTTCCATTGCCACCCAACGAATCAAATAGGCATCTCATCGCAAGTGCCACAAAAGATTGCAGTACCAAAATTATATTATTCATGTGCACTACTGTATTTAAAAAATATAATTTTATAATATAAATGCAAAAACAATTTATTTTATATTTGTGATTTTTCTGAATTTTTCATAATAATCGAGCAAGGGTGAATTTTCAAATTTTGCAGTTGTCTGCAATTCTTTTGAATCGTAATAAAAATTCCGGAAAAGTTGAAAATGCAACCTTGGTCAATAATTATTATTAAAACAGGAAAAATCACAAATATAACATTCATTAGTGCTGTAAAAATATTATTCAAAAAACTTATTTTTCCGGCCGTAAAAAATCCGAATCATTGAAAACAGGACAAATTTTTCTACCTTTTCATTTCACAGAATTATGTAACCCATTTATCTTAAACCGATTTTGATGAAAACTTGGATTTCAGGGTGTAGAAAGAGTTAAAAATTTATTACTTGTAAATTATACACCCTATTGAAGAATGGTATTGGATAATGGTGAACATGGAATTTGGAGTTTAATTAACCGAAAGACTTTGATCATTCTTTCATTTCACGCCGTTTATGTGTGCAACCCCAGCGAGAGGATAGAAAAGTTTGATAACCCAAATCATTCCGGAGTTATAGTCTTCATAGACAAACAGATTATTTGCAAATTATTATAAAGAAAACTTCGGTTTTTTAATAAACCAATTATTTATTTCCTTTGAATATCTGTCATAGTACATTAGAAAGTTGTAAGTTGTAAATGTTAACACATAATAATTTTGGATAAAATTCATTAAATTGGATAGCGTTCCTTTTGGCCAAGAAATGGAGAGAGCGGCCAGGAGAGAGAGAGAAATGCTAAGCTATTCCGTTTAACCTGTCAGCGATAAAAATTTTCAATTGATGTAACTTTAATGATGATTTTAAAAGTTATTCATTTTCAAAAACTTTCAGGTCAGATTTTTTTGTAATCTTTTGCGACCTTGTTAATTTGCCATGATCTTCTAATATCCACTTTAGCAACTTACGGTTAATTTTGTTTTATAAATATTTACCACTATTTTAATATAAAATTTTACCTTTATTGTCAAGATCATAAACGGTACGATTTTTGAAATCAGCTACAACGCCTCCTCCTGCCAAATATATTAAGCATTAATTTCAAATATTAAATAGCAAATAGTATTTGTAACAAAAAAAAAACAAATCAAGCAAACAATTTACTAATCTATGATGTTGATCCCTTCAAGAAATATTTTTGAAAATTAATGAAGTAAATTTCTAATTAATTTTAGAATGAATACATAATACCTCGATAAATATAAAAATAACTCGGGCTTCTGCTTAGTGGCCAAAATGCATCACGTCATAGCTTTTGCTCCTCCAACAAAGTTGACAAAGCTCATCCTTCTATACGGATATTTTTCGCATTTGCAAAGCGAAAATATAAGCACATGCATTATGATCGAGTACTTCAATTGTGGGGTGGCTATTCCCCAGTAGGCGAAGTACAGAGAATTGGACGAAAACATTTTCAACCAAGTTAGCAACTACCACAACAAAACACGAATCCAATTTCGTGCACATTTGTATACAAAAACGACAAACATTCAATAATTTCTTGCATTCCTATTTTGACATTTATGTATAATAATAATTTGCATAATAATAAAAAGAATTGGCATTGGCAGATATTGTATACTTATTGGCATCTCTATAGATTGGCAATATTTGTTTAGAGCTTGTTTTACTACCATGTCATATTGGCTTTGGCAAAGTTGGCAGTGAATCATTCAGGATTTACGGTCTCCAGGGACAAAAGGGCACAGTGTTCGGACATTACTATAAAGAAGACTTTGACCTCTTAAAAACTCAATTATTTATTTTATTTAAATATCTGTCATAGTATGTTACAGTATTTATTATAATTTTGGAAAGTTTTTTAACTAGGTAGCGCTCCTTTTGGTCACGAAAAATATTTATGTCAGCTGTTCAGATATTTCGCTTAACCTGTTGGTCATACAATTATCAATTGGTTTGACTTTATCGCTGCTTTAAAATGTTATTCATTTCAGTTTGAATGAATGTATTTGGGTTACGCATATTTAGTTACAATTTCAGTATAACATTTTAACTTGATTTTCAATTAAGGTCATCAACGGTCCGGTTTTTGAAATCCGCAGCAACGCCTCCTCCTAGCAAATATGTTAGCCGTCAATTGATTGCAAATATTAAATCAGCAATGGCATTTGTAGCAAGAAAATAAACATGTCGTGAAGCAATTTACTAATCGCCACCTAAGCCACATTGATTATTTTCACAAAGAAAATGTTAATATAGTAAAAATTAAATCGCCCTATGATTTTATGAAATCATATAATATTTTAAGGCACACTACTTCATGTCGGGATAACATTATAACAGTTTGTGCCAATCAACTTGTCAATAAAGCTTTGAATTGAAATGATTGAATGAAGCGGCAACTCAGAAACCCTAACATAACATGAATTGACAAATATAAAATGGAAAATTCTTTACCCAAATTATCTTTCCCATATATTTTTGGTTTTACACCGGCTTCATTAATAACTGCCTGTTGACGGTTTGATTCTCGATCTACCCTGAAGTGTAAAAATTAATGGCGTTATGATACAATAAAGAATTGTGCAGTTCATTGTGCAATTTACAAAATGCTGGAAACCGCATCTAATTGACCAACCGTTGCCATTGTAATAGCAAAATTCGTTTCCTCCACAAACTTTTCTAATGCAACAATATTATTTCTATCGGAACGCTTTTAATGCGTAATGTAAAGTCGTGCTCACTCCTGTCTCACACAGATGTAATATTTCTCTTCATTACAATCCGATGCACTCCACACAGGAGGTTGATTTCCTGGAAATTGTATTTCCACGCATAGGTCTTTTCCTGATCCGCTGTCATCGTAAGGCTCTCCGGACCCCCATGCTCTCGAAATTCCGTTGTCATTAGTATCTCTAAAATTAGTAATTTGTTTCTTGGTCGGATCCCAATATAGGTAATTGTATTCAGTTGACTTAAACCGAGCTCCAGTCCAGAAACCTTCTTTTCCCATTTTAAAAGCTGCAATAAGAATAAATTCGTAATTGACATTTCACTTTTTTCTATTTTCTGGTAGCCTGCTTTCCAAAATAGTGGTGTTTGAAATCCTTGTCAAATTTCATTTTAAGTAATGTTCGTAATAAAGACTATTTACTCTTTTCAGATTTATTTATTAAGCGGTATTACAACACTAAGTGTCTTAATATTGTAATAAATGCAATGTGCAACTATTTCGGTCAGGCATTAATACGGTAATTAACACATTATTTGGATTATTATTTAATCGTAAACATACGCGATTCCTTGAGTTTCGACCAGCTTTTCATGAATTCGTTCTCCTGCTGGGTTTCAATGATCAACAAACTTAAATCACTTTCTTGACAACGTCGTTTAGCTTCCGTCCAAGTTAACTGCAATATCAATGCGAAATCAATAAATGTTCAAAAATTTGTTAGAAATGCATTAAACGCTCATAAGATTATTCAAAAACCAAACGGTTATTAAACGAGAATAAACATTTTCTAAAAATTGAAAATGAACTATTTTTGCGTTTCAATGCAAGTCCAATCATTTTACCATAATTATGTATTTTCTCCAGCACAAGTGTCACTCACTCATTACAAGGGCTGACGTTTTTTTTAAAATGATTATGCCGCAATTCCAATGCATTTACTCGCTTTATGCTCAGTTTTATTGCATATCGCGGATTAAAAGTATAATAAAGTGTAGAGAGCAATAAATAGACTCGTGGGAAAAAGAATACTTGCAAGATGTAAGGATTGTTATGCCAAAATAATAGCATTATCATAAAATAATTCAAGGAAATATTTTGGCTTTGATTGGCGAAAACCGATTATTTTATGGGTCGTTGGTAAATTGGTAGTTAAACGCAAGGTTTATGGAGATTACACACTGTTCTTTTTTAATCAAATTAATAAGCGAATACGCTATTGAATTCATAAACTGAAATACTAATTGAGAGAGGATAGACAATACTTACCTTTTGTTTAACACTGACAGCAGCATCAACTTTTTTCATTGGTTTACCACTTCTGCAAAAATGAAATATAAAGTCACGGTTTACAATGAAGGGTGATAATTATTGGTGTTCCTTATAATTGCCGAAAAAATTTTGATTACGATTGCATTGTACTTTAGAATGCTTACTAAAATTAATAAAATAAAATGTTAGCAAGTCTTGCACTGTTTCATATAAAAAATGTTTGCCAAACCGAGACGTATCCACTACACAGTTGCAAAACGGTGTCTTCTTTTCAAAATGAGTTACTGAATTTCAAAGAAATCAGCATTAGTTAACACAATGTCATTTCGGATACGGAAAAAATAGTGCTGTATTTTGGAATGCGACTGATTGAAATATTCAAAATTATTTGGCACCAATACCGTCAACTGTCACATAGCTGTTTTACGTATAAGAATTAAATTACTTACGCCGCAGGTGGCGCTGCTGTCGGCGGTGGAGGCGTTGTCGGTGGAGGCAGAACTACGTAGTAAATAATTTCTTTTTATTAATAATTCATTAATAGGGTAAGTACAGCAATGTTTCACGCACTTACTTAACTTAAAAATAGCGATAAATAAAAGTGGCATAATAATAATTCCCGAATATCTAAACCTTTCAAAAGAATGTGAAAATGGAAAAATTATTTGGCTTCAAAAATAGCTTTTGCTTTACAAAAATGAATAGATTTACCAGCTTAACTTTTGCCTTATATAAATTGTTTTACCTATACCAATATTAATACGACTTCAATTAACATTAATACCCATAAACCAAGAATATTTACCACTATTGCTAACCCATTTGTTTATCGGGTTTTGCTTTTCCATTCCATGCAATGTAGGATTAATAAAAAAATCGAAACAAAGGTTACCAAAAATGTATTGCGTAAATTAGAATTAATGATAATTGAAAGAGTTATTTAATTTACCACGGCGAGGACAAACATTTTCTTTTGCGTACTCTATAGCAACTTCTTTATTGCAAGCTTCGGTTGCATTAGGATTCAAACCGGTTGGGTAGCAGGTATCTGAAATTACAAAAGTTTAAATTCTGTATAACAATTTTTTCTTACAATTACTACCGTGCAGTTAGAATAAGAAATCAAAATTCTAAATACCAGCTTCAGGAACTTTTACGTTACAAATCAGATATCGTAGAAAACGATCTTCACAAGGGGAAGCCTGCAAGTGGAGCACATCATCATCAGTGCTAGTCCGTAAGCAATAGTTTTCCTTAGGAATTTGTGGCTCATTTTTCAAAAGTTCAGCACTGACAACCTGACCCGTGCCTGCGTGCCTCCATTGGTCTCCAATGGTAATACCATCAGTCCACGAAGTCGCTTGAAACTATATCAAAAATATTTTTTAGTTATTTAAAACTTTAAATTGTGTTTGTTTCAACAACATCTCTCATTTTGTACATATCGACTGGATCAAACAAGTCGCCTCTACTGCGGCAGCAGCAAAAAGCTTCATACCAGTTTAACTGAAAATAGGGAAATAAGCAATGCAATTGTTAAGTCATGTTATAGGGTGCAGAAGATCACTAATCATACATTTTATATATTTTGTGATCTTCGGGTCTTCCATACGTTGTACATTATATTTTTCATGTAATGCGTATGTATGGATTTACGTATTTCATGTCAATAAATTTGGCAAGAAAACCAAACAATGTTTAAAATTCTAAAATTAGTTGAAATTTAAACTTTTTAAGTCAGTGCTCAAATTCGTGTTCATGTCTTGCACCACAAAAAGTGCATAGTACCCTTTGCATGCATCCACTATGTACTTTATGAAGGGCAGTGCACGTAATTTCAAAAGTAGTGTTACCTATTCTACACATTGTTTTGATTTTCGGCCGATCATCAATTTCTCTATTTCCAATAGGCGAGCATATGCAAATACAATTACTCTACGCAGGGCTAAAGCAGCTTTACTTACATTAAGTTTTCTTGCTGAAACATAATAATCCTCTTTTGCTACCCCACATCTCCAATTCGTTATCGCAAGGGCCACTAAAGACTCCTATACCAAAATTATATTATTATTGTTTACTGTGTTTAAAAAATCATAAACAAATGCAAAAATATAATTTATTTCTAAATGAAAGTAAGCTGGATGCAAATTGCATTGAAGTGAATGCAATGTGCTTAGAGCATATAAAAATCACAGCCTCAAACCCAAAACAGGTTTTCGGTTTTTCTATCAGGTTCCCGCGCTTAAAAGTCGAAATGGACTAATACGATAAATAAATAATAAAGTGTTGTAGGTCGCAACTTGGAATACGTAATTGCTATACTACCGTAGCGTGTCACCAAACAAACCGATAAAAGTAAAATACAGCTATACAAAAGTTGCCACTAAAGACACATGCCGACAAAGATTAATAACAGTGAATTACAGTTTCGCAACTGAAAATTGATACTCCAATTATATTCCCATCGTCGTTTTTATAGTCTTCATTTTTATACAAATTATAAAATAAATTAGAAAACAAGCATTTAATCGGTATATTTTTTGAGCTGTATTTCTGAAATTATTTCAGTAATAAATTTGATACAAAAATTTTACTAAATGTGTAATACATGTATACTCTTTTGTAATGACGACTAAAAAATAAGGGAGAACTGATAAGTTGTATTGTATCAGATCAAGATTCCAATAAAAAAAATTTTATTTAGATTCCTAATGTGGTTAAATGAAATATGAGTCAAGTTAAAATACAACTACAAATTGTTTTCAAATAATACAAGTCACACCGTTGTAAATTTTATAAGAAAATTGTATTAAGTAATGTCTTACCTTGGCATGACAACAAAATTATATAGCTTACGTAATAATATTTGAAGAACATGCTTTGTTAATTTTTAATACATGTGTAATCTAAGACTCGTGGACAGGTTGGAAATGTAGAAATGAAAGATTGCTGTAACTATTCTAAACCTAATGGTTTGTAACTATTGACTATATTATAGTGCAGAATACCAAGTGTATATTTGTACTTTTATATCAGTTGAAGAAATATTTTCGTTTAATGGGCAACGTTAATTTAAATAATGGCAGTAATTTAAAGAAACAATTACAAATGACTATTTTGTGTACCCAACTTCACTATTTTGTGTACCCAACTTCACTATTTTGTGTACCCAACTTCACTATTTTGTGTACCCAACTTCACTATTTTGTGTACCCAACTTCACTATTTTGTGTACCCAACTTCACTATTTTGTGTACCCAACTTCACTATTTTGTGTACCCAACTTCACTATTTTGTGTACCCAACTTCACTATTTTGTGTACCCAACTTCACTATTTTGTGTACCCAACTTCACTATTTTGTGTACCCAACTTCACTATTTTGTGTACCCAACTTCACTATTTTGTGTACCCAACTTCACTATTTTGTGTACCCAACTTCACTATTTTGTGTACCCAACTTCACTATTTTGTGTACCCAACTTCACTATTTTGTGTACCCAACTTCACTATTTTGTGTACCCAACTTCACTATTTTGTGTACCCAACTTCACTATTTTGTGTACCCAACTTCACTATTTTGTGTACCCAACTTCACTATTTTGTGTACCCAACTTCACTATTTTGTGTACCCAACTTCACTATTTTGTGTACCCAACTTCACTATTTTGTGTACCCAACTTCACTATTTTGTGTACCCAACTTCACTATTTTGTGTACCCAACTTCACTATTTTGTGTACCCAACTTCACTATTTTGTGTACCCAACTTCACTATTTTGTGTACCCAACTTCACTATTTTGTGTACCCAACTTCACTATTTTGTGTACCCAACTTCACTATTTTGTGTACCCAACTTCACTATTTTGTGTACCCAACTTCACTATTTTGTGTACCCAACTTCACTATTTTGTGTACCCAACTTCACTATTTTGTGTACCCAACTTCACTATTTTGTGTACCCAACTTCACTATTTTGTGTACCCAACTTCACTATTTTGTGTACCCAACTTCACTATTTTGTGTACCCAACTTCACTATTTTGTGTACCCAACTTCACTATTTTGTGTACCCAACTTCACTATTTTGTGTACCCAACTTCACTATTTTGTGTACCCAACTTCACTATTTTGTGTACCCAACTTCACTATTTTGTGTACCCAACTTCACTATTTTGTGTACCCAACTTCACTATTTTGTGTACCCAACTTCACTATTTTGTGTACCCAACTTCACTATTTTGTGTACCCAACTTCACTATTTTGTGTACCCAACTTCACTATTTTGTGTACCCAACTTCACTATTTTGTGTACCCAACTTCACTATTTTGTGTACCCAACTTCACTATTTTGTGTACCCAACTTCACTATTTTGTGTACCCAACTTCACTATTTTGTGTACCCAACTTCACTATTTTGTGTACCCAACTTCACTATTTTGTGTACCCAACTTCACTATTTTGTGTACCCAACTTCACTATTTTGTGTACCCAACTTCACTATTTTGTGTACCCAACTTCACTATTTTGTGTACCCAACTTCACTATTTTGTGTACCCAACTTCACTATTTTGTGTACCCAACTTCACTATTTTGTGTACCCAACTTCACTATTTTGTGTACCCAACTTCACTATTTTGTGTACCCAACTTCACTATTTTGTGTACCCAACTTCACTATTTTGTGTACCCAACTTCACTATTTTGTGTACCCAACTTCACTATTTTGTGTACCCAACTTCACTATTTTGTGTATTCACTTTATATTTAATCGTTTTCAAATGTGTTGTTTTCAGAATAAATCAAGGTTTGTGTTTAAGAAAACATTTATTGCATTGCAAAACCTTCTGTAAAACAATAATGAACAATTAAGTCTATTGAAAATGTATTGTTTCCCATTTCGCGTTACTTGTTCTTTTGCTTTAATTGTAACAGTGGAATCAAAATATTTTCGAAGTCATTTGAATATCTAAATCAGCTTTAGCATTGTAAGCAATGTAAAGCTTTCAAATTAGTTTGCAACTTCAATTGGAAAAAATGTTTAGATATTATGGAAAGCAAGTTTTTATAGTAATGTAATTCATGAAAGTCTTTAAAAAAGTCTTGCTTATAAAATGCAGGTGAAAGATTCGTAATACCTGTCATTTCCCAGTTTACAGCTTTGTAATTTGATCAATGGGAAGAGTTTATGGATAAAATAAAAGGTTGTTTGGTCACGAGAAATTGCTATGCATTGGAGGTAGTGCCAACTGTGAAGTGTACTTTGGCACCTTTGTATGAGTAGTGATTGTATATTGTGTGGTGCCACTTTTAGACGTAATTTGGCACCTTTCTATTATATGTGTATGTGTGGCGCGAACCGTAATGTGTAATTGGCACCTATAAATTTGTTATGAGATGAATGTACTGTAATGTATCAATTGGATTTATATATGTAATGGTATAATGCAACATTTGAGTCATGCGCATTGATGAAAAGCGTGGAGTTGTTTATGTTTCCCGCAATGAATGGAGAGAAGCGAAGCCAACTCCAACAATTTTTATTTCAGTTAAGTCTACGGACAGCTTCCATCGTGATCTGACGTGCGTGTGACTCGCTCAAGTATTTTTAGTTTAGTTCTTTTTACATCAATAAATTAATTAACTAATTACTTGTTTTATTTTTGTGTCAACTCATCATAATTGATCACACATTGGTCTATCATCATATAGGTCATATTCAGGGCAGAAAAATATATCAAAGAGTTAGATCTAGTCTGTCAAGTGTCAGTTAGGTCAATGATAGGACGGCGAACCTATTCACATTAGAAGAAAGGAATCAGTGTCAAACTCACAAGTCTTTGACACCACCCGCACAAAGGTCATGAAAGTTTTGCATGATTTTAAAGTGGATAGATAACGAAATAACATTACGATAACGAATTTTAGATTTTCATTCGGAGGTCAACAGTCAAAGAGATCTTTAAACTGAAAGATACTATTTCAATCCTCGATTTAAAAACAAATTGAACTATCTATCCCACTGTCTTGTTGAGTTAGGGAGAAGCCAGTAATTTCCAGATGCACATAAAAACCAGATAGGACCTTCAATGGAAACATTGGCACATTTTCCAGATTGTTCACAGCATGATTTTCCAACTTTTGGCAGGAGAATAGCTCACTGCATCATATTTGCAATGTTGTTATCCAATTTGAATACAGCTCTCTGGCAACTAGAATATAACGTGATATGCTAAACACTTATTACTGCTTGTGAATTATGCACGCTATTGATGAATGGCAATGGCTAAAGGTGAGTATGGAATGTAGAGTTTAATCAACCGAGTGACTTTTGTAATTTTAATTTTATTTTAAAACGCCGTTTATACGTGCAACCCCAGAAACACAATAAAAACTTAGACAACCCAATCCATTCAGAAGTTATAGTCTTAATAGACAAACGGACAGATTGTTTGCATATTATGATAAAAACTTCAAGTTTTTAATAAACCAATTATTTATTTCTTTTGAATATCGGTCATAGTACATTAGAATACTTAATAAGTTGTAAATTTTAACACATATAGTAATTTTGGATAAAATTCCATCTAGATAGCGTTCTTTTTGGCCAAGAAATACGGATGGAGATAAAGGTCCGGTGTTCAGCTATTCCGTTTAACCTGTTGGCCAAAAAAAATTTTCATTGACGTAACTTTACTGAGGATTTTAAAAGTTATTCATTTTCCGTCACTTTCAGATCAGATTTTTTGTAACCCTTTACGAATTTTTAATTTGTCATGATGTTCGAATATCCACTTTTGCAGCTTACGGTGTATTTGTATTACACATATTAACTACTATCTAAGTATAAAATATTACCTTTAATCAAGGTCATAAACAGTCCGATTTTTGAAATCTGCCACAACGCCTCCTCCTGCGAAATTGGTTAACCAGCAATTGATTTCAAATGTTAAATAAATAAATTATTTGAAACAAAAAATAAACAAACCGTAAAGCAATTTACTTATCACTACTTAAAACAGATTGGCTACATTAATAAAGAAAATTTTAATACTGAATAAATTATATGGGACAATGACTGTCCACATCATTTCAAATTTTGCGATTCTTATACATTGATTGACTAGTGAACATTATTACAGTTGTGCCGGGAAGCATGATAATAAAGTTTTGATATCCATTGGTTGAATGAAGTGGTAAAGATATTTCAGATCACATTTTCAGATAAATTGACGAATATAAAATATTGCTTACCCAAATCTTTATCTCCCTCATATACTTTTGGTTTTCCACCCCTTTCATTAATGACAGCTTGTAGACTGTATGGTACTCGATCAGCCCTGAAGGAAAAAAATATTGTTACCATACGATTAGGAACTGTGCGGTTCTAGTGTGCAATTCAGAAAGTATATTTAATAGGCTAGAAACCACATTTCATCGGGCAACTCTGGTCAAAGCAGTTTAAATAACAAAAGCCATTCCACAATTAATAAGCTTTTCTATTATAACAATATTATTTCTATCGGAAATCTTCTAATGCGTAAGATAAAAGGGCACTCACTCCAGTCTCACGCAGATGTAATATTTCTCTTCATTACAATCCGAAGCACTCCATACTGGAGGTTGGTTCCCTGGAAATTGCATTTCCACACACAAGTCTTTTCCTGCTCCGCTGTCGTCATAAGGCTCTCCCGACCCCCACATTCTCGAAATTCCGTTGTAATTACTATCCCTGAAATTAGTAATTTGCTTCTTGGTCGGATCCCAATATAGGTAATTGTAATCAGTTGACTTAAACCGAGCTCCAGTCCAGAAACCTTCTTTTCCCCTTTTAAACGCTGCAATAATAATATTTTCTTTGTCGCAATTACAAATTTATTCTTGATAAGCACCCTGCTTACCGAAATAATATCGTTTAAAATTCTTGCTAAATTTCATTTTTTTCCCAATAATGCTCGTCATTTTTAATTGCTGTTTCACTAGTTCTTTATATGGGCATTGTCTACAGTTGAGTCCAACAATAAAAATAATGGAAACTGATGAAAATTGAAATGCTGTCACATTTTATGCCCTCTCTCGTATCAAGCGGTATTACAACAATAGTATCTTAGTATTACTCACGTATACTCACGTACACCCATTTCGGCAAGCTATTTAATTCGGTAAATATGGTG
This sequence comes from Yoshiicerus persimilis, assembly GCA_020352615.2. Taxonomy (NCBI): domain Eukaryota; kingdom Metazoa; phylum Arthropoda; class Collembola; order Entomobryomorpha; family Tomoceridae; genus Yoshiicerus; species Yoshiicerus persimilis. The sequence continues at coordinate 89,452,693 of CM036940.2, forward strand.
ATTACTGATTACCATATTTGGATAATTATTTAATAGTAAACATACGCGATTCCTTGATTTTCCACCAGCTTCTCATAAATTCGTTCTCTTGCTGATTTTCAATGACCAACAAGCTTAAATCATTTTCTTGACAACGTCGTTTAGCTTCCATCCATGTTAACTGCAATATCAATGTGCAACCAGTAAATTTTAAAATTGTTAGAAATACTTTAATCAATAGCAAAAGCAATAGTGCTATTAAAAGGCAAATTTTCTTATCTAAAATTGCAAAGATTTTTATCGTTAAGCACAAGTCCAATCATTTTATCATTGTTTTACAATTTCTCCAGCGGTTTCGTCATTCATTAAAAATGTTTTCATTTTTTGAAGTAACTATGTTGTTCCGTAAGTATGTATTTTCTAGGTATAAATTCTGTGTGTATGTGTTTTGGCTTACGCCGTTTGAATTTATTGTTTTGTATGAGCGAATTAGAATAGAATCAAATAGAATAACAACTCTACTCTACTCAACTCTACGTTGTAGATAGAACGATCCAGACCTTTTAGTGTTAGAAAGCTAGAAGTAGAATTTTAGACATTATCATTTTGTTGTCAATTGAATCTGATCCTGAATTGAATAGTTGATTTGTCAATTATAGAAATAAATCACTGTTGAATAATATAAATTAACGACTTATATTTGTGGTTTATTCCCGTCATTAAACGTAATTCGAAACAGTTAGGGAATTTTAGAAGTTCTAATCTTGCACCCCCAACATTTCTGGCGCCCGCCTGGTTAGGAAGTTTAGTGACTGAAAACAAAAATTTCGAAAAAATGGATTTCTGGAAGAAGAAACGTGCTCCTCTACGTGCGGCTTTCACGAAAACTGCGAACGAAATTGACGATGAACTGAAAGCTGCTGAAATCAATTCAGTGACGATTGAACTGCTCATCAAGAGACTAGAAAAAATATTCGAAAAGGTTGAGCAAGCAGACCAGGAAATCATGGAACAATTCCAGCAAGAAGACGGAGAACAGAGAGCCATAGACCAAGAAGTAGAACTGGCTTTGACGTATACACTTCGGTACAGTGACATGCAGTCTAAAGTGAACTCTTACTTCGCAAAAATCAGGAAACCTGAAGAAGACGATTACCAAAGTGTTTCATCGTCTGGAAGAAGTGCACGAAGTTCTCCAACCTCGAAACGCAAGTTTAAATTGCCGAAAATCGAGTGGAAAAAGTTTAGTGGTGAACCTAAAGACTGGCTAGGGTTCTGGGGACAGTTCTCCAAAATAGATGACGACGAAACGATGGATCCAGCGGACAAGTTCCAATACCTCCTGCAGGCAGTAGAAACTGGATCCAGAGCAGCGGAATTAGTCCAGAGCTTCCCTCCTAGTGGAAAATGCTACCCGAAAGCAATTGAAAGTCTCAAGGACCGATTTGGAAATGAAAACATTCTGGTGGAAGTATATGTTCGCGAACTGTTGCGTCTTGTACTGCAGAATGCCCTGAACCCGAAACACCGAATTGTTTTGTCGTCGCTATACGACAAATTAGAAACTCAGCTGAGAGCTCTTGAAACCTTGGGCGTGACTAGTGACAAATACGCTTCAATGTTATATCCCCTCGTCGAATCTTGTCTACCCGAAGAGGTGCTGAGGACTTGGGAACGAAATCGCAATCAGAAAACTGCCACCAGTGAGGAAACCGAAAATAGAAATCAACTGACACTCCTCATGGCCTTTTTTCGTGGCGAAGTCAAGGGAGAGGAGCGAATCACCAGGGCCCGAAGAGGATTTGCGATTGAAAAGACTTAAGATAAGAAACCAAAAACTAAATTGGAAGAATCTGAGTCGGTATCAACTGCTGCAGGTTTACTGAGCAGAGTTGAAATTTCTGAAAAAGAAAAGAAATCATGTTTCTTTTGTGACATGACTAACCATTCGACACCGGACTGCTTCAAAGCAAAGAAAATGTCATTGGCGGAAAAGAAGACTATACTGATGAAGAAAGGTGCTTGTTTTATTTGCCTTGAACCTGGGCACTTATCCAAAAATTGCAAGGGTAAGCCTCAGTGTAAAAATTGTTCGAAAAAACATTTTGCTGTGTTGTGTCCTGACTTACACGTCAATGAAGTGCAAAAGAAAAGTGAAGGAACCAAAACCGAAACTAGCGACAATATGTTGGCTAACCAGTCCTGTTCTATGGATGTATTGTTGCAGACCTTTATGGTGATTCTCCTGAACGGGAATCAAGAAAAAATTATTCGAGCCGTAGTGGATGGCGGATCACAACGATCGTACTTGACAGAGGAAGCTGCCCAGTCGATTGGATATTCTCCCATTGGGGAAGAGACAATTGACCATTGCTTGTTTAGTGGTATCCAGACTGGAGGAAAGAGACACAAGAAATACCAAATACGGGTATGTGATATCAATTGAAAATATTTTTGTAGTTTCGCAACATTGAATGAACGAGAAATCTGTGGGAACCTACCCAAAATTAAACGCGGCCCTTGGATGGCGGAAATCCAGAAAGAAGGAATCCATCTCACCGACTTTGGAGGCAGTCAAGTGAAAATTGACTTACTCATTGGAGCAGATGTTGCTGGAAAGCTGTATACTGGGAACGTTCGTGAACTTGGCAGCGGACCAGTTGCAATTGAGTATCGACTGGGATGGACATTGACGGGAAAAATCCCAAGACCGCCTTCCGGAAATGACAGCACTATGCTGGTGACGAATTTATTCGTGAAAGACGCTGCTATGCATAACCTTTGGAAACTTGACACGATTGGAATAATGGACCCAACTACAGACAAGACTGATGAGGAATTGCAGGAGCAAGCTATGCAGTTTTTCTTGAAAACAGTGTCAGTGAACTCCGAAGGTAGATATGAAGTTGCCCTTCCCTTCATTGCTGGGCACGAGCAACTACCAACAAACAAGAAACTGGCAGAGAAACGAATGATGTCTACTACTAAGAAAATTATGGCTGAAGGAATAATGAAATCTTACAGAAGAGAATTCGAACTTTGGGAGGAGAGCGGAATAATTGAAGAAGTTCCTCCTGATGAAACAGAAAATTACGGACACTACCTCCCTCATAGAGCAGTGTTGAAAAACGAAGGAACAACGAAAATACGTCCAGTATTTGATGCTTCTGCCCGCGAGAAAGGATCTCCATCTCTCAACGACATATTGGAAAAGGGACCGAACCTATTAGAGATGATCCCGTCTATTCTGACGAAGTTTAGACTGAAACGAGTCGGTGTTGTTGCGGATATAAAGAAGGCTTTTCTCCAAATCAGCATTCGGCCACCCGACAGAGATTACCTTCGATTTCTGTTTTGGAAAAATGAGAATGAAGATGCCAATTACAAGATTTACAGACATCGTCGCGTTGTGTTCGGTGTGTCTGCAAGTTCGTTTTTACTTGGTGCTACGATAAATTTTCACCTCGACAAGGCTCCATGGAATTTGAAGGAAACTGCACAGTTACTGAAATCCTCTCTTTATGTGGACAATTGCATTGCCAGTTTGGAAAGTATTTCGGATATGAATAAATTCAGAGACGAATCTATTTATTTACTGGAAGGAGCAAAGTTTGACTTGCGAGGGTGGGAATACAACGAACCGGAAAGAAATGAAGAACGAATCATTCCATTACTAGGACTAAGCCGGAACTTGAAGGAAGATCTTTTGTCATGCGATCTAAAAGATTTTCCGACTGAAAACTTTCCTGTGACGAAACGACGAATTCTGTCAGCTGCCCACAGAGTGTTTGACCCCATTGGATTTAGTGCTCCTGTCCCGAAGCTGCTTTTGCAAGAACTATGGGGATTGAAACTCGGTTGGGACGTGGAGCTGCCAGATGAATACAAGAAAAGATTTTCAACTTGGATTGAATCAATTCCAATTTTGAAGACAGTGAAAATACCTAGATGGCTTTTTGGGAACAAATGCCCCAAAGAGAATTGGACCCTGCACACATTCGTCGATGCTAGCAAGATGGCTTATGCAGCCTGCGTTTTCATCCGCGGAGAAACAGAAACCGGAGTAATTACTCAACTTGTTTTAGCAAAATCAAGAGTGGCTCCAACGAAACCAGTAACCATCCCTCGACTTGAATTACTGGCATGCACTATTGGAGCTCGCTTAGTGAACACTGTGAAACAGATATTAAATTTTGAAGAAATACCTATCACTTGTTGGACTGACTCCTCAAATGCTTTGAGCTGGATCCGGAACGAAGACCAGTGGGGAACATTTGTGGCCAACCGTGTAAAGGAAATCCGTGATTTGACCGGCAAAGAAAATTGGAAACATGTTCCTGGCACATTGAATCCTGCAGACTTACCCTCACGTGGATGCACGGCAAAGCAACTCCTGCAATCCTCATGGTGGGAAGGACCTGCATGGCTGAGACTAGGTGAAGAGTTTTGGCCGAAGAGTCAACTTGCACCTAATGAAGACATTGTCAACAGCGAAAGACGAAAAACGGTAGCAGTGCATTTGACTACCGCTGCAAAGAAGCCTTTTTCCGAAATACTGTTAGATACAAAGAAATCCGTGTGCTCAGAGAAAATTGTAAGAATTATGGCATGGATGAAGCGATTCGCTAACAATTGGATGGCTCGTTTTGCTAACAATTGGTTTGCGAAACGAAACATGGAAAAGAGAAAACTATTAATTGGACCCTTGACAGTGCAAGAAATGAAAGATTCTGAAAATGCGATTATAAAGTTAATGCAAAAGGAATCCGAACTCGAAAATCCAGAATACACTAAAGGAATAAGAACATTCGTGGACTCAGAAGGAGTACTCCGAGTGAAGACAAAGATCTCGCGACGAGAAGACTTGTCGGCTTTCAAGGCACCGGTGGTGTTGTCTTCTAAGCACCCGATTAGTAAACTTATAGTGAGATACACGCACTTGAGACTTGGCCACGCTGGAAGTCAAGTGCTACTTTGCACCTTACGTGAAAACTTTTGGATCGTAAGGGCAAGACAGATGATTCGGAAAGTGATCCGAGATTGCATTACCTGCAAACGATATGAAGCCAAAAATTTGGAAACTGAACCAGCTCCACTGCCACTTAATCGAGTCAGAGACGCAGCAGTTTTTGAGATAACTGGAGTGGACTTGGCTGGCCCCATGTACCTGAAGGGAGGTGAAAAATGTTACATCGTGCTCTTTACATGTGCAGTGTATCGAGCGATGCACTTGGAATTGGTAACCTCTCTCAGCACTGACGCTTTTCTACAAGCGTTCCGAAGATTTATCGCTAGGCGAGAACGTCTCTCTATTGTCTACAGCGACAACGGGACTAATTTTGTTGGAGCGGAGAACCTGCTTCGACGACTTGACTGGAAAATGGTGGAATCCTATGCACTCGTCCAGCGCATAGAGTGGAAATTTAATGTGGCCACCGCGGCCTGGTGGGGCGGCTGGTGGGAACGTATGGTGCAGATGACGAAGAAACTATTGAGAAGAATTCTTGGAAAGGCACTTCTGGACTATGAGGAACTGATCACCGTGTTGTGTGATTGCTAGGCCGTAATCAACGGAAGACCCCTGACCTACCTATCTGAAGACACAGAAGATCTGATGCCCTTGACTCCTGCGATGTTTATACAGGATGTTAAAGAAATTGGAGTACCCGACCTTGACCTAATGGACGAAAAATCCTTGAACAGACGGTTTGCCTACCGTCAACGATTAAAGGAAGACTTGAGGAAACGATTTCGTTCGGAGTACTTAGGTATGCTATTACAACCTAATAAGAAAATAAATGATGCTAAGAAGATTGAGCCTGGAGACATAGTACTTGTCGAAGTGGACGGACAGAAACGACTGAATTGGAATTTGGCCCGAGTCCTGGAAGTGTATCCGGGGAAAGATGGAATCACAAGAGTAGTCCGTTTGAAGACTGCCAAAAGTGAATTGACGAGACCAGTTCAGCGGATTTATCCTTTGGAAATTTCCCATAAGGAGCGACCGATCATTGTGAAGAACCTGACTCAAGATAGTGTTGTACCGAAAGAAGTTGTGACCCGGAGTGGAAGAGTTGTGAGAGCTCCGGATAGATTTAAGTGATTTTATTGTTTACTATGTAATTTCTTTATGTTTTAGAAATTCCAGATGGGAAGATGTTCCGTAAGTATGTATTTTCTAGGTATAAATTCTGTGTGTATGTGTTTTGGCCTACGCCGTTTGAATTTATTGTTTTGTATGAGCGAATTAGAATAGAATCAAATAGAATAGGAACTCAACTCTACTCTACTCAACTCTACGTTGTAGATAGAACGATCCAGACCTTTTAGTGATAGAAAGCTAGAAGTAGAATTTGGACATTATCATTTTATTGTCAATTGAATCTGATCCTGAATTGAATAGTTGATTTGTCAATTATAGAAATAAATCACTGTTGAATAATATAAATTAACGACTTATATTTGTGGTTTATTCCCGTCACTAAACGTAATTCGAAACAGTTAGGGAATTTTAGAAGTTCTAATCTTGCACCCCCAACATATGTCGCTTTTCAAATACATTTCATTACTTTTTGCACAGATTTATTACATATGGCTGATTAAAAAGTATATTGAAGTGTGAAGTGCAAGGAGAAATGAAGTAACTCGTGGAAAAATAATACTTTTGCAAGAAGGGGGATTGCTATTTCAAAATAATAGCATTATTATAAAATAATTAAAATATTAGATGTGGAAATATTTCGATTTTCGTCTATTATAACCCATTATTACTATGGGTAGTTTAGTGCAAGGTTTATGGGATTTAAACTGTTCTTCATAAAATCAAATTAATAAATTGGAGAGAATAGACAATATACTTTCCTTTTGTTTAACGCTGACGGCAGCATCAACTTCTCTCATTGGATTTCCATTTCTGCAAAAATTCAATGAAGTGTGAAATGAATGAAATGTCATTTTAATTACCAGAAAAAATTTAACGGACGATTGCATTGCGTAAGACATCAATGCCTACGTGCTTCTTAAAAACTTATAAGTTTCTGACTTTAAAGGAGCTGCCTAAAACTAAATGAAATATACAGCTATATCGAAATCTGCTAATGTTTCATGTATTGTAGTAACAGACAAACCCAATATGATTGGTGTAGGTGCTATTTCTCCGTTACGGTGAATTAATCAAACAAAAGATTTCTTCATGGTTCATTAATTGAGCAATAAGAATTCTTCACGCTTGAATTATCGGTTAATGTACCATGAAGAAATCGTTTTATTACTAATTCACGGTGAAGGAGAAACACGTACACCGATCAATGGTATTTTTAGGCTGGTCGGAAAGCAGTGACAGTTCAGTAAAAGTATTATCCAAAATAAGCCTTTTGTAGTAAATGTCCAAATTATGAATTTGAATTGCAGTCCAAATGATGTTTCTTGAATACAGTCTTGTAGTACAAGAGTGCAAACTTCGCATATTAAACATTAGACGTATCATTTATACTGTATTTGCAAAACATTTTAGTGTTGGGTCCTCTGAAGTTTTCTGCATCAGTTATTGCATTGTAAAAAATAGCATGAGCTAACATCTAACAACAATACGTCATCTAGGATGAGCATAAATACTGGGTACTAACTGGAAAGATGTATAATCATAAAAATAAATAATACTGTATTGTGGAATTTCATCTTTTGAAATTTTCAAAATTATTTGGCATCAACACAGGCAATTGTCGCTTAGCTATTTTTCAGTGCAGAAGAATTAAATCACTTACGGTGCAGGTGGCGGTGCTCTCGGCGGAGGTGTTGTTGGCGGTTGTGCTAGAACTACGTGGTAAATAGTATCTTTTATTTAGTATTTCATTAATACGGTAACAGTTGCATAACCTTACAGAATTCTAAAATGATCATAAATGGAAGTGACATAATAGTAATTCTCAATTATCTAAGCGTTTCAGAAGTTTCTAAAGAGGGGATATTAAAGTCCTCAAAAATAAAGTTAAGTTTGGTGGAGATGTAACGTTGGTGTAATATATGGCAACTTTCCTCTAGGGTTGCTTCAAGCAAAACTTTTTAATTCCAGATTACATCCACAACATTATAATCGATGGTTATAAAAATCTGACGATCCACGCTTTCAGTAAATGATGTAGGAATAATGAAAAGTCGGTTTAAAAGTTTTCGCTCGAAATATTCTTAAAAGAGAATTACACCATGAGTGGAGATTTACCTCACATAACTATTAATAACTTCAAATACATTTCCAACAATAAACTTTTCAATCTGGTTATCTTTTTTCCATCTTTTCATTAACGAAAAAATAAGACTAACGATACCATCAAAATAATTTCTAAAATATGTTGAAATAAGTTTCATTACGTTAACTAACAGTAATGATAATTGAAACCAAGAATTAAGTAATTTACCACGACGAGGGCAGACATTTTCTTTCAAATACTCTAAAATGGTGTCCTTATTGCAAGGTTCCATTGGATTGGGATTCAGACCGGTTGGGTAGCAGGTCTCTGAAATTTCAAAACTTTGAAGTCTAGCATAATGACTTTTATTTACACAGTTACTTCCGTGCGGTTAGACTAAGAAAACAAAACATCAATTACCAGTTTCAGGAACTTTTTTGATGTGTGTGAAGTTGGACAAAATTTTTGTACAAAATTTTTGTACAAAATTTTTGTACAAAAAAATTTTGCCCGCCCGAGGGAACATTTTTAGGAATGTTAATAAAAAGTAAAAATAAAGCATCAGTAATTTCATTTCATCTTAATGCAATTACAATATGTCAAAATTTTAAAAAAAAAGTTGATTTAAAAGTCATACAAAATTTTTGTATGAAATTGAAAATGTCATAAAAAAGATTCCCTCCGGAATCGGGATAATGTGAGATAGCAGAGTTGTAGAGTGACCTCTAGAGTACCAACATCAACAATAAAAAAAGTGGGCCTTTTTATACCTTTTGAAAAAAGTTGATTTGAAAAATTTGGATTTTTGGAGATATTGCAAGTGTCATAAAAAAGTTTCCCTAAGTGGTAGGAAAAATGTGAGACAGCAGAGTTGTAGAGTGACCTCTAGAGTACCAACATCAACAATAAAAAAAGTGGGCCTTTTTATACCTTTTGAAAAAAGTTGATTTGAAAGTCATACAAAATTTTTGTATGAAACTGAAAATGTCATAAAAAAGTTTCCCTAAGTGGTAGGAAAAATGTGAGATAGCAGAGTTGTAGAGTGACCTCTAGAGTACCAACATCAACAATAAAAAAAGTGGGCCTTTTTATACCTTATAAAAAAGTTGATTTGAAAAATTTGGATTTTTGGAGATATTGCAAGTGTCATAAAAAGGTTTCCCTAAGTGGTAAGAAACATGTGAGACAGCAGAGTTGTAGAGTGACCTCTAGAGTACCAACATCAACAATAAAAAAAGTGGGCGTTTTTATACCTTTTGAAAAAAGTTGATTTGAAAGTCATACAAAATTTTTGTATGAAACTGAAAATGTCATAAAAAAGTTTCCCTAAGTGGTAAGAAAAATGTGAGACAGCAGAATTGTAGAGTGACCTCTAGAGTACCAACATCAACAATAAAAAAAGTGGGCCTTTTTATACCTTTTGAAAAAAGTTGATTTGAAAAATTTGGATTTTTGGAGATATTGCAAGTGTCATAAAAAAGTTTCCCTAAGTGGTAGGAAAAATGTGAGACAGCAGAGTTGTAGAGTGACCTCTAGAGTACCAACATCAACAATAAAAAAAGTGGGCCTTTTTATACCTTTTGAAAAAAGTTGATTTGAAAAATTAGGATGTTTGTATGAAATTTCAAATGTCATAAAAAAGTTTCCCTAAGTGGTAGGAAAAACGTGAGATGGCAGAGTTGTAGAGTGACCTCTAGAGTACCAACATCAACAATAAAAAAGTGGTCCTTTTTATACTTTTTGAAAAAAGTTGATTTGAAGGTCATACAAAATTTTTGTATGAAACTGAAAATGTCATAAAAAAGTTTCCCTAAGTGGTAGGAAAAATGTGAGACAGCAGAGTTGTAGAGTGACCTCTAGAGTACCAACATCAACAATAAAAAAAGTGGGCCTTTTTATACCTTTTGAAAAAAGTTGATTTGAAAAATTTGGATTTTTGGAGATATTGCAAGTGTCATAAAAAAGTTTCCCTAAGTGGTAGGAAAAATGTGAGACAGCAGAGTTGTAGAGTGACCTCTAGAGTACCAACATCAACAATAAAAAAAGTGGGCCTTTTTATACCTTTTGAAAAAAGTTGATTTGAAAGTCATACAAATTTTTGTATGAAACTGAAAATGTCATAAAAAAGTTTCCCTAAGTGGTAGGAAAAATGTGAGACAGCAGAGTTGTAGAGTGACCTCTAGAGTACCAACATCAACAATAAAAAAAGTGGGCCTTTTTATACCTTTTGAAAAAAGTTGATTTGAAAAATTTGGATTTTTGGAGATATTGCAAGTGTCATAAAAAAGTTTCCCTAAGTGGTAGGAAAAATGTGAGACAGCAGAGTTGTAGAGTGACCTCTAGAGTACCAACATCAACAATAAAAAAAGTGGGCCTTTTTATACCTTTTGAAAAAAGTTGATTTGAAAAATTTGGATTTTTGGAGATATTGCAAGTGTCATAAAAAAGTTTCCCTAAGTGGTAGGAAAAATGTGAGACAGCAGAGTTGTAGAGTGACCTCTAGAGTACCAACATCAACAATAAAAAAAGTGGGCCTTTTTATACCTTTTGAAAAAAGTTGATTTGAAAGTCATACAAAATTTTTGTATGAAACTGAAAATGTCATAAAAAAGTTTCCCTAAGTGGTAGGAAAAATGTGAGACAGCAGAGTTGTAGAGTGACCTCTAGAGTACCAACATCAACAATAAAAAAAGTGGGCCTTTTTATACCTTTTGAAAAAAGTTGATTTGAAAAATTTGGATTTTTGGAGATATTGCAAGTGTCATAAAAAAGTTTCCCTAAGTGGTAGGAAAAATGTGAGACAGCAGAGTTGTAGAGTGACCTCTAGAGTACCAACATCAACAATAAAAAAAGTGGGCGTTTTTATACCTTTTGAAAAAAGTTGATTTGAAAGTCATACAAAATTTTTGTATGAAACTGAAAATGTCATAAAAAAGTTTCCCTAAGTGGTAAGAAAAATGTGAGACAGCAGAATTGTAGAGTGACCTCTAGAGTACCAACATCAACAATAAAAAAAGTGGGCCTTTTTATACCTTTTGAAAAAAGTTGATTTGAAAAATTTGGATTTTTGGAGATATTGCAAGTGTCATAAAAAAGTTTCCCTAAGTGGTAGGAAAAATGTGAGACAGCAGAGTTGTAGAGTGACCTCTAGAGTACCAACATCAACAATAAAAAAAGTGGGCCTTTTTATACCTTTTGAAAAAAGTTGATTTGAAAAATTTGGATTTTTGGAGATATTGCAAGTGTCATAAAAAAGTTTCCCTAAGTGGTAGGAAAAATGTGAGACAGCAGAGTTGTAGAGTGACCTCTAGAGTACCAACATCAACAATAAAAAAAGTGGGCCTTTTTATACCTTTTGAAAAAAGTTGATTTGAAAAATTTGGATTTTTGGAGATATTGCAAGTGTCATAAAAAAGTTTCCCTAAGTGGTAGGAAAAATGTGAGACAGCAGAGTTGTAGAGTGACCTCTAGAGTACCAACATCAACAATAAAAAAAGTGGGCCTTTTTATACCTTTTGAAAAAAGTTGATTTGAAAAATTTGGATTTTTGGAGATATTGCAAGTGTCATAAAAAAGTTTCCCTAAGTGGTAGGAAAAATGTGAGACAGCAGAGTTGTAGAGTGACCTCTAGAGTACCAACATCAACAATAAAAAAAGTGGGCCTTTTTATACCTTTTGAAAAAAGTTGATTTGAAAGTCATACAAAATTTTTGTATGAAACTGAAAATGTCATAAAAAAGTTTCCCTAAGTGGTAAGAAAAATGTGAGACAGCAGAATTGTAGAGTGACCTCTAGAGTACCAACATCAACAATAAAAAAAGTGGGCCTTTTTATACCTTTTGAAAAAAGTTGATTTGAAAAATTTGGATTTTTGGAGATATTGCAAGTGTCATAAAAAAGTTTCCCTAAGTGGTAGGAAAAATGTGAGACAGCAGAGTTGTAGAGTGACCTCTAGAGTACCAACATCAACAATAAAAAAAGTGGGCCTTTTTATACCTTTTGAAAAAAGTTGATTTGAAAAATTTGGATTTTTGGAGATATTGCAAGTGTCATAAAAAAGTTTCCCTAAGTGGTAGGAAAAATGTGAGACAGCAGAGTTGTAGAGTGACCTCTAGAGTACCAACATCAACAATAAAAAAAGTGGGCCTTTTTATACCTTTTGAAAAAAGTTGATTTGAAAGTCATACAATATTTTTGTATGAAACTGAAAATGTCATAAAAAAGTTTCCCTAAGTGGTAGGAAAAATGTGAGACAGCAGAGTTGTAGAGTGACCTCTAGAGTACCAACATCAACAATAAAAAAAGTGGGCCTTTTTATACCTTTTGAAAAAAGTTGATTTGAAAAATTTGGATTTTTGGAGATATTGCAAGTGTCATAAAAAGTTTCCCTAAGTGGTAGGAAAAATGTGAGACAGCAGATGTGTAGAGTGACCTCTAGAGTACCAACATCAACAATAAAAAAAGTGGGCCATTTTATACCTTTTGAAAAAAGTTGATTTGAAAGTCATACAAAAATTTTGTATGAAATTTCAGGTGTCATAAAAAAGTTTCCCTAAGTGGTAGGAAAAATGTGAGACAGCAGAGTTGTAGAGTGACCTCTAGAGTACCAACATCAACAATAAAAAAAGTGGGCCTTTTTATACCTTTTGAAAAAAGTTGATTTGAAAGTCATACAAAATTTTTGTATGAAACTGAAAATGTCATAAAAAAGTTTCCCTAAGTGGTAGGAAAAATGTGAGACAGCAGAGTTGTAGAGTGACCTCTAGAGTACCAACATCAACAATAAAAAAAGTGGGCCTTTTTATACCTTTTGAAAAAAGTTGATTTGAAAAATTTGGATTTTTGGAGATATTGCAAGTGTCATAAAAAAGTTTCCCTAAGTGGTAGGAAAAATGTGAGACAGCAGAGTTGTAGAGTGACCTCTAGAGTACCAACATCAACAATAAAAAAAGTGGGCCTTTTTATACTTTTTGAAAAAAGTTTATTTGAAAATTTGAATTTTTGGAGAAATTGCAAGTGTCATAAAAAAGTTTCCCTAAGTGGTAGGAAAAATGTGAGACAGCAGAGTTGTAGAGTGACCTCTAGAGTACCAACATCAACAATAAAAAAGTGGGCCTTTTTATACCTTTTGAAAAAAGTTGATTTGAAAAATTTGGATTTTTGGAGATATTGCAAGTGTCATAAAAAAGTTTCCCTAAGTGGTAGGAAAAATGTGAGACAGCAGAGTTGTAGAGTGACCTCTAGAGTACCAACATCAACAATAAAAAAAGTGGGCCTTTTTATACTTTTTGAATAAAGTTGATTTGAAAGTCATAGAAAAATTTTGTACGAAATAGCAAGTGTCGTAAAAAAGTTTCCCTAGAAGATAGGAATAATGTGAGATCGCAGAGTTGTAGAGGGACCTCTAGAGTACCAACATCAACAATAAAAAAAGTGGGCCTTTTTATGCTTCTTGAAAAAAGTTGATTTGAAAATTTTGAATTTTTGGAGAAATTGCAATGTCATAAAATAGTTTTTGGGCCTTTTTATACTTTTTGAAAAAAGATGATTTGAAAAATTTGAATTTTTGGAGAAATTGCAAGTGTCATAAAATAGTTTTCCTAGAAGACAGGAATAATCTGAGATAGCAGAGTTGTAGAGGGACCTCTAGAGTACCAACATCAAGAATAAAAAAAGTGGGCCTTTTTGTACTTTTTAAAAAAAGTTGATTTGAAAAATTTGAATTTTTGGAGAAATTGCAAGTGTCATAAAAAGTTTCCCTAGAAGATAGGAATAATATGAGATAGCAGAGTTGTAGAGGGACCTCTAGAGTACCAACATCAACAATAAAAAAAGTGGGCCTATTTATACTTTTTGAAAAAAGTTGATTTGAAAATTTGAATTTTTGGAGAAATTGCAAGTGTCATAAAAAAGTTTCCCTAGAAGATAGGAATAATATGAGATAGCAGGGTTGTAGAGTGCCCTCTAGAGTACCAACATCAACAATAAAAAAAGTGGGCCTTTATATACTTTTTGAATAAAGTTGATTTGAAAGTCATACAAAAATTTTGTACGAAATAACAAGTGTCGTAAAAAATTTTCCCTAAGAGATAGGAATAATGTGAGATAGCAGAGTTGTAGAGTGACCTCTAGCGTATCAACATCAACAATAAAAAAACTGGGCCTTTTTATATTTTTTGAAAAAAGGTGATTTGAAAAATGTGAATTTTTGGAGAAATTGCAAGTGTCATAAAATAGTTTCTATAAAAGATAGGAATAATCTGAGATAGCAGAGTTGTTGAGGGACCTCTAGAGTACCAACAACAACAAAAAGTTTTCCTAGTGTGAGAACTAGTGGAAAGGGACCTGGGACTTCAGGGGACACCGTGGAACGTCTTGGCTACAAGTACACAAGTGGAAAACACAGACCAATAAAAATTCGCTACATTTCACATTACGACCGAGATCGGATCTGTACACGTCGCTCGAATCTACGGAATCGCCCCACAGCAACATATTTAAATGAAGATCTCTCTCAGTTCTACATGACAGGACTGTTTTAAGAAAAACATTTAAGGAAACAACAGACCTGGGCCACACTGCAAGGATCTTATACTACAAGAACCAGATCCAAGTTGAAGAAGATATCTACACTGTGATCAATGGCGAATTACAGCTGATCGATCTCCAACAAGGACGTTCAAATATGGAACTCGCATAGGAACTCACCCGCCCGTTCACATCTATTTTATATTTGAATATAAATGGAATAGGTACCAAAAATTACGACATTTACAAGGCGTTTATTAATACTAATTGTGACATTTTCTGCTTCTCAGAAACATGTTAAGATAACTAAAAATTATAAAACTTTCAAATATAATGGTTATAGAGACAAAGCCAGGGCAGACACGCTGCCGGATTTAAAATTGGTTGTAAGCTTGATCTAAATAATAATTTTTATATATTTGAATCACACAGACTTTATGTAATAGTCAATCTCTCCTCAGGAAAGGATTCAATTAATTTTATGTTTACTTATTTACCTTCAAACCTTAAATACGACAGTAATCTTAATATAATTTTTTTAAAGATTTCCCAATGTCATCTTGAAGAGGAAAAGTTATTTGTACTAAGCGACTTTAACGGCAGAATTGGACATTTTGATACTATAAGTGATTATAGAAATTCTAAGGATATAATTATAAATAAAAAGGGTGAATGTTTGATTAACAAATTATCAGATTCTGGGTTATACATCGCAAATGGAAATGCTCTGAGCGACCCAGATGGGGAAATAATTTTTATTCATTCCTCCGGGAAAGGAAAGTTGTGAGTGTTGTGAGAAAGTGAGTGTTGTTGACTATTGCTTCTACTCTGGTAACTGTACAAATAATTTACTAGATTATAATGTATTAAATTTATCTTTATCGGATCATTTCCATATAATGACAAATATTGATTTTTCAATATCATGTGATGAAACCAGGAAATATTGTTCGAAGCGATAAATCGACACCAAGATGGGCGGATGCTGATTGTGAAAAGGCAAGAAAATCAAAAAAAAAAACCTCGTGCCCTTCGTAAAAAACCCACAGATAAGAGCATAGCAGAATACATTAAAGCAAAAAACCAATACAGTGAAATCTGCAAAGAAAGGAAAGTTAACTATGAAAAGACTTTGCTCAGTAAACTCCATAACTACAAACAAGGCCCGGAATTCTGGGCAGCTCCAAATTCATTGCAAAATACAGACAATTGCCCCAACTCCATATCAAAAGATTCATGGTTCTCACACTTCTCAAATGTATACAAATCCGACAAAGAGTCAACCACTATCGAAGAGTCTGAAAAGGACAACATCCTGGACAGTAAGATAAATATCCCAGAAATAATATCTTGCAAAAAGAAATTAAAGAAAAATAATACTCCAGGAAATGACAAAATTACCAACGAAATATGGGCCTCTGCGTCCCCGACACTACTTGAAACCCCACGCCTTCTATTCCAACGAAGCCTAGACACTTGCACTGTTCCAAAACAGTGGTGCGAAAGCATCATTGAATCATGGTCATGGTTGTGCATAATTCTTAATTTTATGACAAATAAGACATGACAGACTATAGTTGGTATGTAGTCATTTGGTTTCTTTTGGCAAACTGTGGTTTTCCTACGCTATGGCTATGTAGGTGTGTAGGTAGATAGAATAAGTACAAAATACGGTGCTACTAAACTCTTCATATGTATTTTGGTAGAAGCTTTTATTTCGAACGGGGCTTCTATAGTTTGTTGTGTCTTTTTTAGTCTTGTGTTGTGACGACCGGATCGCCTAATAATTTTACATGTACTCTGCTTCGTAGTTTTTGCTAAGCTATTTTATTTTACTTTTACGAAATTTTATGAAATACAAAAATCGAACCTACAACAGCTTATAGCACGCCGAACTTGCTTCCATTCTATTCTATCAATCAATACACAAGCACACCAAAATCAATTGAAATCATAGCACTCATCACTAATTTAAGTTTTTCCAAATAGGTAGCTTTCATCACACATTTACATACATTCATTAGAAACATATTATTAATAAATTACACTTGCAAGAGTTGCACCGACATACTTCCCCCCGATTCTGGAGCACCATCTTCAGAATCCGAAACATCGGAGCTGCACTTATTTCCTATATCGTAGCCTTCCCCCCGTGGAAGATCTAGAATACAAACTTTCACCATTGGGCGTCGGTAAACACCGGTTGCAGTTTTCACATCGACGACGCGAATGATTCCATCGGGTTCAGGATAAACGGCAGTCACTATGCCCAAGGGCCATTAATTTCTGAGGAGATTTGTATCCGCCAGTAGGACAACATCTCCAATCTTCACTGGTTTTTGATCCTTATGCCATTTCTGCCTTCTGATCAAAATGGGCAGGTACTCTTTCAACCATCTCTGGCAGAAATGGTCTTTGTGCAATTCTCCACTGCTTTCTTCTGCATAGATCACTGTCATCAAATTCACCAGGCGGGCGTTCATTATTTGCACGCAGGAGTAAAAAGTGGTTGGGTGTGATAACAGGAGGATCTTCTGGGTCACTAGAAACGTACATCAAGGGACGTCCGTTCACCATGTTTTCTGCTTCCACGATCAATGTGTTAGGCACTTCCTCTGATAGGGATTTCTCTTTTAGCGTGGCAGCTAAAGCAAATTTAATGGCTTTCACCATCCTTTCCCAGCTCCTTGCCATATGTGGCCCCCTGGGGACCATGAACCTTCAGTTCCAAGTGATTTTTTCAGCTGTCAGAGCATCCTTTATTTTTGTTTGATCCAATTGCTTCAGTGCAGCTTTGATTTCGTTGTTTGCTCCGACGAAATTCGTCCCATTATCGCTGTGGATAGTACGAGGATGACCCCGTCTTGAAACAAATCTCCTTATTGCCATAATGCAGGAGTCTGTATTCAGTGAAGCCGCTACCTCCATGTGCACGGCTCTGGTAGTCAGGCAGATGAAGAGAGCTCCATACCTTTTTTTTCTTCTTCTACCAATAGTAACACTCATCGGCCCGAAGTAGTCGAGGCCGGTCTCGGTGAACGGTGGCTGAAAACTTGCTAGTCGGCACTTCGGTATTTCTCCCATTAGGGGTGGTCTTGGACGAGCACGTCTGATTTTGCAGAGCGAGCAATTGTTCCACAACCTCCGC
This sequence comes from Yoshiicerus persimilis, assembly GCA_020352615.2. Taxonomy (NCBI): domain Eukaryota; kingdom Metazoa; phylum Arthropoda; class Collembola; order Entomobryomorpha; family Tomoceridae; genus Yoshiicerus; species Yoshiicerus persimilis. The sequence continues at coordinate 89,470,534 of CM036940.2, forward strand.
ACGGCAGCTCTCAGCTTAGGGATGCAGAACTTCATTTTCAGGTCGTTCATCACCTTATCTTGTCCATGATGTCCAGCCTTACGGTGATGATGCATAATCATTAGTACAGTTTAGGGATTTTTTGGGTTAAGAATAACAGGATTTCTTTCCATATCTCCTATGTCCACCGGGGCTTGAACGCGTCCTTTCATACGCATAATCCCATTTTCATCCAGGAAAGGATCATATGTTGTCAAAGGGCTTCTTCCAAGTGGTAGATTATTTTGCAACTGTTGCGCTTCGGGCATTTCTGCTTGGCTCCATCTCCACCACTGGAGTTCTGCTCTTTTCATTTAATCTACTTCAACGACAAGGGAAGTGTACGCATACTTGAACTTCTTCCTCGCAATGTAATAACAGAAACGCAAAACATATGCAGTAGTTTTTAATAATTTTGTCCAATTAGAGAATTTGGTGGCATCCATCGGATTCGCGATGACTCTAGCTTTCAGCACAGCACATACGAATTCCTTTCTCAATTCCAAGCCGTCCCAATCCAGGTTTCCAGTCGCAATCTTTATTGAATCTTGTAGCTTCGTCAGAAACATTTTCGGCGGTGGGCACCCATCGCCAGTCGCCTGCATTTGTTTCCTCTTGGATTTCTCCGATCCTGTGAGACACAAATGGCTGGAACTTTTTTCCATCAGACCGGAGCCAACACAACACAGTCCGACTATCTGTCCAAAACACTGTTCTCCTCGGAGTATACCCGCGTCCCTAAATTATAGTCTTCGCAATTCGGCTTCCTAAAACTGCGGCCTGTAACTCCATCCGGGGAATTGACAGTGGCTTTAATGGAGCCACTCTAGTCTTCGCACACACGATGCTGGTATCAATCACTCCATCCTTCAAAATTCGAAAGTAAGCGACCGAGGCGAATGCAGACTCGCTTGCGTCGCAAAATATGGGCAGCTGGATTTCGTCTGTTTTAGAAAACCACTGCGAGTAGCATCGGGGAATCTTGCATGAATTTATTTCTTGAAGTTCCTCCAGCCAGTACTTCCACTTTGCATGAATAGATGAGGGCACCTCATCGTCCCATCCTATTCCAGATCTCCAAATATCCTGTAGGATCATTCTTGCTTTCACAGTCAGATGAGAAACAAATCCCATGGGGTCGAAGACAGACATGATTAGGGAAAGGGCTTCCCTTTTCGTTGGTACTTGACTTCCGGAAATGATTTTTTTTTATTCCAGTCAAGTTATTAGTAGTGAAAAAGAAACAGTCCGTTTCTGGATCCCAAGACATTCCTAGTATTCTCTCCGTCCAGAAATTCTATTTTTCAGTTTCCAGGTTTTTTTGGGAGTCCGATCTTAATTCCTTGAGTATTTTTCGGATCAGCTCACGGGAATTAGTAGTGAAGTTACAGATGTGGAATCCTCCTCTGCTGTGTACTTCATATACATCTTGAAACAATTTATACGCTTCACTAACACTGTCACAGCTGTCTAGATAATCATCGACATAATGATTATCGACAATGGCACGGCAGGCATCAGGGAACTCTTCCTTCCACTGCAGAGCATTCTTGTTCATGGCCATCTGAGCACAAAATGGAGAACACGTTGACCCAAAGGTCATCACAAGCATTTTGTATTCCTCTGGTGGTCCTGCCCTATCGGCACCTCTCCAGAGAAATCTTTGAGAGTCTTGATCCACTTCAGTCACTCTCACCTGATGAAATATCTCCTTGATGTCTTCAGTAATAGCAATTTTCCGTTGACGAAATTTCCACAGAACTGCAGGCAAGGGCTTCAATCTGTCTGGTCCTGGTAGAAGATTTTCGTTTAGACTCGTACCGTTAGTCCTAGCCGCCGCATCGAAAACGAGTCTGAGCTTTCCAGGCTTTTTGGGATGATAAGCACCAAAGTGGGGAAGCCACCATAGTCTCTCCGGATTTGCAGAGGACTCCTCGGGAGTTAGTTTTCTAATGTAACCAACATCTTCGTAATGCTTCATCTTTTGTAGTATAACTCAGCAGTTGTTGGGCACTTATCCAATTTCTTTTCCCATGAGAATAGCCGTCGAAAGGCATTGTTTCGGCTCTCGGGCAACACAATATCGTTCCTCTTCCACAGGAGAGGAGTTTCAAACTTGCCATTCACTTACTTCATATTGGAATCGATCAGGGAGATAGCTCTGGCCTCAGCTTTGGATTTAGTTGTGAGGCAGTTTGGCTTCACTCCGAAATCCTCTGTTGTGAATCTTCGTTTTACTAACTCGTGGAGCTCGTCGATAGGTTCACTATTCACATGGAAGATAGACATAACTTTTTCTGCTTCCAAGGCGGCTCCAGGTAAGTTTCCAAATAAAATCCATCCAAGTTTTGTTTCCACTGCACACGGAGCATTTGGGGGACTTTTCACTGTTTTCAAATGCAACATAAGATGAGCATGTGGTAAGCCAATCATGATTTTCGGTTCTGCGTTCTCATATGGTTTAATGTTTAAACAATGGAGATGTTTCCATATTTCCAATTGACTTTTCTTAATTGTCTTCACTGGCAAGTTCATGTTTTCAAACGTATGCACATTGTCCAATGGATAATTAGCTTTTGACACAGGGTTAATTATATCCAGTTTGACGAGACTAGAAGGCACTTCAACGGAACTTTTCCCAAAACTTGTGAAAGTAAGAGGTTTGGAGGCTTCCTCCAGCCCGAGCTGCCTTGCCACTTTCCAGTCGATAATGTTGTACGCGGACCCAGGGTCCATCATCGCGTATGTATTTATTTTTCCTTTTGGTCCTCGCAGAGTAACCGGGAGAACTTAATACAAAATATCACTTTTGTCAACATGGAATATATTTTTTTGTTGACTTACATGTCCCAAAAGTTCAGGTTCCTTTGGCTCACATTTTTCTTTTTGTGGTTCATCACCATGTAAAAGGGGATGATGATTTCTCTCACAGCCATCTTTTCCACAGGGTTTCTTCTTCTTACAGCTCCGATAGGAGTGGCCATAAATTAAACACCCAAAACAAAGATTTTTCTCACTTACAAACTTGTTTCTAGAAGGCAAGTCTTCCTTCGTGAAACTTCTACATTCGGTCAACCAATGCCCAGTCTTGGAACAAAATTGACCTTTCTTTTCCTTCTTGATTTGTGCCTCTTTCTTCTCCACGCCTTCAGCAGCAACAAAAACAGCTTCTTGTTTTTTCTTCCAGTTTGCCGGGTTCCTTTTAGCACTCTTGTTCTCGTCCTTGAAGGTGGGTGGACACATCATACACACACTAATCATTTTTGCTTCCATCCAGTCAGCAAAAAATCCAAGATTCTTTTTTCTATCAACGGAAGCAGAAATCCAATCTGCCCATTGCATTTTCAAGTGTGCAGGTAATTTACTCTCCAGTATGAGAAGTAGCTCCAAACTTTCCAACTGACCTGACATATTCAACGTTTTCATTGTGGATGTGAGATTCTGCACAGCAACTCCTAACTCAATTAAAGTTTCTAGTTTGTCATCCTTCACGGCAGGAACCTCTCTGGCTTTAGCTATTAGATGTAGGATGATGTGTTCTGGTTGCCCAAATCTTCTTTACTGTACTCCAGAGGGCACTCTACAACCCTGCTATCTCACATTATTCCTATCGTCTAGGGAAACTATTTTATGACACTTACAATTTCTCCAAAACCTTAAATTTTTCAAATCAACTTTTTTCAAAAAGTATAAAAAAGCCCACTTTTTTATTGTTGATGTTGCTACTGTAGAGATCATTCTACAACTCTGCTATCTCACATTATTCCTATCTTTTAGGGAAACTTTTTTATGACACTTGTAATTTCGTACAAAATTTTTGTATGACTTTCAAATCAATTTTTTTTAAAAAGTATAAAAAGGCCTACTTTTTTAATTTTTGATGTTGCTTCTGTAGAGGTCATTCTACAACTCTGTTATCTCACATTATTCCTATCTCTTAGGGAAACTTTTTTATGACATTTGCAATTTCTCCAAAAATTCAAATTTTTCAAATCAACTTTTTTCAAAAAGTATAAAAAGGCCCACTTTTTTTATTGTTGATGTTGGTACTCTAGAGGTCATTCTACAACTCTGCTATCTCACATTATTCCTATCTCTTGGGGAAACTTTTTTATGACACTTGCAATTTCTCCAAAAATTCAAATTTTTCAAATCAACTTTTTTCAAAAAGTATAAAAAGGCCCACTTTTTTATTGTTGATGTTGGTACTCTAGAGGTCCCTCTACAACTCTGCTATCTCACATTATTCCAATCTTCTAGGGAAACTATTTTACGACACTTGCAATTTCGTACAAAATTTTTGTATGACTTTCAAATCAACTTTTTTCAAAAAGTATAAAAAGGCCCACTTTTTTTATTGTTGATGTTGGTACACTAGAGGTCACTCTACAACTCTGCTATCTCACATTATTCCTATCACTTAAGGAGACTTTTTTATGACACCTGAAATTTCATACAAAATTTTTGTATGACATTCAAATTGACTTTTTTCAAAAAGTATAAAAAGGCCCACTTTTCTTATTGTTGATGTTGGTACACTAGAGGTCACTCTACAACTCTGCTATTTTACATTGTTCCTATCACTTAAGGAAGCTTTTTTATGACACTTGCAAATTTCTCCAAAATCCAAAATTTTCAAATTGACTTTTTTCAAAAAGTATAAAAAGGCCCACTTTTTTTATTGTTGATGTTGGTACACTAGAGGTCACTCTACAACTCTGCTATCTCACATTATTCCTATCACTTAAGGAAACTTTTTTATGACACTTGCAAATTTCTCCAAAATCCAAAATTTTCAAATTGACTTTTTTCAAAAAGTATAAAAAGGCCCACTTTTTTTATTGTTGATGTTGGTACACTAGAGTTCACTCTACAACTCTGCTATCTCACATTATTCCTATCACTTAAGGAAACTTTTTTATGACACTTGCAAATTTCTCCAAAATCCAAATTTTTCAAATTGACTTTTTTCAAAAAGTATAAAAAGGCCCACTTTTTTTATTGTTGATGTTGGTACACTAGAGGTCACTCTACAACTCTGCTATCTCACATTATTTCTATCACTTAAGGAAACTTTTTTATGACACTTGCAAATTTCTCCAAAATCCAAATTTTTCAAATTGACTTTTTTCAAAAAGTATAAAAAGGCCCACTTTCTTTATTGTTGATGTTGGTACACTAGAGGTCACTCTACAACTTTGCTATCTCACATTATTCCTATCACTTTAGGAAACTTTTTTATGACACCTGAAATTTCATACAAAATTTTTGTATGACATTCAAATTGACTTTTTTCAAAAAGTATAAAAAGGCCCACTTTTTTTATTGTTGATGTTGGTACACTAGAGGTCACTCTACAACTCTGCTATCTCACATTATTCCTATCACTTAAGGAAACTTTTTTATGACACTTGCAAATTTCTCCAAAATCCAAAATTTTCAAATTGACTTTTTTCAAAAAGTATAAAAAGGCCCACTTTTTTTATTGTTGATGTTGGTACACTAGAGGTCACTCTACAACTCTGCTATCTCACATTATTCCTATCACTTAAGGAAACTTTTTTATGACACTTGCAAATTTCTCCAAAATCCAAAATTTTCAAATTGACTTTTTTCAAAAAGTATAAAAAGGCCCACTTTTTTTATTGTTGATGTTGGTACACTAGAGGTCACTCTACAACTCTGCTATCTCACATTATTCCTATCACTTAAGGAAACTTTTTTATGACACTTGCAAATTTCTCCAAAATCCAAATTTTTCAAATTGACTTTTTTCAAAAAGTATAAAAAGGCCCACTTTTTTTATTGTTGATGTTGGTACACTAGAGGTCACTCTACAACTCTGCTATCTCACATTATTCCTATCACTTAAGGAAACTTTTTTATGACACTTGCAAATTTCTCCAAAATCCAAATTTTTCAAATTGACTTTTTTCAAAAAGTATAAAAAGGCCCACTTTCTTTATTGTTGATGTTGGTACACTAGAGGTCACTCTACAACTTTGCTATCTCACATTATTCCTATCACTTTAGGAAACTTTTTTATGACACCTGAAATTTCATACAAAATTTTTGTATGACATTCAAATTGACTTTTTTCAAAAAGTATAAAAAGGCCCACTTTTTTTATTGTTGATGTTGGTACACTAGAGGTCACTCTACAACTCTGCTATCTCTTATTATTCCTATCACTTAAGGAAACTTTTTTATGACACTTGCAAATTTCTCCAAAATCCAAAATTTTCAAATTGACTTTTTTCAAAAAGTATAAAAAGGCCCACTTTTTTTATTGTTGATGTTGGTACACTAGAAGTCACTCTACAACTCTGCTATCTCACATTATTCCTATCACTTAAGGAAACTTTTTTATGACACCTGAAATTTCATACAAAATTTTTGTATGACACTCAAATTGACTTTTTTCAAAAAGTATAAAAAGGCCCACTTTTTTTATTGTTGATGTTGGTACACTAGAGGTCACTCTACAACTCTGCTGCCTCACATTATTCCTATCACTTAAGGAAATTTTTTTATGACACTTGCAAATTTCTCCAAAATCCAAATTTTTCAAATTGACTTTTTTCAAAAAGTATAAAAAGGCCCACTTTTTTTATTGTTGATGTTGGTACACTAGAGGTCACTCTACAACTCTGCTATCTCACATTATTCCTATCACTTAAGGAAACTTTTTTATGACACCTGAAATTTCATACAAAATGTTTGTATGACACTCAAATTGACTTTTTTCAAAAAGTATAAAAAGGCCCACTTTTTTTATTGTTGATGTTGGTACTCTAAAGGTCACTCTACAACTCTGCTATCTCACATTATTCCTATCACTTAAGGAAATGTTTTTATGACACTTGCAAATTTCTCCAAAATCCAAATTTTTCAAATTGACTTTTTTCAAAAAGTATAAAAAGGCCCACTTTTTTTATTGTTGATGTTGGTACACTAGAGGTCACTCTACAACTCTGCTATCTCACATTATTCCTATCACTTAAGGAAACTTTTTTATGACACCTGAAATTTCATACAAAATTTTTGTATGACATTCAAATTGACTTTTTTCAAAAAGTATAAAAAGGCCCACTTTTTTTATTGTTGATGTTGGTACACTAGAGGTCACTCTACAACTCTGCTATCTCACATTATTCCTATCACTTAAGGAAACTTTTTTATGACACTTGCAAATTTCTCCAAAATCCAAATTTTTCAAATTGACTTTTTTCAAAAAGTATAAAAAGGCCCACTTTTTTTATTGTTGATGTTGGTACACTAGAGGTCACTCTACAACTCTGCTATCTCTTATTATTCCTATCACTTAAGGAAACTTTTTTATGACACCTGAAATTTCATACAAAATTTTTGTATGACATTCAAATTGACTTTTTTCAAAAAGTATAAAAAGGCCCACTTTTTTTATTGTTGATGTTGGTACACTAGAGGTCACTCTACAACTCTGCTACCTCACATTGTTCCTATCACTTAAGGAAATTTTTTTATGGCACTTGCAAATTTCTCCAAAATCCATATTTTTCAAATTGATTTTTTTCAAAAAGTATAAAAAGGCCCACTTTTTTTATTGTTGATGTTGGCACACTAGAGGTCACTCTACAACTCTGCTATCTCACATAAGCTCGATTCTGGAGGGAAATTTTTTATGGGATTTTCAGATTCATACCAATATTATTTTGTATGACCTTCAAATCAACTTTTTTTTAAAAATTTTACATATTGTAACTACATTAAGGGGAAATGCAACTGCTTTTGCTTTATTTTCACTTTGGATTAACATTCCGAAAAATGTTCCCTCGGGCGGGCAAAATTTTTTTGTACAAAATATTTGTACAAAAATTTTGTACAAAAATTTTGTCCAACTTCACACACATCTTTTTTGACACATTGCAGATATCGTAGGAAACGAGTATCGCAAGGGGAAGGCACCATGGAGAACCGCGGAGTTTCATGGTGCATCAATAAGCAATAGGACGTGGTCCATTATAAGTGAGGCTGTTATTCATAACCTGACCCGTAATTAGGTCTTTCCATTTATCTCCACTGGCAATACCATCAGACCAACCTGGTGCTTGCATCTATAAGTATATCAAAAATAGTTTCCAGTTATTTAGGATGTAAAGAATATATTCTTTACTTAGGTTTGGAAAGGAACCTAGTGACTTGCTAAGCTCTAAGTACATTTGTATTTCTTTACATATGTACGATATTAAAATTAGGTATTCATCGCAACTAATGTAAATGGTCTTTACATTCTGTCTGTCCAGACGAGTGTAAAGCCGAGGTTATAAAAGGGAGTCCGAACTTTTGTTCGTGGCTGATTTCTTTGTTTCTGTTCGTTGAGTTCGTTTGCTTTGGCTGGCCCTGGGTCCCATAAGGCAAGTTTTGGGAAATCTCTTACGACCCCAAGTATCGATAATTTTAAGGTAATTTATATTTATAAGTTAATTAATTAAGTGACTACTTCTGTCATTATTGTAAACCTGAGAGTTCACGACATCTCAAGGCTTACAACTGACTTTCAAGCAATAATCCCTGAAAGCAAGTCATAAGGTAATTCTGAATTAAAATATTCCCCCTTTAAGTATTTTATTTTGTAATTCTCAATATATACTGGAGTAATTATTTTATTCATCGTGTGCATATTGATATTGACTAACTTTATAAAGCATTTTATTATTCATCTTATTAATACAGATTCATAAACTGCATAAGTTTCTCCCTGTAGAAAAGAATCTAGCATAACTAAGGCCTTTTACTTATAGTTAAGAAAACCCTTCGTTATAAAGTGGCGACCCTGCTCGACTACATGTAGGAGAAACTCGTAATTTATTTAACTATAAGGATTAAACATTATTTCATAATTTGAAATTGTATTATTATCTCAGTTTACGTTTCTATTTTATGCATTCTTCCACGATGCCAAGAGGAGGCAGAGCTGGAACTCGTAGCCAAGGCATAGCTGCAGATAGTCCAGAAGGTCAACAGATAGGTACACCTAGAGTTGTTCATTCTCCTCCTGCTTCACCAAAGAGACGTAGACAGCAACATGCTAATGCTGGTGATTTAAATATTCCTGTTGATAATCCTCAACCAAATCAAAACCAGCCTGTTGTACCTAACATAGAACTTCAGAATCCTCCACAAATACAAGATCGTAATGATAACCCAGCATTAAATAACCTAAATGAACGGGCTCAGGGAAACGTCAATATTCTTCCTTTTCTTCAACAAATTCTTAATTGCATGCAAACAAACATTACAAACTCAAATCGTAGACAGGATCAATTACTTGCAGAAATGCATAATATGCATGCTCAGTCTAACAACCAAATTAGAATGCTGACAGAATCTTTGAATAATAGGCCTAGGAATGAAGCATTACCCGATATGCATGTTCCACCACAACCAGCTAGAGCTCCACTAATGCAGAATAATAGCTTGGGCGAAGGTAATGGTCGCCCACCGCCAATGAGAGGTTCTCATGCAGGGCCAATGCAAGTAGCTAGGTCTCATCACTTGAAGACAAGTGATATTCAAATTCCGAAGTATGTAGGAGCGAGTGACTCAAAAACTCCATTTGATTTTCTTCTTGAGCTTGAAAAATATCAATCCGTCGTTGGTTATTCGGAATATGAAATGCTGACGTATGTCATTCCATTGGCATTGGTTCAGGACGCATATAATTGGCTTAGATACGAACCCCCATTTACATCTTGGCCAGATTTTAAACGCAGACTGAGAGCAGAATATCAGTCTGTAGGATACGTCGACGACTTAAAAAGAGAATTAAATGATCGTTATCAGGGGCCTAACGAGACATTGACCTCGTATATAAGAGTAATAATGGACTATTATGATAGACTTGGCGGGGAGGTGACTGAGCATGACATTGTACAGCGAATACTGAGACAATGTCATCCAGAGTACCGAACAGCCTTGCAAGGTAAAGTTTTCCACAATATCCGACAATTGAAAGCATGTGCAAATGAAGCACAGGAATTACTAAAGGCAAATCATACCTATCGACTTCCTCCTACTCATGCTTGCTTAGAACCATCGCTGGCCTGGAAGCCAGCTAACAAGGCGAAGGAAGAAACTAGCAATCTTATTTCTTTTGACACTTTCAAGCCTGTTCCAAAACTTCACCCTGCATCGGTTGATCCATTCTCTTTTTATCATTCCGAAAGTTCTAAAAAAGTAAAATTTAATGCACCAAATATGGAAACTCATCAAAGTTATCGTTTCCATTCAGAAAATCGTAACGAAACTGAAAATTCGTTTAATTTTCCACCACGAAGTCCAGCTTAATTGGCAAGTTCTAACTATCCAATTAGCCCAGGAAAAGGTAATGATACTCAACGACAGCGAAGAAATTCAGCTTCTTCTCCGAGGGGTTGCTTCGAATGCAATTCCCCATCACATTTTGTTGCCAACTGTCCCAACCTTAGTGGTTCAGGACAGGGAAACTCCAAAAGCCCGGTTTCCAAGAGGAATTAAGCCGGGCAATCACACAACTTTCCATGAATGACTCAGTATTATCAGCATTACATGTAGATGAACAGCCCATAATATTAGTTACCATCCTTGGACAAACATTTTGTGCACTACTTGACTGTGGGTCTTCCATTTCTTTTATAGGTGACGAAGTAATTTCATTGATTCGACAAAAATGTATTAAAACAACTTATGTAATTAGGCATATTCGATGTCTCGTTGGAAGATTTACCACGTCAGAAAGAGTATCTTTAGCAATTAACTATGGTCATCACAGTAGAACGCATGCATTTTCTTTAGTAACCGGCTCCATAAAGTCAGTATTATTAGGCAGAGACTTTTTGAGACCTACTAAAATAGGTGTACACATTGGATTGGGTGGGTGGTCAATAGATGCCGAAGTTCCAAACTTAATGAAATTCGCAACTATAAGTCCTACTCCTAATCAAACGTTTACAAATATACCTTTAATTAACAAACTTGACAGCATTTCTAATAACACGGTGGACAATCATCCAAATGACACAACCAAAATTTGTTTGCTAGACGATTCAATATTATATACGAAGGACAATAAGAATCAGGCTGAATCAAAAGAACATTCGTTGATTACTTTTGAAAACGATATAGCACCCGAAATGAATAGCATGTCAAGTAAGTCACAGAACGTACCAGAAATACCTACGAACTCAAACTTCAGTGATTCAAATGTTCTTAACAATGACACACATCATGACACACTCTTATTTGCAGAATATCATAATCCAGCGCATGCACTGTCCACATGGGATTATTTCCCTGAGTTGGAAGAGGTTGAACGTCAAAATTACCTTATTAATACAGTACCTCTACCTTCTTTTAAACACAAATCCATCCTTGCACCGGACTATTTAACGGACAGGCAGATACAACTTCTTGACGATTTACTAATACAATATGATGACATTCTTACAAAAAAACCAGGACTCTGCAGTTTATACCAGCATTACATAGATACCGGAGATACAAAACCAATCACTGCGAAATTAGGTCGCATTACTCCGGGTAAAAGACGTATTTTAGAAGATACACTCAAAGAATTGTTAGATTACGAAGTCATAGAACCGAGTAGTAGTCCATGGGCTGCTAATGGATTTGTACTTCCTAAACCTGACGGATCAATGAGATTTGTAATAAATTACAAACCCATTAACCTGTATACAATTAAGGATAAATATCCTATGACTAGTATGGACGATATTATTGCAATATTAGGTAATTCGTTTTGGTTTACAACAATAGATCTGGCAAAAGGATTTTATCAGATAGAGGTAGCTCCCGGTCACAGACACAAAACTGCTTTCCTAACCCCGCACGGCTTGTACCAATTTAAGAGAATGCCCATGGGTATGGCAAATAGTCCAAGCACCTTTTAGAGATGCATGGATCACGTCTTAGGGGATCTTAAATGCAAAATATGTTGTGTTTACTTCGATGATGTAATTGTATTTAGTGAGGACAATTTTGAAGTTCATTTAAGTCACATTGCGACAGTGTTAAATAAGATCAGAGAGGCTGGACTGACAGTGCATCCAAATAAAGTACAACTTTGCCGTAGAAGAATTAAATTTCTAGGCTTTGTTATAGAGCATGGTAAATGTAAACCAAATCCAGAGAAAGTCGCTGCTCTCCATAAATTTCCAACACCTTCAAAGCAAAAACATATTCTACAATTTCTGGGGCTTTTCAATTTCTATAGAAGATTTGTTCCCAATGCTAGTGTGATAACAAAACCTTTATGTGATCTTCTTAAGAAGGACAAAAAGTTTACGTGGACACATGAACATGAAACTGCATTTAATATTAATAAATCCTCGCTTTCCGATTTGACTGAACCTCGATTACCAGATATGAATGGTCATTTCATTGTGCAAACCGATGCATCTAACACTGGAATTGGTGCTATACTTTCCCAAGAACGTGAAAATATTCGTTATCCGGTTTGGTTTGCTAGTAAGTCATTAAGTCCTTCTCAAATTAAATATACTGTTTCTGAAAAAGAATTGTATGCAGTTCTTTGGGCTATTCAAAAATTTCGGGGGTTTCTAGAGTACACTACATTTACATTAGAAACCGATCATCAGGCTATTGCTTGGCTCCAGAAAATGAAAGAGCCATCCGGGAGATTGGCACACTGGTTTATGGTACTGCAGCAGTACGATTTTGTTATACAATACAGACCAGGGAATTCTTCTTATATGAAACCTGTCGATGCTTTAAGTAGGATCGAAAAAAGCTGTTTAGCTTTCACTCAAGAAGATAGCATCCTAAGATCCGAAATTATACAAAAGCAAAACGAGGATACGGAATTACGCAAAATTATTGATTCTCTGAAATTTTCTTATGATAGCTTACCACTTCAAATTCAAATCGAAGTACAAAGATCGTTTGTATCCACAGATGGACTTTTATTAAGATATGTTGGACCAAAAGGAAAGCCATGGGAGGATGAAAGATCTTATTGGAGAATCTGGATTCCTACTTCCTTAGTTAATAAAATCCTTCATTTATTTCATGATAGTCTGACTGCTGGACACTTAGGTATTAGAAAAACTTATTCTAGATTGGAAGAAAGAGTATTTTGGAAACAAATGAGGAAGGATTGCGCTAGTTATGTTAAGTCTTGCATTTCTTGCCAGAAAGCAAAGCCGTCTAAACTACCTCCAGTAGAAGGTACACCAACAATCCCAACGAGCCCTTGGGAAGTTCTTGCTACTGATCTGTGTGGTCCTTATCCGAAAGGTCATAAGCAGAGTACTTATTTATTAGTAGTAGTGGACACATTCACTAAGTTTGTAGAACTTTTTCCCTTAAAGAATACAACTGCCGAGGAGGTAATAAGCATGCTATGGTTATCTTTTTGTAGATGGGGAGTTCCTAGAAGAATCATAGCAGATAATGGCACGCAGTTTACATCAACGTTATTTCATGACTGGTGTGCTGTATTAAATGTGCAACCTTTCCATATTTCTGCATATCACCCTCAGGCCAATATGACTGAGAGATACAACGAAATCATAAAAAGCATGATTGTCGCAACCATAGATAAAACTAAGCAAGATATGTACCTCAACGAATTATCTTTTGCCATAAATACCGCGGTGAATGATTCAACGGGTTTCACACCAGCTTACCTTAGCACAGGTAGAGAGTTTAAGACTCCGTTTGATAATCTCGTACAATTCAATTGTCCTACGAAGAGTATGCCATTTTTTGGTGAAAGGCTGAACTATATTCACAACATAGCCAGAGATAACATAACAAAAAGTCAAGATAAGTATATGTTTTCATGCAATAAAAGAACTAAGGCAAGGGAATATAAGGTAGGAGATCGGGTTCTACTAAAAACGCATTTTCTAGCAAGCCCAGGATTTACTCCTAAACTTGCAAATAAAAGGGAAGGGCCATATACAATTATTGAGAGAATATCCACAAATGTGTATGACTTGCTTTCAGATGTGAATGAGAAAGTTTTTAAAGTACATGGGAATGAGTTGAGTCCGTATATTTCTCGTTCAGATGGTTCGATATCCTCGTCCTGAAAACTACAAGAAATGGTCCCATCAAAGGACACGAAATCAATTCTATTCCCCATTTAATTTACAACACCCATACTACCCACCCCAACATTCGTTTAATCCACAATTTCCTGTAGTACCTATGTATCAGCCGATTTATCAACCTCTTGTAAACTATGCCCCTATTGGTCAACCTCACGTTTTTTGACAGTGCACTCTATCGTGAAAGGTTCACCCAGACTCCTGAAGATCCCTATGCTAACAGTTAAAAAAGTGGGACTATTATAGTAAACAGCAACACTGGGAAATACAACAGAAAAATCTGTCCGGTCGAGTTTATGTGGATAAAGGAATCATGGTGTCTGAAACAGATCCATTCCCTTTAGATGACTTGTTGAAAGAAATGTCTTACGATCCGACTGGTACTATAATCAGCGTTGATCATAATAATATTAGAACCGTGACAGCAGTTCTGAATCCTTTTGTTCCCATTGAATCGAAAAACAAAATATATATTCCAAAAAGTCCTCCAGAAGCTATTCCAATGTCGGAGGAACAGATTATTCTCATTTTAAACTCAAAATCATTTGCTGTTCCTACACAACATGTTTCACTTGCAAATATTTCTATTCCGAGTGTTGACAAACTCTCTTTGGAGAAGGACAGTGCTAAATGTAAATTAATACATACAAGAAAAGAAATCTCCTCTGAGTTTATAAAAAGAGTAGAGACACAACGCCGAGAAGAGAAAGAAAAGGCCTTATCCAAAATTAAAGATCTGCATGTTACGCCATTTTTGCAACAGGAGTCAACTTTAAGTAAAAGACAGAAAGTACTTACAATGAAAGAGAAAACTCCTGCAAAAATAGCGAGAGAAAGGAGATACCAAAAAAGTAGAAATCAGAGAAGATTAGATCGCATCCTCTGTAACGAAAAGGCTTTAAGAGTGTCTCTGACCCCATTATCACTACCATTGCCACCAGCTCCTCTGAATACATCAGAGTGTGAAAGTAATGTAACAATATCTCGTATTATTGACCAGTCCATGGAGGAGGAATATGTTCCACCCTCATCCGGAGTTGAAAGTTTGCACACATACATTCCAACTCCGACAGCTACCTATTCCATCTCTGAGGAGTGCATAACTAATAGTATGTCCGCGATTGTTCTCGGGAATCAACATCCTTTGAGTACCGCGATGGAAATCATTGAATCAACTGAAGTTCATGCTGACACCTTAGAAAGCATGAACACAAATTAAGGTTTCATTATGTATTTTGCTTTGTTTGGGAGGGTTTTCTTTTACAGGTTTTGCTTATTATTGAGTCGGTTAATGGAGGGCGACATAATGACATATTCTGTTTAATTCCAAATATTCCTTTGTATAGAGTAATTCATTTGTCTTTGCGTATGATAACATTAGTCTATGGTGTTTTGTACAGAAGTGTAAACTAATGATTAATTGACATTGATATAAATTGGTTAATAAAATTGGTATAAGAATGCTTTTAAGGGGTAGAGAATTGTAAAGAATATATTCTTTACTTAGGTTTGGAAAGGAACCTAGTGACTTGCTAAGCTATAAGTACATTTGTATTTCTTTACATATGTACGATATTAAAATTAGGTATTCATCGCAACTAATGTAAATGGTCTTTACATTGTCTGTCCAGACGAGTGTAAAGCCGAGGTTATAAAAGGAAGTCCGAACTTTTGTTCGTGGCTGATTTCTTTGTTTCTGTTCGTTGAGTTCGTTTGCTTTGGCTGGCCCTGGGTCCCATAAGGCAAGTTTTGAGAAATCTCTTACGACCCCAAGTATCGATAATTTTAAGGTAATTTATATTTATAAGTTAATTAATTAAGTGACTACTTCTGTCATTATTGTAAACCTGAGAGTTCACGACATCTCAAGGCTTACAACTGACTTTCAAGCAATAATCCCTGAAAGCAAGTCATAAGGTAATTCTGAATTAAGATATTCCCCCTTTAAGTATTTTATTTTGTAATTCTCAATATATACTGGAGTAATTATTTTATTCATCGTGTGCATATTGATATTGACTAACTTTATAAAGCATTTTATTATTCATCTTATTAGTACAGACTCATAAACTGCAAGTTTCTCTCTGTAGAAAAGAATCTAGCATAACTAAGGCCTTTTACTTATAGTTAAGAAAACCCTTCGTTATAAGGAACACAAATCAAATGCTTCACAATAACATGTCAGAAAGGTTAGTGAAGAAATACAAACGTAGAAATCAACTTTATATCTCTTGGTCACCCCAAAATTACAAAAGTATATTTACTTACCCCTGCCTGGAAAACAGCTTCTGCCAAATTATAGTGATCGAATATATCTATCAAGTCCATGCCGTTACTTCGACAACAGCAAACAGCTTCATACCAGTTTAACTGAAAAGAGGGAATTATGCAATACAAATATTAAGTCATGTTACAGGGTGTCACTATATTTTTCATGCAAAGCAAATGTATGCTATGTTATGCTATGCGCTCCTAGACAGCAAAACAAAGTTCAAAGAACTTAAACATCGTGTACATAAAATGTTTATCGTGCACAGCAAATTGCAGTGCATTGAGAGCGCAACATGCATAAGGATAAAGTATTTATTAATCACCGAAATTATATCAGTGGGATATCATTGGGTATTAACAAAGCACTTACTTTAATTGTATCTGTTGATGAATGTATCTCTCTTGTTACCTTATGCCTCATTTCAAATTTGATGCCATCGCAAACGCCACAAAAGATTCCTGGACAAAAATGCTACCTGTGCACCTTCTGCAAATAAAGAGCAATTAAGTCAATTGAAAATGTATTGTTTCCCATTTCGCGTTACTTGTTCTTTTGCTTTAATTGTAACAGTGGAATGAAAATATTTTCGAAGTCATTTGAATATCTAAATCAGCTTTAGCATTGTAAGCAATGTAAAGCTTTTAAATTAGTTTGCAACGTCAATTGAAAAAAATGTTTAGACATAATGGAAAGCAAATTTTTATAGTAATGTAATTCATGAAAGTCTTTAAAAAAGTCTTGCTAATAAAATGCAGGTAAAAGATTCATAATACCTGTCATTTCCCAGTTTACAGCTTTGTAATTTGGTCAATGGAAAGAGTTTATGGATAAAATAAAACTCTCTAAGTTATAGGGTACACACAGCTCACAAAAAAAGAAAAAGAATAGTTTTTAATCTGCAAATTGCGATGCTATAGAAAAATTCTAAACTGTAATATCCAAAAATGCCTGTGTTGAATTTTTAATTAATCGATTGCGTTCTGAGTAAAAAGAAAAAAACCAGCGGTTGGAAACTGTAAAGTTATTTGTTACTCTGTGTTAAGGGCCCATATACTCCCACTAACAAAACCTAGTAACGTTAACTCTTAACTATCAGATGACTCTTGGTAATTGATCTTATTAATTAATATGTGTGCAAGTATGTATATATGGCCGTGATTGTTACCCTTATACGATTTGACCGGTTCCCGTCCAGTGATTCCAGCTGTGACCTGTAAATGCCCGGGTGCAATATTATACACAAGAATAAATCGTACGAGTAAACAATTAGTAGTTACTTGCAAGACACACAAACTCAGAGTGTATATTTTATCCATTATCTCCCTTGTTCCATTCTCGCGGTTTCACAGTGTATATTGTTACAAAGTATAGATTTCTACCTGCATAGCTAAATACATCATTTGAATTGTATACTAATTATCTGTTCCTTCCACAGCTCAGCCTACTATACTATTTAGAATATATCTAGTATCCTACACCTTCTGGGGCTACAATTTGAAATGCTCGTCATTTCTTCCCCTGCTTTGAGAGCTGCAATCCTCTCGTTGAACTTTTGCATCCTCTTCTGGTCTCTTCTTTGGTGGGACTTAGATTTCTTCTACTTGACTTTCCCTTCTAACTTTTCTACTTTCTGCTTCAACTTTGCTAACTCAGCTGCACTAATAAGTACTAAATCGGAATCTGTATTAATAATTACTATATTGCTATCTGTATTAGTTTGTGTAGTGCATGTATGAATAGTGTTTGGTATCACAGAGTTTATTAAATTATTATTAACACTTCCTTCCGTTGTATTCAGATCATTAGTTTCCATCTCAGTCTCATTGGTTACGGCAACAATAGCTTCCATCTCGGTTACAGCATCAATAGCTTCCATCTCAGTAACATTTGGATCATTATACCAGTCAGCATCTGCGGATGTTCCTTCTCCAGTGTGGGTTCCTTCAATGAAGTAGATTTCATCGTCGCTCTCCTCTCGGTATTCCACGTCTGCAATGTCATCGTTCTCTCCCAATTGGTCACAATTGTTAACTTTTTCTTTTACTGATTCGATTTGAAATTGTATGCCTCGGATTAATTCTTGACAGCGCAGTGGGTTCCATGTTCTAGTCATCTTGTACTTTTTGTGTAGTTGTTGAATAGAATCAGGTTTGTCCAGTATTAAGTAACAAATGTCAAGTGGTGTAAGTATGTCTTTACGTGGTTTATCGTCAATTTTAGCCCATTTATCCGCAAGTAGATTTATACATACAAAAGAATTTTGATGTGCCAATAATTTCGATTTATTATCAATACTTTTGAAAGAAATCAGTGCGTTATTTAGTTTAGTAATATGGTGGATTTTTGGAGTTGAGTAAAGAGATTTTGTTGCATTAATAGAATCAAGAAATTGTTCTTCAGATAAATCAACATTTTTAGAAGGTGCATTTTCACACATTTCATAAAAAGATTTTAACAAATACAATGAATCGTTCTGGGCGTAATTCTTTAATTTGACACAAAGTGGTCGTTGTCTCCAATCTTCCGTTCTAACCTCTTTATTTAATTTAGTTTGAAACAGAATTTCTACCATATTTGAAAGACTAATATGCTGATGACCATACACAGTACGAAATAGTTCTTGCGAATCGATGGCATTTATCATGAAAACGTTAAAGTCTCGTTGCATGGGAAAAGTAATCGTTCGTAAATCATGACAGATTTTCAAGATAGTTTGGTTTTCAAAGAGTCGAGTCAGTTGCATATTTAAAGAGTGATGGAGATTGATTGCATCAATGATGTAGTCATTCGAATGATCAGATATTTGGATAAGACAAATCATATCACGATAGTAGGTTTTGTTGTGTCCTTCAATGTCTACAGCAATAACTTTGCTCTGAAGTAGTTTCGTTAAAGTATCATGAAGTAAGTTTTCAGTATCGATAAAGACGAGTTCTGAATTTGTTAATAGACACAGGCGTAAAAAAGTCAGGCTTAAATATCCAATTAGTAATAATGTCAGCAAAAGGATAGACAGAGATTGTTTCTTTGTGATTAACAATTTTACGTGGTTCTTTGAATTCAGAAGTATTTAGAATAGGCGGCAACATATTTGGATTCAAACACAAGCCACGAGAATGTCTCCCTGAAGATTGATTCGGTTGCATTCGCAAGTTAATAACTTTTTCCATCTAATATAAATTAAAATAATATTTTTGTTTGGTTTTTATCTATTTTATAATTAACGCAACTCAAAATTCAAAATATTAGTATTACATGCGAGTAAAACATCTTAACTACATAAGATTATTTAAAAGAAATTTAAACTTTATAATTAATATATTTTCTTGGTCGTAGATGTCTTTTAGCAATTGTTTCCGTTTTCTCATCTATTGCAATTTTAAAAGGTTTGCTATTACATACTATACGATTAAAATAAGGTTTTAAGTCAATAACGTGTCGTTTAGGATTAAGTTTTTGTGATTTAGGTATTCCTAAAATATAAGTTGGATGTATCGCTTTTATAATTTTATATGCACCAATCCATTTAGGTAAAAGTTTTCCAGTTACATGTTTATCTGCATTTGACATTTGATTATTACGTAGTAAAACAAGATCATTAACATTAATTCAACATGTCTGTGAGATTTATCTTACGATTCCTTATTATCTAAGTGCGATTCAATAATATTGTTTCTGACCCATTCAATTAATTCTTGCAAAGGTTTTGGAATATCTTTTAAAGTGTTAACTATTTCATCAGAGTTATTATCAGAGAATTCAACCTGTAAAGTTCGATCTATTGGCAATTGTATTTCTCTTCCTAGGTTCAACAATGCTGGACTAACTTTAGTTGTTTTATGTACCATAGAACGTAAGGCTAATGCAAACTTTTGAATGTGCTCGTCCCAATTACCATGTCTTTCGTTTACATATGTGGAAATAAGTCTCTTTAATTCACGATTAACTCGTTCAGCTAAATTAGCTTGTGGGTGGTAAGCGCTAATTGTTCTGTGCGTAATTCCCCATTCGTTACAAAGTTTTTTAATTACTTTATTGATAAAAGGTGTGCCATTGTCAGTAATTAGAGTTTTTGGACATCCAAATCTGCAAAAGACTTGATCTTTCAAAAATTCACTTACTTTCTTAGCCGTTTGCGTGGTCATTGGTATTAATTCAACCCATTTACTTAATTCATCGACAACAACTAATAAAAATTTGTTATTTCGTCCCCCCGCACTAGTTGGTAAAGGCCCAATAAAATCAACATAGATCTTTTGAAAAATATACTTGGCTGGTTCTACTGTTCCCATCAAACCTTGTGGTTTCTGATTCTCATATTTAAATCTTTGACATTTATCACAAGTTTTAACATAATCATTTATCTCAGTATTCATATGATCCCAGAAAAATCTCATTTTAATTCTATCTTTCGTTTTATTCCCTGAAAAATGACCGCTCTCCGGTGCATCATGAAAAATTTGCATTATCTTTTCTCTCAAAGCTTTCGGTACGTACGGAACTATTTTATTTTCAATCACATTACTCTCCATTACATTTACATCACTATTTCTCTCTCTTAAATTATTTTCACTACTCATACTATCACTCACATTATCATTATCATTACGTTCATTATTTGGCGGATTAGACTTATTGGCACTGCGTATCTCCCCAGAACTATTTATATTTTCATTTTTAAACACACTTATTACTTTCATTTCTCTATTATCCTTACTCTCTGCATGCTTTTTACCGGTTTTAGTCTTTTTTATACTCGAGTTAAATTTCGTTCTTCCCATGGGTTTAACAATTCTGTGTAAAATATCATCTTTGATTACATACAAGTCCTTGATTTTTCCGTGGCCATCGGATAAATTCAAGAGTCTCAAAATAGTATTACATTCATCATCTTCTCTTTGAGCTTTAATAATATCATTATAGAAAGTTGGTTCGTAAGACAAGAAAAATACTGGCATATACATAACATCACTAGCTTCGTCGAGGTGATCAGTCTCGTTTTCCCTAGCTGCTACAGGTGCCCGTGATAACGCGTCCGCTAACACATTATCTTTCCCTTTTACATGTACTAATTCACAGTCAAAATTTTCTATAGATTGTGCCCAACGTTCTAGCTTTTTATTTAAATGTCTTTTGGTTTTCAAATAAGTAAGAGCTTCTGAATCAGTTAAAACAGTAAATTTTTGCCCATATAAAAAGTCTTTAAACTTATCTATTGCCCAAACAATAGCTAAGAGTTCTCGTTCACAAACATTTCTATTTTTCTCACATGGTGTCAAACATTTACTTGCATAATAAACTGCTCTTTCTTTGTTATCAACAATTTGAGTCAAAACTCCTGCGATTCCAATATCTGAAGCATCTGTTCTAATATAAATTGGTAAATCGTAATCAAGTCCATGAAGCATTACATCTTTACACAAAGATTCTTTCATTTTATTAAAAGCATTCTGCTGATCAGTGGACCAAATAAAAAGTTTATCTTTCCGTAAAAGTCTATACATAGGTTCAAATGTTTCCGCAAAGTTTTCAATAAAAGCTGAGTACCAAACGCACATTCCATGAAATCGTAAAATGTCTTTCTTACAAGTGGGTCTTGGAAAGTCAGTAATCGCTCTAATTTTCTCTGGTTGCATTTTTAAACCTTCTTGAGTAACTATATGTCCCAAAAATGATATTTCGCGTTTACAGACTTTAGATTTTTCAAGATTAATAGTCAAATTTGCTGCATCTAACATTTGCAAAACTATTTCAATGTGTTCAAAGTGTTTTTTCTGCGTATTTGAGAAAATGATAATATCATCTAAAAAAACGAAAGTAAATTTCCCTTGTGTTTCTCCCAAAACATTATTCATTAAACATACAAAAGTTGCTGGCGCATTTTTAAGTCCAAAAGGCATAACTAGCCACTCATATAATTGTCCATTAGCGTGAAAAGCTGTTAAAGGAATACTATCTTCGTGCATTCGGATTTGCCAAAATCCTGATTTTAAGTCTATCGTAGTAAACCATCCGCCTGTAGGTAATAAACGTAATATATGATTCGCATTGTGCATACCTTGAGAATTTCTAACAGTAATTGCGTTCAAACCTCTATAATCTAAAGATAATCTAAGTTTCTCAGAGTCTTTCTTTTTAGCAAATACAATGTTCGCAGCATAAGGTGACGTGCTTGGTCTTATACGTTTCATTTTAAGTAAATCATTTATTTGTCTTTGGATTTCTGCAGACAAGTTTGGTGGGTAAATTCTTGGTTTTTCAAAGATAATTTTGT